>JAOTRR010000031.1:8876494-8890451 GCA_028570945.1 Gogo arcuatus
TGGGATGGGAGACTGCCTGGGAAGACCAGGTCCTGGCATGGGAGGGACTTTGACTGCTGTTATAGAAATTTAATCAACACCTTCTGACAAATCATCATTAAAATATTCAACAGCACCGTGGTATAAATAGAGACGGTATTACTAAAACAATACTTTTATTTAGAATTCTTAAGTGTGAGTAAAATTTACCTTGACTTGTTGTAGTTTTTGAGTGAGCCACACTAATGTTCTTCTATCACTCTCTTTAATCTTTCCATCCTCAGATAAAGCTCCTTCTTGCTCCATCTGAGCTTCTGTGTCTTTAAGCCAGTCAAGAAGACTGTCCACTCGCCCAGTCAGAGACTCCAACTCACTACACACTGCCTCCTAGGAAGTAGTAGGTATTTTCATATTTTTACAGTAACTGGTGACACTTTGGTGTACTTTAAAACTAAATCTCATACTGTTATTTCTGTCTTACTTTCTGTGCATCACGATGTGACTGCATCCCTTGCAGAGCACTCTCAGCAAGTTTTCTTGCAGCATTAAATGTACGGGACAAACTTCGCTGGTCCTTCTCCAAGGCTGTGACTAACTGGGGTGGGACATCCTCGTTGTGTGACTCCAGGAACTGCTTGGCTTCTTCAACCTCTCTGTTTACGTGGGGCTCCAAATCAGTGAGCTCTAGAGCAATAGTCTTGTTTTAGAGTAAAACGGAAACAAAAGAATTTTAATTAAGACAAAATAATCAATCACATCAGTATATTTTCTTTTAGGTTCTATCTTACAAGAAAAGGGTTCTTTCGGGTTTCCCTGATGGGTTTCCCTAATGCCAGCCCAAAGAGGAAAAAGGGTTTTAGGGCAACAGAGCTTTGGAGGGAAAAGCTGCCGTTGACTTGCATTTTTAGTGTCTTAACTAAAACAGACAAGCAGCAGCTTTATTCCCCAACCTGGTGGTCTGGTGGTTACCATAAAACCCCTTATATATGCACACAGTTTCTGCTACAATGGGCTTGACTGGCGCAGGAGAACAAACAGCATTTTCCAGGGATGTCAGTTAATATCAGAGAATCCCAATTCATATATCATATCTGCCTAACTCTGCAATAATATGAGTCTGTTAACTACCCAAAGAACCCTTTTTTCGAAGAATGTAGAAGCAATATTTTAGCAATACTCACCTCTGTCTGTTTAATGATGTCATCAAGTGTGGCAAGACTCCTCCCCATGAATTGTTGCTGCTGTTGCTTAAGACGGACTTCAGCGTGTCGCACCATGGAGAGCAGTGCTACAATTTGTTGATCATGTTCTAAGCATTCTTGACGGACCAAAGAGGACTAAGATAAAACAATTAATTAATTAGCAATAGAATTCCCAGTCCAAGCGGACCATAAGAGATTACAGTAGAAGAGTTAAGAGTGAACAGGAAATTGCAAAATAAGTACAGAATTAACAAAACATAGCAACTTACCTTGCTTATCTGTGGGGTTGTCTCCTCTTTTTTGACTAGGTCTTCAGCCTGTTTTTCATCGACACCCTCTTGAGAGTCTTCAGAGTCCTCCCCCTCCCAGCACTCCGTAGTATCAGACTCCGGGACCTCTTCTAAATTAGACAGTCTTGACTCTGAAGACGCTTCAATGGATGATTCGTCTTCGAATTCATTGTCAATGCAAGAGTATTCCTTCGTCACGGCTTGCAGTGACTCCTTGCAAATTGTATCCTCCAGCTCTGTTTTGGAGGTTTGTACACACGTATTTACTTCACTTTGTGGTACAGCATCAGAACTGTTAGCTAATGTTATAGCAGGCACAGATTTTTGGTGGTCTTTATCTTCCCCTGTAAGAGTATTATATGGCTCCTTGGGGGCTGCAGAGTCTCCCAGGTTTTCACTTTTCGGATGTTCACTTTCTTTTGTTCTTGTCTCACCAACTTGCCTTTCTACACCGATAATGGGCTTTAATATTTGCTTACTGGGGTCCATAGCAACATCTGAGCTCTCGGTACAGCTTAGGTCCTGCTTTTTGTAAAAGTTATCATTAGTCTGGTCTGTCTGACTGAAATGAGTTTGTGGGTAGTCTGTCACAATTAAAACATCTCCAGGCAGCAGGTTTTTATTTATCTGCTTTGTCTGATGTATTACGTCAGCCTCATTTTCCTTTGCATGGAGTGAAGAAATTTTCTCCAGACCTGTCACATGCCGTTCTTTAGCTGACCCTAGACGTAATGCTTCTAATTCTTCGGCAGCCTGTTTCTCACTGACACCCCTCTCAAAGACTTTCCTAAGAATGCTTTCCTTGGCTTTCATCAGAAGTGCTTCTTTCTCTAGCTGTGACGGGTTAAGTCTTTGAGGTTGTTCCATTACATCTGTCCTTACTGCACTGAATGTCTGACTTTGAGATGGGACATCTCCTGGTGGCCTTTGCACTGGCTCATCAGCTTTGCTCTCCTCCGATTCCTTTTCAGTATTTACCATCTCGGTCTTTTTATTTTTTCTTTTCTTCTTTTTCTTCTTGTCCGATTGCTCTGAAGCATGATCCTCAGAGTAATCAATTTCATGGTCAACCTTTGTTTTTGACATATGTACGTCTATGGATTGCGTTTGACTCTGCAATTCAACTTGGTCATCAATCAAACTTGCATCATCATGTTTTGATGTTTCAGCTCTCAGACTTACATTTTCCATATGTTGCCTCTGTTGCATCAAGACTACACTCTTCACAACCTCTATTCTCTGGTGTAGACCCTCTGGGATAGACTCAATACTATCACTTGTATCTGGTACGCCTGACATCTCTGCTTTAACCAGTGTCTCCATTTTCATATCTTCAGCAATGTCAACAAATTCTTTTGTAAATCTGTTCTCCATATGCTTTGCAGGAGAACCCTCTGTTTTATCTGGTGTTTTTATAACTTCCACATTTCTCAGGTTTGCATCTTTCTGATCAGTGACTATAACATCATTTTCAAATTTCTTGGTGCCCTCTGTAGGTGAAGTTACACTCGTGCATGGAAATTTTAGAGCTTCCAAATCCATTTTAACCTCTCTCTGTTCTTCCACATTCTTTTGATCACCAGCGTCTTCTCCAGACGTGTCCTTGGTGTCTTTATCACCTTTAATAAACTTCAGGTCTATTTTGGCCTTCATCTTCTCATCTACAGAGCTCTGATCAGTGACTACAATGTCTTTTCCAAACTTGGTTTCCATCCTTTCTATAGGTGAAGTCATGCCCATATATATAGGCTTTAGAACTTCCACATCCACTTTGACCTCTTTCTGTTCTTTCACATCCACAACACATTCCTGATGAACGCCAATAATTTCTGTTCCAGATTTGTCCACAATATCCTCCTCAAGAGAAACATCTGTCAGATCTGCAGCTTTTATAACATCAAAATCTATTTGATCCTTTCTCATCATCACCACATCTTCAGATTTCTGGTTAGTGACTATAACTTCCTTTCCAAATTTGTTCTCTGTACTCTCTACACTTGAAGTTACACTCAAACATGGAGGTTTTAAAACCTCCAACTCTACTTGAGTCTCTTCTTTCATGTCCACATCTTTAGATTTCCGATCAGTGACTACAGCTTCCCTTTCAATGCCAATATCAGCTTTTACAGTCTTATTCTCAGTGTCATATACAGGTAAAGCTGCATTTACATCAGAGGTTTTTGAACAATACTCAGATTTTTGAACAATACTTACTTTTATCATGTGGCTGCCTTTAGCATCCTCTGTAGGTGTAACCACACTAACTTTTCTAATATCTAGATCTACTTTGACCTCTTTTTGGTCAAGATCTAAAACTTCACTTCCAAACTCTTTCGCATTTGTGTCTACAGATGATGCATGTACCACTGGAGTTCTTCTAATGTCAAACTCCATTCCAACCATTTTCTCTTCATTCACACTGGGTTCACCAGATTTTTCATCTGAGTAAACTTCTACTCCATTTTTGTTCTCAGTGCCCTGTAACCGTGATGCCACACTTGTATCTTGTAGCTGTACCTCTGACCGTTTATTGATTTCTGTACATATTTTGGTTTGCTTTTTATGTTTTCCTTTTCCTCTCTTTTTTCCAGGCATCTTCTGCCCCTCAGTAAGTGTTGATATAGGCGTGTCATTTCTATTGTCAGTGCTATCTTCACTTTCACAGACTGTCTTTGTATCAGAAACTGACTGCAGTCCTGCTGCCTTCATAATCCCATCTGTTTCTTTGTCAGATGGGGCTTGCCCATCATGCACCTTGTGAGTGGTCTCTGGGACGATGCTGAAGCTACTCTTCTCATACGTTTCCAGGTTTCTGCCCATTTTAGTGCCTGCTAATTCAACTGCTGGATGTATTTGGCTATCTGACTTTGTGGTTTGGAGTATCATGTCACAGCCTTTTCCAACTTCAGATTCAATCGCAGGTATTTGTGGAATTTGAACAAGTCTGTGTTTTGACTCTTCCTGGACTTCTAAAGCTTTTTGTTGTTTAGGACTACATTCTTCAATGGCCTCTTGTAGCCTTCTTTCTGCTTTTAAAGTAAATTGACTTAGAACCTCTAATGATTCATCAGCATCTTTCCCAGCTCCCCTTGATGAAACATCCACATGCATTTGTTCCACCAATTCAGATGGTGAATAATGTTGAAGGACCTGTTGCTGTTCATTTGTATCAGCCTTCAATTTATCTTTATGATGATCTGTAGTCCTGGAGTGTGGCTTTTCAATGTCAGCAAAATGCACCTTGCTCATTTCTATGTTTTTGCAACTCCTCACTGTAGGACTGTCTTGATATGAAACAGTCTGTGACACAAAAGGATCGACAAGTCCAAGGTCATCACAAAGTTCTGCAGCCATTTCTTTTGATATTAGCCCACCCTGAACAGCCTCCTTAAAACTAGACACCCTCTGACCACCAACAGGGCTAACCAACCCTCCTTTTAAAAATTGATTTTTAGCAATAACCATGGCAACATCTTTTTGAACAAGGCCTTTATCAACAGCATCCAGAAGAGGTAGTTTTTCCCCACTTGAAATATTGATGATACCTGCAGAATCTGCCTGACTCTGCAATAATCTGAATGCTGGAATGGGATCAACTTGACCAGTCTTCACTGCTTCTGGCACAGTCATCAGGGCACCATTTTCTTTGTTTGGAATACCTCTGAATGGTCTTACTTCAAGGAATCTCCAACCTGTCTCAATGTCAATCTTTCCCTGTTTTATTATGTCTGAGTATGGTACAACACAAGCATTTTGAGGATCCAAAACACCACTTTTTACAATCGGAGAGTCCATAGCTTTATTTGCAGTGCCTTGATCAATCATATCACAGGAAACAGCTTCAGTCAATGTAAGGTTGCTCTCTGAAGCACCATCATAAATGAAGCCTACAGCTGCCTGAAGAAAAGCAGCATTTGGATCTGAACAAAACTGGTTTTGTCTTGACTCCTCAAACTGTTTGAGTTTCAGAGCAAGTGAATTGTCAATGAGGCCATGATGTACTGCATCAGTAACACTGAGGCGGATGCCAGACCCATGATGCACAATTCCACCTTCAGCTACCTGCTGCAGTAGGATCTGCTCAGTTTCCTCATGACCAATAAGACCTTTTTCAAGAGCTTGCTGAAGAGGAACAGGCTGTTTTGTTTTGGGGTCTATTATTCCATTCATCTGTAGTAGTAGCTTCAACTTTGTTTGTATTACATGTGGATCAGAACTCTTTCCATGGCATGACTTCTCTAATAAAAGTAGTCCATCTTTTTGTTCTTCCTCTATTAGCCCAAGTTTGGCTGCAATGTTAACTGAAACTTTTTTGCCTTTTTCAAGGTCAATAATTCCCCCAGAGACAATCTGGGCCTCAAGAAGCCGAGATACTGTATCTGTGTCTAAAAGTCCTTCTTTAGCAGCCTCCTTTAGTGAGCATATTCGACTATGTTCCACATCAAACACACCAGCCATAGTCTTTTCAGAGTGGATAACCTTGGTCATTAAGTCTTTATCCAGTAGACCTTTCTGTATAACATCATCAAGGCTTAGTGGTTGACAAGCACGTGCATCCAGGAAACCACCAAAAAGCTCTGCTTTAGACATTACCTTTATAGCAATATGACCTGGGAGCAGATCCTGGTATACAGCCTCATCAAGGAGCAATTTCTGGGTCCCAACAGTCAGAAGACCCCCCTGCAGCAGCTCCTTTGCCATGCGATCAAGCTCTGCATCTTCAGAAATGTCCACAGATATGGTCCTTTTTATTTTTGACAAGTCTTTATTTTCCATATTTTTGTTGGTATCTGTTTGAGCTGAGATTTGTTTAGTTACACCTGATACTTCAATTTCCCTCACTTGTAGGCCTTCTCTGGCACTTCTATGAAATTGATTAGGCTGACTTTCTTCTACAGTATCTTTACTTGTGGTTTTAACAGCAGTGTTCACAGTTAGTTTCTTCACAGATGGCGCATATTCCACTTGATTTTCATCAAGCATATTGTTATCTGAGGCTGAAGTAGGCATCTCAACCTGGGAGCAAGAACCTGGTTCCGTCAGCCTTAGGAACTGTTCTCCCCTACTAGTTTCTTCTATATCTGGACACAGTGAGTGAAATGTGGAATCAGTATACAAAATTTTGACATCTTTTACAAATAGGTGTGATGTTTCAGGTTCTGTCTCTGATACTTTGGAGTCTGTATCTAAGAGCTTTACTAACGTTCTATCAGTGCTTGTTTCTTTTAAAGAAATGCCTGCAACTCTTTGTACAGCATTTTTAAGTGCAGTCGTACAAATATTAGTTATATTTGTTCCATCTTCTTCTAAAAGAATATGTTTCTCTTGTTCATCATTTCCAGAGATATTGAATGTTGAGCTTTCCTTCCCATCTATAAGACTTTGAATGTTTTCTTGTTTTGTTTCACTTAATGGCCTCATAAACTCAGGTTCTCCTGCTGTCTCTCTGTCGGAGGGCTCTCTCAACTGTGGTTTATGTCTGTTTTGATCTTTTGTTGTTCCAGTTACATTTATGAGCTCCATCAGTTCAGGTTCCTGCAGGACCAGACGCTCTCCTGAGTGAGCATTTATGTAGCTGTGTGTCATAAGGTAAGAGAGGAGGTAGTGGAGATCTTGCTCCTGGGGCCTGGATGCCTCCAAAAAGGAAGTATCAGATTGAAGGCGTGGGAGTGAGGCAGGGGCTGAAGAGGACAATGGTGATGAAAAGGAAGAGCCCCTGCCATGTAGCGACCCTGTTTGAGTCATGGCAGGCAGAATGTCTGGAATCTGTGTCTGTTGAAGAACCTCTGCTGCTTCTGGTCCCAAAGCTTTCTCAGCATGGCCCAGAGGAACCAACTGACCACTTTCTGGAGAGTAAATTGCACCAATAGAATGGCGCTTGTTTAGGACTTTTCGTGCTAGGTCACCTGAAATGACACCCTGCTGTAGAGCTTCAGTGATAGGAAGCAGCTCCCCTGACTCTGGCCATAACATGCCCATAAAAGCCCAAAGAGATTCCAGCACCCTTAAAGCCATGCGAGGAGAGAGAAGGTTTCTTTGGATAGATTCATCTAATTCCAGGCGTTCTCCACTGACAGGGTCTATGATTCCCCCTGATTGTAACTGGTGAGTCAGTAAGGCACAGGCCAGGTCCTGATCCATAAGGCCATGCCTCACAGCTTCATCTATTGTCAGTCGGTGGCCAGTGCGGGGATCGGTGATGCCACCTGCAAACAGCTGAGCCTCCAGAAGTCTAATAGTAACTTCCCGGTCAATCAGTCCCTCTCGGACTGCACGGAAAATGCCTACCTTTATACCAGATCGTAAGCAGATTGTTCCCCTTGACTGCTGATTGACTGGCAGTAGACGCAGGCCAGTCTCCTGATTCAAAATACATCGCTGAAAAAACTCTGATAGGCTGAGTTTTTCAGCTGTATTAGGATCAATAAGCTCTTGCCTATCAAGATGAGAGCATAACTTATTGTAAACAGCACCTGAGATGAGACCTTTGTCTTTAGCATTTTCAAGACAAAGAATTTCATCATTGGAGTCATCCCAAAAGCCTCCTGTGCTCACCTGCAGCTCCAAGATACGAAGCCCAATTTGCTCTTTTATGTAGCCCACCTCCATAGCCTTAGCAACTGGTATCGTGTGACTCTTTGTGAATTGTGACCGTTGTACAAGATGAAGGGCAGCTTCTATTTCTGATAGTGACTGGTAGATGCGGCTATCGATCAGACCAGAGATGAAACTCTCTTCTAATGAAAGACCCTGAGGGGAATCAGGATGTAATAGACCACCCCTAACAAGCTGTGCCTCCAGCAGTACATGGCATGTGTCCTGGTCTATAAGGCCCCGCTGTGCTGACTGGAAAATTGGGAAGGTTTCCACAGTACCAAGATCAATTACTCCAGCGATGGTCTCATGGCCCTGGAAAAGGAGATATACTGTTTAAGTACCCTTCAATTATAAAACTGTGTTTTATAAGCTTTATTATTTAAACTGAAACTAGGCCGGTAAAGAGTATTAGAAAAGACCCACAACCCAAGCATGCAAAACTAGCATAAGCTGACATTCAGTACTAATTAACTAATACATTATTTCATGAATGGAAATTTGCCTGCATGGATTGTCATTGAATTTGAAAAGCCAAATAAAACATCAAGATTTGGTTTACAGCAACAAAGCATAAGCTTCCTAAAGCAAAAACAAGGCAAATACTGTAGCATTTTACAAGAGTTTTCTTTAAATACAGCAAAAAGAGAGAAGAGAAAAGGGCAGCTCAGAAACTAAGCCAACGGTAAGAGAGAAAGCAAGCACTACTTACCGTATGGAGAGGGTCCATAAAATGCACACACACAGATAGGCTGACGGCTCGGCAGTTTGAGGTGCAACAAGGTGAGAAGCTGGATGTTAGCATTCTGCATGCCACACTCCATCTGCCTGACACACTGCCAGTGCTGACTATCTACTTCCTGACATTCCTATCAGTTTCTAATTTTAGTCTACTCTCCTATCAATTTATCTCCAAGATAATCTGGCTCATATTGGGACCTGTATAGAATTTCTTGATCACTAGCTTAGTATTTGATTAGGGACTTACCTCTAAGTAAACAGTAAACCTCTGAGACAAACAATGATATGACTAAGATGAATACACTACATACTGACTGAAGTTTGTCTTAAAACATTTTCTATTCTGACTCAGATGTTTTCTGGCAGCTGTTAGTGATTTTAAAGCAAAATGCTGATTAAGTCACACAATATTACTGTTTTAAAGGCCAGACACAGACAATATCACACATATACAAACACACACAAATGCTCTGTGATCTGGACACATCATGCTCAAACAGGCAGAAGTATGCATAGCTGGCCTCTACATTAATCCCTGTGAAATGTATGATTTTTAGGAAACCATCGTAACAGCGGTGATAAAAACTTCATTCCTATTCACACCACACTCCAATACCTCACTCTTTTGGATATACACACACGCACACAAGGAACACAGAATACACACAATTATATTGTAATATACAGTATGCAATATATAACTACATAATTTACATTCTAATCGTGGCTACAGATGAATGTTTAAAATATATATGTATGAATTTCACAGTGAAAAAACTGAAAACGTCCACATCTATAGTGCAAAAATCAACATGAATAATTGTGTGTGCAATAAGCACTATGGGTATGACCTTTGAAAATGTGTGTGTAAAACTAAACTACTAATTGCTACTTCTTTAAAACTCATGGCCAGTAAGTAGCAATAAGCAGATGTGTTTGATGAAGATGACAAATGATGATGGTGGTGACATGATTACAGGCATGTCGTGAATTGTATGTTAGGATTTCACTCCATGCTATTAAAAAAACATTATGTTGAAGCAAACCTGTGAGATTTATGGAGGTGGTGATGGATGTCAAAAACACAAGTGACAGGCAACACACAACATGCAGCACTCACACAGTCACACACAATGCTCTGTATAATTTCCTTAGAAAATTTAAAACTTAAGATAACCATTTAAAGCAACGCATCAGAAGCACTGTTTCAATGCAAGCATTTTGCTTTTGACAGCTTGCTCTGGCAGAGTGGAACTCTTGCCTTAAACCTTTAATCCGTTTTACCTTTCGTTTCTCCTCTTTGGCCAGCTGTTCCTTGAGCTGTTGAAGCTGAGCAGCAGAGCGGTCGCACAGCTGGCTGTAGGTAGACTTCAGTTCATCCAACTGTGATGTAACCTGGGCACGCTCTTCAGGGGACAATCTAAGGATAGTGGGCCAAGTCAGTATGAAGTGTCTATGAATGTATTTTATAGCAGGGGTCATCAGTCTTATCCGCAAAGGGCCGGTGTGGCTGCAGGTTTTCATTCTAACCAAACATGTCACATCTGATTCCACATTTTTAATAATTTGTTCTTGGTCTTCAAACTACTCTTAGGTTTATCTCCTATTGGCTGGGACGAAAACCTGCAGCCACACTGGTTCTCTGCAGATGAGACTGGATAATCTCACCTGAATACTGCAGATTTGTGCCCCAGAATTGCAAACCATGATTATAAAGAATGCATTGTGCTCATTCCAGGACTCTTAATCACAATATGCTCATACTGAACATCCTTTCAACTCGGTACTGACTGTCTTTACTCTTCTACATCCGTATATTGTAATAATTTATAATCCCACTATCCGGTGTCACCCAGAAGAGGATGTGTTCCTTTTGAGTCTGATTCCTCTCAAGGTTTCCTCCACATGTCATCTTAGGGAGTTTTTTCTCATCACTATCAACTCTGGTTTACTCAGTGGGGATCTAAATCTACATCCGGTTTCCTGGACAGCTGCTTTGTGACAATATGTATTGTTAAATTGCTCATAAACACATGAAACTAAATTTAACTGAAAATTGAGAACCCCTGTTCTAAGAGAGTATACTGTAATACATACTGTATAGGTTAATGTACTGCACTCACTTGCTGGCCTGTTTTGAATGGAGGAAGACTTGTGTGCTTCTGATTGCTTCAGCAACTTCTTCTCTTTTCGAAGCTAACTGCTCACTGATTGCCTGAAGAAGAGAAAATTAAATCAAAATATTTACCTATAAAACTACCATTTCATTTGAACTCTGTCAATTCCAGGGTGAAAGTGAGCAATCTCGTCATACCTGCTGTGCAGCAAGTGATGTCTCAGCTGGTCCAGAAGCTCTCTCCTGAAGGCCCTTAACCCAACCTAGCAGGTCTGAGACCTGACCCACACGGGCTTGTCTCTCCTCCTCGACTTGTTTCTGCAAGACAACAGCAAGCATTTTATTATAAAAAGTGTAAATAGCTTATAGAATACAAATTAACAGTTTGTCCAGCTTTGTGTCATACCTCTTCTTCCTCAAGTCTCCGCAGTGCATCATTGATGTACTTGACATGTTGTGTTGTCAGTGTCACCAGAGCTGTGTAGAGAGTGCGAAGATCCATGAACTGCAGGAACAAAAAGATGTAGGATGTAAGGGTGTAACAGTTTACTCCATTCACAGTTTGGTTTAGTCCTCCGTTTTTGGGTCAAATTTGAATAAATAAATATGGGCATTACTATTCATAAATACTAGTAATAATAATAATAATAATAATAATAATAATAATAATAATAATGTTAGGGGCAGTTTCACATGTTCTCTCTGTCTCTGCCTAGGTCACATCTAGGTTTTTTGGTTTCTTCCCACCTCTCAAAACGTTAATAGCTGTATTGGCACTAAATTCCCATACAAGATGAATTCATGTCTTTCATCCAGTGTTCCTGGAATAAGCTCCAGATTCTACTGCTTGGAATTTCATACCTCAACAGGAATTTTTCCTTCTCCATAATTCAGTATGGGTGCCTATCACCATGAAATGCACTGGTTTTATTTTCCATACACCATTCCAAATATGGGGTTGCTAAAAAAGATGACTGTATCCAAGTTGAAATTTACTTTCTAGCATGCAGGTCAATTAATTAATTGAGGGTCAAAAAACTATCATTAAAAGTTTGCTTTGTATTTTAAAGTGTTTGCTTATTTGAAAGATCCAGCTCTATACACAGTATATTATGAGCATGGTGTAGCACGTTCTCTCACAGTGAAAAATGAAAGGAATGGAAGCATGCACTCTTTCAAATCATGTTTATTAACATTATTTGAATGTTAACACAGCTATACTAAAAACAGGCTGTGTGTAAATAATTATAGTTTGACGAGACACAGTTCAAAACCCATGCTCTGTGGACCTAAGAGACTCCAGAACCATAGATTTTGTGTTCAGTTATAAACTGAATATAACTGAAAACAGTTATAAACAGTATTATTTGACCCCACTAAATCCATACAGAGGGAGAAATCTGCTCTCCCTTCCATTCCTTTTATCCTCTCATACCTCCTGTGTTATGGCGTCTGATGAAGAATGCATCCTCCTCCTTTTCACTGGAGACTTCTGAGTCGATTCCACAAAAGCTCTAAATGTCATGAGCTGCAGTTCATAGTCCTGATGGAAAACAATGAGGCACACTGCACTGTCAGACAAATACTATTATTTGAATGTAATTGTTTACAAGGAGATGCATTTTGATGAAAAGCTTGTTCCTGGAGCCCTGCCAAACCAAGCTCAGTCCACAGGAGCTCAGTCGAGTCAATCCGTTCTGAAACAGCGCTTACCTTGACAGCAGTGCAGTAGTGTTTAGAGTATGTCTGGCACTCATCCAGTTTCACTTTGTTCTGTTCAAACTCAGCCACCAAAGCCTGCAGGGGTACACAGAGAAGTCAGTCTTGATGAAATACTATGTTCCAGCTAAAAAAACATCTCTGAAGCTGCGACCCACCATCTGCTGGATGAGCTGCTCAGACAGGGCTTTCTTGTTAGTCTGCTCGGGCTGAGTGTTCTCCTGTTTCTCGGTGGTCTCTTTGATCCAGCGGATAAGACCAGAGTGACCATCCCTGTACTGCTGCAGCACTGAGCCTATCATCTCCAAATCAGCTTGCCTACAGGAAATACACATTAAAATGTTTATTAGTGGTCCTAACAAACCTCACCCACATTATTAAGCCACAGATATCCCGGAGTACACTTGCTATTCCATTTTATAACCTTGCTACAGGACAAGGAGCTCACCGCGTCTCCATTTGTCTGCGTGCTCCATTCCATCTCTCTGTGAGTTGCTGGGCTGTCTCCTGGTAGCGCTCCAGCTCAGGACTGCGCTCAGCATGCAGCTGACTGAGCTGGGCGCCTGCTTCACGTGCCCGCTGCACCTCCAAGCTCAGAGACTGGAAGATGTGGTCCTGCTCCTTCACCTCTGAATGCCATTTCTGAAAAAGTAAGTGAATAGCAGGAAAGAGTTAGACAGATAGTAAAGTAAGACAGTTTTATTCATATAGGACCTTAATCACCAATGCAGCCATATATAAAATCAAACCACAAACAACTAAAACAAATGAACTGACCAGTGAGCATTCCCCTTACAGCTGAGACCATTCTTCAATTTAGCAATAATCATCGATAATGGACAAAAATATTAGGCCTCATTTATCAAACTGGATACAAACAAATTTATCTGTGAATCGTTTGTAGAAGCATTACACAAGAAATGTGGTATTCATGAGAATCCAGTTTGGGAAAACATCCATATCCTCCAAGACCTTTAAGCTGTCAAATTTAAATAGCTTATTTATTTCAATTGCATACACAAATTTAGAAATCAATCCAAAAGAGATCCATGAATTAAGACAAATAAAACTCGCCAATAAATTTACACAAAAGAAATAGTGCAATGTAAAAGGATGAAGAATTAGTCTACATCTATAGTAGGGGGCAGCCATGGCCCCTACTATAGAGGGGCAGCCATGGCATGGCCATGGGGGCGGGGCAGGGCATGGCCATGGGGGCAGGGCATGGCCATGGGGGCAGGGCATGGCCATGGGGGCAGGGCATGGCCTGAAGGCTAGAGAAGCAGCCTTGGGCCTGAAGGGTCGCCGGTTCGATT
>JAOTRR010000031.1:8909838-8922496 GCA_028570945.1 Gogo arcuatus
ACATAGAGATGCTGGTTTAAGAAAAAATTGAAGTGGTCTCTTAATTTTTTCCAGAGCTCGCTCGCTCTCCCTCTCTCTCTCTGTGTATGTATAAAAACACACACGATTGCAGTGACATCAGGAGAGTTACATTAGAACTTTGGCAGCTGATGACAGGTGTCAGCATTTAGATAAACTTCATGGTATTGGTGGTCAGTGTCCTTTTAGCCAAACACTGGAATTCACATCATATCAAATCATAGATTAATGATCCCAATCAATGGCCAGAAGTGTCATTTACAACTACTTCAAGTCTCCTGGTAATGTAGATTTATGTCATCTATGACTTTTTTTTTTAATGTTTAGAGATATTTATATGTAGCTGCCTTCGTAGTCTGTCCACTTACTGTTTACTTTACTGCTATTAATGTGCGGATACAGTTTAGCACCTGCTAACCTAGACTGGGCTGGAGACAGCAGTATTTCCAGATTTTATTGGACAGTCCCTACCGCTGCTTTAAAATCTGTCTTTTGCCCTCCCTTTCCATACTCGGTAGCAAGAAGAAATGAAGGTGTGGGTGTATTTTACTGTTGACAGTGCAGGACACAGCAACTTTTAGGCATGGTGACAACCTCCTATTTACCGCTTTGTTTTCCACCAAAAAGGGGCATGTCCACCAAAACTACTTCAAGCTCACGTCACACTGCTGTGGTCTATATTTGATCTCAGACCTGACAGAGCTTTTGCTTTGTAGGAGTATAAATGATGGGAATCAACATTTTAATACAACCTATTCTTTCCTGTTATAACTTCAGCTTGTGTTTTAGTTTTCTTCTGGTATCGTTTATATTCTGAAGATGACATGGTACAAAAATCCATCAGCTTAGCTGTCAGGTGAGGTGGCATTATAATGTTGGTCAATACACTTCAGTCAGTAATGTATGATCAGACTAAATGAGAGTTATATGTGCACCTTTCGTGTACCATGTTTATAAATTACAATATGAAAATGGGATGGGATCAGTTGTTTATAATGTAAATACTATGACTTAATGTTTATCCTTTCAAACAGTTTGTAACTATCTTCAGACATATCTGTAAACAAGAAATGTGTGCTTTATCAAATGTCTTTAGCAAAAGTACATTTTAAATGTTAATTTTTACTTTTGAATAGATTTTTACACAAGTAATTTTATTTTTGCTTTAGAACAATTTCACCATAGTAACAGCACTTTTACTTGAGTAAAAGCATTTAGTACTCTCTACACCTCTGCATGTCAGTTACATGAATAAGCCTTAATGATAAAAGCAGAAAGGTGAAAATTTGCAAACCAGCAATGAAACTTGTTTATGTGTAAATAAAGACAAAACCAAAGAATGGAAAGTCAGACAAAAACAAATGCCATGCTACCTTCAGCATCCAGAAGTCGTGTCACCCCGAGCGACTCTGCAATCTCAAATGCTTGCTCCAGGTTGTCACGGTTACTCTGGCATGCCACCAGCTGCATGTCAATCAGGTCTGGCCTGAATATTACAATGAAGAGAAGTGAATACTGCGAGCTCTGTGAGTGTATGCATTACCTAGTAGCCTAGGCCGTATTATGGCTTCTCTTTGATGGTCGCTGTATCAAAATCAAGAATTCCTAATTATAAGATTCATTTTAATGTTATTCATCTTACATAATAGTCAGCATTGTAGCGAGTGTAGAGTTAGGCACACAGCTATGAGTGAGTGTGTGCGAGGGTGTCATTATTGTCTTTGTGTGTGTACATACCGATATCTGTGCAGAAGGGCATTGAACATGCGGCCATCGCTCCAGCTGGAGGAGAAGTTGACGCAGCGAATGCCAGGGTAGCCCTCGGTGGCCTTTTGAGTCCATAGCAAAAGCTTTTCCTTGGCTGTCAAGTCCCCTGACTCACCACTCACATAGATCTCGGAGATCTGTTGGGAAGAAAAGATGATTGAGCTCTCAGACACGGGAGGCTGAGAATGTCATTTTAATCTGCAGAATTCATTCCTTCAGAGACGGAAGCGGTTGCATGTGGTTATGCATCACGGACATGCCAGCTGATGGCCCTGTATACCATGAAACCTTGAGGAATATACCTTAAGGAAAGGAAATAACTGAAATATCTTTTTCCTGTATAGCTTTAGTTGTGAAAAGTTGGATAAAACTACTTAAGAAAAGCTTAGGAAAGAGAGAAAGTCTTAACAAAGACCTCCGTAGTTGATTGTTGAGTGTAACACAGTTCTGAATGTGTGTTTTATATAGTCATGCATTTTAGGAATTTATTGACAGAATTCAACAACTGCCCTTAGACACTCGTTTTAAGCAAGTTTTGAGTCTTTTTTTTTTTTTTGCTTTTTGTTTGAGTCCTTTTGTTGGCTTTTTGTTCTTTTCTCAACATAGGAAAATGCATTGAAATTGTTACAGATGCTCTGGATTGAGGTGAGTTTTAAAACACTGGAGTATTACTTTTACATTCATTTTAAATACTCAGCACAAATAATCAGATATCTGCACATAAAATAAGAAACTGACTTTAGGTCCATTTACACACACGCGCACGCGCACACACAGGGTGGGAGCTTTAAGTACTAATCAGTGCCTTCCATCTATCCAGTGTAAAGCCTAAATGCGTTTTCCAATCAGATCTATTAAAGCCTGTCCATCTCTTTAGATCCCTTTTCATGAAAGTACATCCACAACATTCTCTTTCTAAACTCCCCCATTTCCTAACCAACACTTCAATTCCCATTCCCCTTCATCTCTTCTGTGGCAATGCCATCACATGCTCTGCTTTCCCTCATGGCAATCTTTTACTTTTTATTCTCTCGTTTCTTCCCCACTCTCTGCTGCCTACCACAAGGCCGCAAGCATTCAATTGCATTCCTTTTTTTTTAATTTTTTCTAATCATTCTCCATTTGGACAAAAGGAGATGGAATGCAGTATCATCCTGTGCCTGGTGCACTCCATTTGTATTCCTTCGTCATCCCTCTCTCTCATGCTCTACACGTGTCTCCAGTGCCAGCACAAAGCAAACCGAAACTCAGAACAGAAGATAGCTAGCAACTCTGGGGAATTAGAGTAAACAACGGAGAGAGAAAGCACAGACAGATAAAATCACTGACTCCTTGCAATCTCCATGCTCGGCCTCTTACAGTAAAGATGTGGCCGACCTGTATTGACCGCAAATTTGGAGTAACCTGGCTCTCCATTTGAAGTACTTCTACACAAAGCATTCCCTATACAATCATGATATTTCTGCATTACTACAAACATCACACATTGCTGCTTGAATCCAAAAATAAGTGCATGGCGCAAAAAAAAAAAAAAGGCTTCTTACTTAAAGTCTCAGCTCATTATATGCTAGAGCCCTAGAGAAGTGAATCTGCTCTATTTAGCAGACCACAGTTCCTGCCAGGAAGAAACACCAAGCTTTTAAGTAAAGAGAGTATACTCCTGTTTAACTCAGGCTATCTACTCATTCACACACTGTGCCATAGGCTAACAACTAACTCACCATTAAGACATTTGGATGGATTGCATAAAAATAAGTTCTTTTATTTTCCATAGAGATATCCAAACAGATGAACTTAGCATTCTTAAAGAATACCTTTTTTTTTTTTTTTTTTTTTTACCTATTATCTATTCATTGCATCTGTAACATATAAGCAGTTTCTAGAGACAAGGATTTGTACTTCCTATACTACGAAAAGAAATGAAAATAAGTTGATGTGTCACTTATAATGGAAGACTAAAGGCATTTGCTGAATTCTGTCAATAATCCTTTAAAACACTACCATATAATGCAAATTCATTGTTATGTTCAACAATAAAGGTATTGTAGGATGAAACGTCTGGTAAGAGACCATGTTACCAAAGCTTTGTGTACTTTATTACAGTATCAAACAATTCTGGCTTCAATTTCCTGATATCTTTGAAGAATTCATGAAGGCTATTTTAATTTTTTTGCCTCACTTTCATCAGGCTTCACTGTGTATTAGTCTTCTGAAAATGTACATAATTGGTCATTTCAGAAATAGGACATGCAAGTGCTTCCAATTTTAGCCTGATCATATATTATAGATACCACAAAACCTGAGGGAAACTGAACAGAGGGAAAAAAAAAGTGTTCATGTAAAGCAGCTAATAACACACCTGCATGTCAGCAATGCTCATATTAGAGAACACTGGATATTCAACCTCTAGTACAGAGTGTCAAGACTGACAGAAGACTCTGGGTGGTGTGAGACAGGATGAATGAGGAATGGATACAGAGGGGGAAAAGAGCAAAAGAGAAAAGAACATGGGGAAAAGGCAGAGGGGACAAAGCTACATACATACATACATGTGTTTCACATAATTGTTTATTGACTGTCCCAGCCTGTAAGCAAGTTTTAAAGTAAACAGGTTTTCTGTTTTCTCAGAATGGGCAAATGTGCTAAAGTTATCCTCTGTGGTAATCACATACACTACAGATACAGCAGATATAAGTTAGGTTGAAAAACAACACCACCGGTTTATCCTTTAAATAAACTAACTGTGTGTGATCAATAAAACTACAGATGTGTGTACTACAGCTATGTGTGTGGGGCAATGAGACTAAAGCTTACGACTAGTGTGGGAAAAGCTGTTTCTAGCACCTTCCACAATGCCTGCATCACATTGTTCACACTAAGCCAGGTACATATGATTATGCAGCCGAGTTAAAGGTAACACGATCTCTACTCATCTTTGTTCATACTGTTAGAGGTTTTGAGACAGCTAAAAGAAAAACAAAACTGATGCCTGATGAAGAAAATCAATATACATTTGTAGAGATGGCTAGGACATAAAATATACAAAGAGACACTGGACCTAACAGGAGAAATTAACAATGTCAAAAAAGAGACATAAATTAAAATAGACTAGTCCCCCTGAGAAGGCCTGCTTGCAGTTGTCCTGATTAACCCAGCTTTAGATGTGGAGAAATGTGATATACAGAGCATGAGGACAAGGACTAGTCATAATGTGGTCTACTGATCTGCTCCACACGTGTTTGAGCTTCTATTCACATTAAGATGTACAAAAAAAAAAGTAATATGGACCCATCTAGTAGGTGGGTTGCCATAAAAATGATGACCACCCAATGCTAGATTATTGCTACCCCAAAACAGGTTAAGGAGCAGCTATTTGATAAACAGTAGGTCATTAGGACATTGTCAATCCAGCTGTAGCAAAAGCCATAACTTCTCCTCCTGAGTGCTCCTGATAAGGAAAGAAGTGTGTTACATTCACTATGAATAAACCTGCATCATTGAACCGAACAGAAGAAAAAGACTGGATATAAAGCAACTGATCTGTCTGCATGTCAGCAATGCTCACATTAGAGCAGGGGTGGCAATCTCAGTAGCATGGGACAAAAATTTTGTATCAGGGCTGTTTTATTTATTGTTGCCTAGCAAACACACAGATTTCACAACCAGAAAAAGACAAAAAAAAAACCCTACTCCTTTCACAAAACCAAGTTTCTCATTTGGTAAGTAGGCTATGTTTTAACTTGATGTAATCTGTGGTGTAACTATAGCGAAGGAGTAACTAACATACTACTCTTTCCAGATCCCACTGTTTGCTGCACTACACAACCAAGTTGTGATCTGGTTGATGGTAGAACATTTTTATTTGTTGGATAAATTAGCAAACATGGTTGACTGGTAATATTTCAGAATCAGGCACATGCAAAGAAAAAAATAGGTGGAAAAAAGGAAGAAAAAAACCCTATACTGTTCAGTGATGATTAGGCTCATGGGAAATGGTCAGGAAGGAGGTGGAGATATCTGCTTCATGATATACACAGTAAGACGTACAGTTCTGAGTCTGGGAATTCAAGCAGACGAGGACAATTAACACAAAATGTGTTGCTCACAAAAAGAAAAGACTCCTTTCAACCATCCATTTAAAACTGTCTATATATAGCAACTATGGTCAGTACTACCCAAGAAAGACAGAGGAATTAGCAAGTATCTGACCTGAGAGGGGGGTTGTGAAGGTTTCTCTGGTGGGGAGATGGGACTCTCCAATATTGAAGTATTCAGAACTTCAGAAGAGCTTCCCCAATCTGTCTGAGCAGTACCCGCTATGTCTGGAGAGGTAATAGGCACATCACTGGCATAACCTGAAGACTGGGGATCCTGCAAGGGACCAGTGCCTTCTACACCCTGAGTATGACTGTCCAACAAGAATCCTTTCGCTGGCTGACCAACAGCAATTGTTGGATCGGTGATGCCGGTATCTGTGGATGGTCTCTCTCCTTCCAGCACCTGTACTTTCTGAATGCCACCAATAACAGGAGACGCAACAGGTGGCTCTGAGTGCACTTCCACTCCTCGGTTGGGCCACAAAGGTGATCCATAATCTCTTGGGTAGACAGTACGAACTACACAGAGCCTGCCATCAACCTCGCGAATGTGAGCTATTCCCTTCTGGTCCATTTCTGAGGCATCATCAACCAACAGTTCGCATGGTCTACCTTTATCTGTGTCCTCTGGCTCTCGTTCCACACTTTCGGCACTTAAAATACAGGGTCTCTCAAGAATACCCTGAACCCGGCCTTGAACCCGGTAAACCCGACCTCCTCCAGGCGTCATGCTGCCCAGGTTTGCCTTAGTTTGGGACTGCTCAGCCAGCTTTTCGTCTGACCCTTGATGGAATGCCCCCATCCATGCTGGACTAGGAGCAGGAGATAGAATAGCCACTCTGCTCCCTCTCAATGCCCCTGTGCTGCCTAAGATAGGTGCAACACCAGGAACTAGGACCACCTGGGTAGGAGTTCCAGTCACTGTTTTGCTAGATCCTTGTTTGTTTAAAGCAACATCTGTCGTACCAACTCTGGCCTCCCCTGTAAGGCTAACCTTTCCACCTTCATCCTTCTTCTCAGCGTCTGCTTCAACACCTTTCTGTGCCTTTTTCACTTTGCGTTTTCTGAAGCGGAGTTTCCTCTTGGGTGACAAAGGAGGGGTGCTACCTGGTCCTGTTTCTCTAGGCTGCTTTACACAACCAAGAGAGTTCCCCATTTCCAGCAGTGTACAAAAAAAAAAAAAGGTGAGATACAACAGTAAGTAGGAAGAAATATTCTGTTAGATTGATGCCACTTAACTTCTTAAAGGTTAATAGTGGAGGACATAGAGGTACGAAGGTAAGATCATGTAAGATGCTTTATGTTGAACCTCTGTAGGTCAGTTCTGCAGTGTTGGACACCTGCTGCCGCTCCGCCTGTTCATGCTCAGCAGACAGGCAATGCTGTGGTCAACCCTTCACTCATACGCCAACATTACTATGGCACCTTTGCAAGTCTCAAGGATATCAGTACTAAATGTCAGCCCCTCTTCTTATGAAATACTCTGGTCCACCAGTAGGTCTGCCATTTTAGCCTTAATCCCATTGTCCATGTAGATAAGATGCGGTGCTTTCTCAGGGAGAAGTCAAGGTCCTTCTAGACCATTTTATAGGCTGTGTTGAAGAGCAGGGATTCCTGCACAACAATTTTGGCTCACACACTCAACATACTCCTGCTAATATTTCTCAGTAAGAACAAGGCAAGAGCTGCAGTGCAGACATACACACAAGCTCTCTCTCAAGCGTGTGCACGCGCACACAGTCACTAAGACTCAGTCAGGACACATGACTGCCAGCTTGGCAAACGTGTCACATTACTCACTTTCAAATAAACACAAACCAGCATGAATTTTGAGATGTCCAGGGAGTAATAAAAGTGTTCTTCTGTTTCAGATTCCACTAGCATCTATTACTGATGGTCCTACTTGTGGAGTGTTGCAACAATAGTAGTCATGATAGTAGTTGTAATAGCACTCCAACATAAAATTGTTTAGGTAGCATTACACTAGGTCACAGATCTGCTGGTAGTCGGCAGAAAGGATGAGTTAGCCAAGCCATTAAGTTTTGATGATCTGTTGATCAGAGCCAATGACAGCACAGAATTTAAATTCCCAGAGTCCCTTGTGTGTGTGTATGTGTGAGACTCCAAAGGCATGCAACCTTAGATCAGTCTCCAGACATTGAAGAGCAGCAAGGGGAGGAGGGAGAACAGTGTGTCTTGCCACCACTGCCACAATAACTGATGTCACATGCACAGAGAGAAGATATTTGTGTCAATAAAGAAGGCAGAGAGCGTTAAGAGTCAAGAGACTACACAACCATGCATGCACTGCACACACAAAAATGCCAAAGATATACACACACAACTCACTATCCCCCAACACTGGAAACTGTGGCCATGACTAATCCCATGAAACACCTTATGCTATCTGTCGATTTTAGTTTGGGGCACCCGTCTCCTCTTTGTCTCTCCATTGAAGATGTTCTCCTCTGCAAGCAGATTGCCACTCCCTTGTGCCGTTGGCCTCACTGGCTGAGGAATCGAATTAGAGCAGCTGTACTTGCTGCCTCAACCTGCTCGGGAAGAAGTGCTGTACAGGGGAACACCAGTGAATCTATCCAGTTCCTGGATATGTGTGATGATTGTAGACAACTGCAAATGCTCCAGTCAAAGAGAAAGCAGTAGGAGCTCCATCGCTCGAGCAGTACACAATGGATCGGATTGATCTGGGGCTCCGACTGAATCAGACAATACAGGTGTCTAAGTGAAAGTGAGGCAGTGTGTGTGCCTTCTGGGTTGGGCAATCCCGTGATCCTAAGAATGTCTCATTGGTGATCCTCCAAAGGCCTGAGATGAAGAGAAGCCAGGGGCTCCAGTAGCAGCGTGCTGCCTGCGCCTCCTCGCTCTGTCGCTGGGCAACTCAGCTGCTCTCTCTCCCTTGCCGGCAAACAGAAGTCTCATCTCCAGTCTGCTGCACCCTCGCACAACACTGCTGCTTTAGCGCCCTCCCTCCTGCTCTCCTCTCTCTCCTCCTATCAGCTTCCTTGTCCCTCCCTCTCTCTTGCTTTCTCACTTGTTCTCGCTGTTGTGAGCTCAGAGCTTTGCATGTACACGCACACACAGACCCACATGCACACAAAATAAATAAATAAGTAAACAGGAAAGCCTTAATACTTGGCTGACTCTAAAAAAGAAAAAATATTTAAAATTTAAAAAAAACAAAACCCTATATTATGCAGACACTTCAGTGGAGCTGAGAAACCCAGTTTTAATACGGCAAAAGAAAGTGGAATAAGGAAACGGGAAGCCATGGAGGAAAAACACAAGCAGGCTTGTCAGCTGCCAAGTAATCTGGAAGATCACTTGCTTATCAATTAACACAAACATGGCATTAAACCCCTGTGCAATGGTATGGTTAACATAATGCAGGAATGCAGTCTGATTTAAGACCCATAGACATAGTGGTGTGGTTGATGAATTAATGAGTATCTACAACTGTCTACTAAATTAATGTGAACAGGCATTTATTTCAATGCCCTTCTCCCACCCCCACACTCACACTCACGAACATCCATACCTCTCACATGGTACAGAAGAGATCATTGCATCAACAGTTCAGCAGTGGGAAGGGAAGTTCCTCAGCACTCAGCCCTGCTGGGAGCTTCCTGATGATTGACCCTCTTGCAGTGTCATTACTCTCGTTTGA
This sequence comes from Gogo arcuatus, assembly GCA_028570945.1. NCBI lineage: Eukaryota > Metazoa > Chordata > Actinopteri > Siluriformes > Anchariidae > Gogo > Gogo arcuatus. Next base: position 8,919,406 of record JAOTRR010000031.1, read on the forward strand.
GTAGACAGTTTTCTTCCTAAGCGTTTCAGCACACCATCAACAACTTAATGTAAACAGCTCCTTTGGGAGAACTGCACTCCCAGCATCTCAGCTATAGACAAATTCCTCCATTATGCACATTAGCAACCCCAAAACTGAGATGAAAATACACAAGGGTAATATGAGGACAAACCGAGGACAATTCAGTCCAGAGTTAGCCTAAATTGCAGCTGTAGTTTCCAGGGGACGCGTCCCAGATTGAGCGAGAGAGACAGGATGATTCGCCTCCTGTGGCAGTGCAGAGTACCTACAGGTTTTAAGTGGCAAAAAGGATGGTGGTGTTCATTTTAGGTGACAGTAGTGATACTGACAGATGATGATACTGAATCTTATGAATGACCATGTTTATGTACAATTTTGATGCATCACCAACAGCGTACAGGTTAATTAAGGAGTTATGTTTTGATACAACCCAGCTCTTCCTTCACACAGTTTATCTCAGAAAACTTCATCACACTGAGTTACACAGTCGTTCAGAATTGCCCACCATCCACCCTAACACTGTTCCTTCCCATCATGTCCAGGGACTTTCCTTTCATCCCTGCTTCCAATGTCCTCCTCTCCTCCCCCCTCTGCTGCATCATGTCTGCAGAGTCACATAAAACACAGTCTCCATAGCAACCGGCTTCCTATGTCACCTTGTGACATCATCCTGCCTTTGAGATCCACAGCGCCCTCTAGAGGATTTTGCTTTAAAAAGCAGCCTTTTCCTTAAAATCACATGATTAGCACATAATCTAAATCTCATGCAGTATACTGAAGACAAAAAGAATCAAATCGTTAGACACGCAGACAAACCTATTATTTAGGTTTTCACATCTACATGGTTCTGGATTTCACAAAGGAGCTATGGAACGATATTAATGGAGACACAATGTCCTTGATTCTCCCTCCCTTTCCTTAGCACAGAAAGCGTATCACTGCTCAAAAGCTGTAACTCATTTGAATCGAGACCAACTGATTGCTTTTGTAACAAACAACAACCCATGTGTAGATGTGGCCCTCACTCATCATTTTTCATAACCACAACCACACACACTTACAGAAACAGACACACACAGACAGAGATAGATATACACAAGCAAACAAACAGTCACAGACTTAGACAGAGAAAGAGAAACAGACGGGAGACAACACATGCCAACAGATGCAGAAAGACATGGACAGACAGGTGCACAGGCAGACAGAGGCAGAAAGAGACACACAGACACACATCCTAAAGGCTTTTGTTGACACTCCTGTCTGTAGGTAGATTTTTCTGCAAGCTAATTGACCTCCAGCTTGCACTATGTCCATCATCTATTGTCCCATCCTGCTCAATCCTCTCATCCACACTGTGTCCAGGAAGCAAACGATTAAGTTCATAAACAGAATTCTTCTGGCACTGCTCCCCCTCTCTCTCATTCGCTCCAAATTTAACCTTCCTTACTCTGCTTTTAATTAGCATCACATCCCTGCAGCTCTCACTGAGAAAAGAGGACATTGCTGACTAACAAACAGCTACTATTAGAGCTCTAAGCACTGCCATACGTAAACAACTCCATTATCTCCACATTTTCTGACCCAGAAAGTAGTCAGTGATTCTGTAACTAGAATAGAAAACAAGCAAACCTACCTGGAAATGAAGGATGATGGTCCAAATAAGGCCTAGAGTTAACTTTGGGTTTCCGTCTGTAATGTCATCGTTTCTGATATTGACTAGTTTGACCTGCAATAAATAACCTGAAAGTTATTTAAAGTGGACCACAAAAACGGACACTAATATTATTATTGTGTGTATTATGACAACAAATAATTTATATGATTATAAAATGACTGTATTTACTGTTATTATTGTACGTAATCTCAGGATCTGCCATGGTTTCTAAAGTATACTTCCCAAAGTATTTACCACTAACTGTCAAGTGTTAATCTCTTGCTAGCTTTTCTTTAAAGGAGCAGTTTATAATTTTCAGACACCTCTGCTGCCTGTGAGGTGAGCTCTTGATCTCTGTTCACACAACTTTTCTAAGTAAATGAAAAGTAATGAGCTTTTTAAACAGACAGAAGAATCAAAAAGCACAAGGTGTATATGTATGTGGTTGTCCCATACCTGTCTCTGTTTGAGGAAGTCCAAGGCAATCTGCACGTTCTGCAGCCGATGGAATCGCATGCGGCCCTTTTCTCTGGGCTGAAAAAGAGCGAGACGGAGAGAAAATAATTAGAATGAGAAAGTAATTTCACAGCTTACAGGCACTGGGAGAAAGGAGAGTGTCGCTTGCAAGCCAAAAGCAGTGAAAGAAAAAGTAGCAGAGAGATTAAAAGCAAAGGTTTAGGGCTATTGGTAGTCATTTAAAAGAAAGAAATTTTGAAAAGCTTCTCTCAAAGTGTTAGGAATGGTTTACGGAAATTTGGCATAAAAATCTCCCAACAGAAAACCTGCATTCATCATCACTCCATGCACTAACACACTGTGACGGTCTCTAGTTACCTCTTTCACAAAAACACACAAAAGCTCACAGTCTTTCTAATTAAATCACATCAGACACACTAGAAGGAGGCAAGGAAGCCACGCTAAGGTGTGTACACACACACACACACACACACACACACACGGTTGCAGTGGCCTGTGTGCAGAATGCAGGTGTAGTGAGTCCTCACTGCAGCAGTGGGAACAGGAACAGCTATATCTACAGAGATCTCACTAAGCACATGGACAGAATCAGCTCCATGACTGAAGCAGAAGAGGCACATTATCAACTACTCTACTTCCTCAGAATGGACACAGAGTGCTGATAACGTAGCTGATGATTACCGAACTGTCCTGCCGGGCTTTAGGTCTTTACATGGGATTCGGCTTGTGGAAGATGTATGAGCCACTCAAAATAATGATAACTACATGTGAAGGTTATTTATTGCAGCACAGACACATCTTACATGATGGACGCCATGACAGCAGTTGAAAAATGAAGTACAAATATCTCTGACACCACCTTGTGGTTGGCTGCTGTGGTATACTTATATATATATATATATATATATATACACACACACACACACACACACACACACA
>JAOTRR010000031.1:8939368-8955784 GCA_028570945.1 Gogo arcuatus
CCCCCCCCCCCCCCCCCCATTTTATAATGTGTATGGGAAGCAGAACCCATGATTTTCCAGCTACCAAAATCTGCCACTAAACTGATCTATAAAAGCACTGAACAATCAATCAATCAGAGAACATGTGAGTCAGCAAAACAGCAGCAATCAATCTCATAGCGATTAGCATGAAATCACACAATCACAATACAATGGTCACAGACGAGTCAATCGGCAGAAGCCACTCAGGAAGGACGGTTGGCCTGCACCTTTTTAATCAGCCAGAGTTCAAAGGTCTACTGACCCATAGTCAAGCTGACACACAAACACAAACTCCCTCTATCAGAGCTTTACCGTCCCTCCCTCCCTCCTCTTCCTGGCTGTCGAGAGTGAGACTGTAAGCATTACGCTATCCATCGTCCTGTGTGTTCCTTTCCCTTCTTCATCCTTTCTCCTGCTGTCTCTGCTGCTGCTGTTGTTGAGCACCTCTCCTCGAATTCTTCTGTGAGCGAGTCTTGTTGCGTAGCTCTGTTCTCCTGCAGCCCTCCGAACTATAAATATCAGAGCTTACGCTAAGAGCTAATGCCACACAACACGCTTATCCCTCTCCCTCTCCCTCTCCCTCTCTCAGTCTTATCTCTGCTAATCTCTGAGTCTGGTTACCACTGTCCAGTCCTGCTCTTTTACATCCTTCATCCATGCTTGTTTTGGGTTTGTGTTTCAGTCTCTCTCTCTCTCTCTCTCTCTCTCTGTGTTCATGTGCGTAGTGACGCTTTGAGGCTGGCACGGTGCACATCCTCCCCCTCTCCCACTGCACTGTCCTCTATGAGCAGCACAACAAGAGAAATCTGTGGGTGTCCAAGGGAACTTCCGATCAGGCGGCGATATTATGAAACAGAGCGACTGGCAGTGCTGAGTTTAGGAACAGGACGAGTCCGGAGAGACAGATGGCTCATATTCAGCAGTGGATGAATTCCTGTTACAGGCAGAGCTCATGCGTGCTGACCAGCCTACATCATCCCATTAGCTTCTATTACATTTGCACTGACCTTGGAGCACTGATTTATAGAATTAAAATAATAATTAATGCTGACACATGCGAAGCACTCTTTCTACCATATTTCTGCGGATACACAGCAGCTTCTGAAACCCTGAAAATATATTGTATAAATTATCATTATTAGTAGTAGGCATGTTAATAATACACACACACACACACACCACAGCTGCTGGCTCCACCCAGCCTGACCCCCACTATTATCACCTCAAAGTTCTCCAAAAACATCCTGCAGCTAATCTATGAGCATTATGCATAACCTATAAGCATGCTGTATTTTTTTTTTTTTAAACCATTATGGTATATACCACAAAATGAAAGCAACGGTTTGGTGGAAAACGAACTTGAAATGAAGTCAATAAACCAGAACATGTTTGTTTACCTCTGTAATGGAGCTATGAAGCTAATGGAGCTAACAAGTAACTGCAGCATACAGCTAACGGTTTAGCACAGTGCTTAAATCCTCAGACTTTAGGCTACATTCAACTTAACGAAGTCAGAACTTAAATACTTCTATAAATGACTTCATTTTCAATGCATTCGAACTACAACGTGAGGAAAAAACAGACTCCTCAAAGTTTGGATTTTGTTAGCAAAAATCTAGCAAAGCTAACAGTACTGTATATTTACCTCCTGTTTAGTCAGTGTTATAGATTTAACATGCTAATGTGTGCATTTTCTAGTATGTTACTAGCATATACAGAATCTCATTTAGAAGTAAATAAGTGCTGCTTTGTTTATTGTTGATGCTCTGAGCAGCCATGTTCATTTTGTTGAACTCGGCATTGACACCGAGTAGGAATTCCAAGTTGAGGGGGTGTTTTCTTTAGTTTTTCCTAGTTGGAAGTTAGAAGGTAAGTTACAAGTTACCAATTCAGTATTAGCACACAGCAATTTCAGGTGAACACTTGTGTTCACAGCTGCAGAGGACTTTCCTTTGTCTCAAGAACCTAGGTACTACAGCAGAATTTCTCCCATCTGTAGCCCCATATGTCCTTCTTGCTGCTATAATTTTAGCACAGCTGCATTTGAGATATCACTGATCTGAATCAGGAACAGGAAGAGGAAGAGCCTAGAGAGGAAACTAACTTGGATATGACAGAGTTCCTTAGTGAAACAGAGAGACAGAGCGATATGAAGACAGAAGTATACCATTGAGAGCTGCAGCTGCTCGTCCGATTCTGTGTCTGCGACACAGCCACACGCCGGCCGCTGTCACAAAGTGCACGGCCACAAACAGCACAGACGTCCACAGGGCTGGATCCGACAGCTCCATCACCACCGCACGCCCGCTTCGCTTCTAGATGTGTAAGTCTCCTAAAGTAGAGCTGAACTGTGATAACCGGGAGGTGGTACGCACAAAGCCCTGTGCATCAGTCACAAAGCGAAGAGCATCATGTCCATGCTCATTCACTTGCTCCTGTTCTCTCTGAACGTCTCTCACACAGTGGAACAAACGCAGGAGAAGAAAAGAGGATCTCAATGTCACTGAAGTTTCTGTTTAACTTTATTCTGCTCTGAATAAGTTAACTCTTGAGCTGCATCATCCCTACTGAGTAGGTTCAGTCACTCATACACCCCCCCCTCTCTCTCACACACTCTTGGACTGAATTCCTTTCCTCTGAAGCAAACGTCTGGTGTTTAGCAGTTGCTAGACAGAAAATGACTAAAATAGGAAAATAAAGCGATGCTCACAAAAAATCTATGCTCACAGTTTACCTTCTTGAGCTTCAAATGAGCACCACTAAGTGTGCGCGTGCGTGCACATGTGAGCGTTTCAGTACGTCTCTCTGTTTATACTTGTGTATCTCTGTTGCTATGAGTGAGCATTTCCCTTCACTGCCATATTCTGTGCTGTGGCCGTCCCCATCTTCAGTGTGTGGTGAGAGCAGCTGGCTCGTTTGACTCATCCTGAAGCAGCGAATGGTGTTGAAGGGTGTGTGATGCACACATGTGCTCATGGAATAGAAGGACACACAGGAGACGTTACAGAAGGCTGTCCTGCCATCAGTGGCTGTGATTGCACTCAGTGTTTGACAGTAAGTATGCGACAGGACACAGAGCTAGGAGACGCATGTTTTATTAGGGCTGGAGCTGCTCATTATCCTGCATTAGCCCTGCTGAAGGTGTGCTATAACACACTAACAGTGGGGCCGCATGAACAGACTGAACATGCGCAATGAGTCATGATGACTGTACATATTAAAGGCCTGGGGGTCTTCGTCACACTGTGGGATAATGGATAGAGAGACAAAGAAGAAGAAGGGGAAAAAAAAAAAAAAAAGATTTCACTGTTCACAAATTGCTCGTTATAATATTTGGTATAGACCTTTCACACAATGACTGTCGTTATATCTGGTAATGAAATAGCAGCATTCTGTTTTGAATATTATTTAGGTATTGAAATGCATGAGTGACAGTGAATCTGAACAGTCTGTTAACGGGATTATTCCTAATTAATGGAAGCAGTAAATACTGTAGCTAGCTACATTTCTCACACTTAGCTAGCTAGCTAAAAGTTAGCTGGCACAGTTGCTAATGAACACAGCCCCAATAAACACGTCTAGCTCATGTTAGTAACAAATCAGGGTATGGGCGTGGTATGATAAAAGCGGTCACTCTATAGTATTTTTAATCTACATCAATATTTAGCTCACGGCGATTAACCAGAGAGAGATCACAAGTTCAAATCCTGACGTTGCCACAGCCATCCGTGACCAAGAGCCCAAGAGACCCAAACTGGCCGTACTCTCTCTACCCTGTCGATCACAAGTAACACCAACCAATCATGGGCATCTATGAGCTCTGCGTATGGGGGTGGGCGGATAGCGCTTTCCTCCGAGTGCGTTACTCCACCCCTGACGATGCCTGAGCAGCCGATCGAAAAGACGCAGTCTGGTGCCTTCACCTTCCTTGGAGGAAGCGCCTGATAGCCTTCATCCTCTCTGGTTTGGTAGCCGTCATGTGATAGGGTAGAGCTGTGTAATGAGAGAGAATTGGCCATGACTATATCAGGGAGAAAATCCGGGGGGAAAGAAGGGGGAAGGAAAAAAACAAAACTGCAGTCGTAGCATGCAGCTGAATAAGTCCTGCACACACTGCCGGCTTTTATGAGTTTGTATAAAACATTTTTCCTCAGACAACAGATGTTTAATCTGTCCGTTCAAATCAACAGGGGCATTGCCCAAAGTTTTATGCTTTTCAAGCCAGTGGATTTTGAGTGGTCTGATTCTTTGAAATGCTACAGATGTCCGTGCTGCTGCTTAAAATCTTAAAATGCTCACGGTCATCCAGACGAATAACACAAAGCCATTTCTTTCTCACAAGCACATCAGTGGGAAATGAAGCTCATGTATGGGTGTTTGCTTGAATTATTTGTGCATTGAGGGATGCTGCAGTGACTGCGAGCTGCATTTGCTGCCATTGTTCACTGTCTCACAGGAGGGTTTGAAATGTTATTAATTACACTTTCGCAATCGTAAACATGAATGTGTGAAAAATGTTCTTACAAAAGCAAATATTTCTGCATTTGATCGTTTAAGTAACACAATCTGTAGACATTGCTTTGTAATAGGGAAAAATGCTTAAATTATTTTTAATAGGCAAAAAATGATTTTATAATCAATCTAGAGAACAGTAGGAAGCTAGTATGACCTCTAGTGTTAATGGAGTTAATAAATAAGTCAGACAGCATGTGCTGAATATCATAACTGAGGAAAAGCCAAATATTTCTCACAAGAGATGAGATACACTGGAGGCAATTATACACTCAGAAGGTGGTGATAAAAGTTAAAAGAGAATTTTTATGACACAGAGATGCGATGTTTTAAAGTGATATGACTATTTTTGTTAAGAACCTCTGGGAAACTTTGCACACTTCATTTTGTCCTAAGGGTATGCAAACTTTTGCAATCAGCTGCAAAAACCAAAAACTGTACTTCCTTGGAATCAGCAAGTAACTTCTAGTGGACACTCTCTTTTTGGATGAGCAACTCTTAAAAAGGTGTTCTACTAGGAATAATAATGCACGTTGTAGGTTATATGTCACTCTGCGATATCCTAGGAGGTGAGCGTATATAGTGAACATAAAGCCATTCAAGCGATAAATAAGAAAAAAGATAAGTAGTGATTTAGAATCTAACTACATAGGCACTGAATAGAAATCAATCCACAACATTTACATTTGATGATAGAATTCTGATAATGCTTCCGTGCGATGTTGTATCATTACCCTCGGACAAGCTAATGAAACGCTTGAATAGTTAATGAGCGTGTGGCTTCATCCAATCAGAGAACAGCTAGGCCTGTGTGCTAGGCTAATGTTTGCGCTTTCTATGGTAGTATAAAATTACATGCGTCTAATTAATATGCGTTTGAATACTAAATCTTTTCTGTCGTTAAAATTTTAAAGGATTTACGTGCACAGCATACCTGTATAAATACATAAATCGAGGGTATGAACAGAATGTAAAGCTGCAGTCTCGGTGGTTGTGCTGTGACAGCCGGAGACAACCATCACCACTTTACTCACTGAAATCTTCATCAGGGGACTTCCAGTGTCAATTTTTACCCACAGTCCTCTCTGCCATATCTAGTCATCTCCAGATCTTTGACACATCAGCCTCTCTTTTAGAAGGAGGACCAGGGTAAGATAAAAGATATGATCGTGACAAGAAATTAGCAGAAAAAAAAGCAGTGTCGTGACAAGTAAAAGCAAAAAAAAGAAAGGGCGGGTAAAGACAAACAGCCACAAATCTGCGGTTGGCTGTGTGATCTCACTGTGGGAGAGAAGCTTCACTCTGGGTGGTGAAGGAGGAGGATGTGCTGAGAATGCAGAGCTATGCCTTGGCTAGAATCATATCAGAATTGTGAGCTTTGTGCTTCACAGATGAGTACAACATGCCCTGAATTCACTTCTGTGAAACGGAAGTGTCTAAAATAAGGGTTCTCCCCCCCGCTACAGAACTATACACATGAACACACACACACACACACACACACGTACCTATACACACACGCAAACATCTGAAACAGAGGTACATGAACAAAACGAGGGCAATAATTCTTTTCTTTTTTAACTTGAATGGCAAGGTGAGGAAGTACAAGAGAGCAAATCTGCAAATCTTTAGAAAAACGACCCACACTCTTTTTTTTTTTTTTTTTTTTATTCAAAGCAAAACCAGTTTGAAAACCACAGTTACTATGTTATGCATGTCTCAGTGTTGCGACTATGGTTACTATGCCATCCATATAAACACAACTGACACTGACTAAACTCTAAAGTGGGGAGCTGCAGTAATATTTGCATGAAGTTTGAATTATAGTGCCATGTCTAAAAGCTGCACAAGCCACATACTTTAAGCTTTTATTCATTTAATTCAATCCAGGAGCAGACTAGCTTCACATAAATGAACATATCATAAACAATTTGTAGACCTTAAATTTTTAATGCAGCACTAAAGTTTTGCTGCCAGTCTGTGAGCAGACCTATACATCATGATATATATCGTGCATCGCAGAAATGCCTTTGAATCTTTATGTAATACTTTTGGCACATTACCCACCCTTTATAACAACCATGATGCCCATAAGACATGAAAGTAAACCTGCAGTATCATGAATAATGTGTAATAAACACTGTTACCCTACAGCACTGTAACAGAACTTAATCATGAAACACCACGTATTGAACTTTCTTGCTGTGGCCATGACAGACCAGGCACGGACAGAAACCACCTTACACAGGGACCAGGAAAAAAATTTAGAGGATAAAATGAAAATAAAATTAAGACGGTGTTTTTGGTTGATATATTTTTGGTCAGGCAATAAAATGTAGTGAGAGACAAAAACACAGGGAGTGAATAAAAGAAATGAGACTGTAGTGTTATTGCACAGCTCTGTGGCTTAATGGGTGCTTGTGTAGGACTGTGAATGCATCCATTCATGCACTGAGAAAAATCTAGCACCATCCACACCCACACACACCCACACGTCACTCCAAGACTAAATTCCACACGCCTTCTGTAAAATGAGCACAGTAAACTCAAACCTGCCTGCTTGATTCAGCACATACTCAATCCTCTGAGCTTGCTGGTAAGGTCACACTGACCTTCACACCCACCCTGATGTATGAGCCTTTCACTAAACATTCTTCCTCAAGCAATACATGACAATCTGTAGCCAAACGCATGGATAAATAACCTTCGATAACCTTCATGAAGGCATTACAGTAGTATTTCATTTAAAAAAACAACAACAACAAAAAAAAACACCTTTGTAAACAGAGCTCAAGGCAAAAAGATCAATAATAGTGATTTCCGTGATTGGACTCACTCCATTTGTAAAACTTTTACTGCATCTGCATTTCCAGCTGTTCAAAAGTCAATAAAAACAGAAATGCAGATACATTCAGTCACTCGATCATTTTCAGTAACAGCTTTATCAAGGTCAGGGTCACAGTAGATCCGGATCTTATACTGCCACGGACAGAACGCGTTGACGTGTATTTATCGTATAAAACACGTAATCCATTATTGTGTCGCTTTCATAAATCAAAACACCACCACAACAAACAATATCGCAACTTTATCATAAACTTTAATGCTGTGCATTGTTCCCCCGTTTACCCACAGTAACAGTTTTAGTGCTAATATTTAGCTAAATTTTAATGCATATGTTTAGACCATTTTCCCAACATCATTTGGACAAATTTTTTTTTAGAAAACAAGACTTTAAAAAAACAAAACAAAACACACAGAACATGGGAACAAAGTCAAATGTGAATTTTGTTTTTTTTTTAAATCTGTGAAACATTCTGAAAATTCAAATAGCACATGAACAATGAACTTTATTGTGGCAGTCCTACGAGCCACTGAGTGTGGATGTTCTGATTAAATAACTATGTAAAGAGCACTGAGACAGATGAAAAGAGCTGATGGGACAGAGGCAGAGTGAAAGGGCACATGACAAGAACAAGAACAGATAAATTGATTGGCAGCATGAACTCCCTCTCTCCAGTTTTATTGCTCCATCCACATTACTAAATAACTTGAACCTTCTCTTCATCTGTACTTAACTGTTGTCGTTCCAACATTTTCAGACATTCTGACTCATGTCAACTTTATCCATGAGGATTTTAGGCCTGATTTTGCTGTCGCGCACACACGCACACATGCTTGCACGCCCGCACGCACGCACAAAAACTCTTTGGTTATGAGTCAAGATTGGTGGTTTCTTAGAATGCATAATGTGACATGTTTACTAAAGTTGACCAAACACAGCTAACACAAAGCTCTGGCAGAAACAAATATTTTTTTATTACAACCCCAAATCAGAAAAAGTTGGGATGGTATGGAAAATCCAAATAAAAAAAAGAAAGCAGTGATTTCTAAATTTACTTTGTCTTGTATTTCATTGCAGACAGTATGAACCCAAGATACTTCATGTTTTGTCTGGTCAACTTCATTTCATTTGTTAATATACACCCATTCCTGCATTTCAGGCCTTCAACACAAAAAAAGTTGGGACGGGGCAATTTAGGGCTAGAAATGAAAAACTGTAAAATCTCAGTATGAAATTTGCTACGATGCTCGTCAAAAAGCCACTGATAGGGGGATGCCACAAGATGATGTAAACCTCCTAGGACAGCCAAAAATACAGTAGTGGTAATGGCCAAACCTAAACAAAATTTAAATATCCTTTTTATCAAAAGCTCACTTTGAAGAATGTTTTTGTTTATTCAACCCCATTTTCCGTGTGAGCCCACATCACGCTGACTGATGATGTAAGCAGAATCTAGTAATTTCCTTTAATCGTAGGTCTATCGTCAGAGGATCTTCATTGTATAAACTGGATGTGAACAACTCAGGTTATCTCAAAGTCTGTTACAGAATTTTTCAAGATTTTATTGGGATCATCTCATACAGTGTGACAAATAATCTTAAAAAAATGAAAACGCTGAAATCGGAGAAAGTCTAAAGACCAGACATATCCCCCAACCTCCCCCCCCGCCAAACAAACTCACCGATTTAACCATCACTGCTTTCCTGACCCTGCACAAAAACACACACAAACATTCAAAGAAGCTAACTGCATTTCTCAGACACTGTATGTTCACCAAAACAGGATGTCAGTCCTGGCACAACAGCTTCAAAACGATAACCATACAAAATGAGCCACTTCCTCAGCTCTTTTCCCAACGCACCCACTGAATATTCCCTGCAACACCTCACTAATCAGAAAGGGGGCAGCCTGGTATCATGCACAACATGATCAGGAGAGTGTCGCATGCACATACACACACGGTCCTACATTCCCATAATTAAGAAAACCAGCCACTGGTTATGCCTCACAGGAGGTGAATGATGAAAATACGTGTGATGCCACAGGGTGACTCAGGACAGGGATCTGGCTCAGATCTGCTGACAGTGACAGTTGTGTGCCTGCCTGTTCTTCCTTAATGGCTCCTGACATGCGCCCATGTACACACTACGCTAATTATCACCTAAACTGGGCAATAATATTTAAGATAAAGGAAACAGAGCAACCAGGAAGGCAGTGCAGGATTAAACAGAGCGCTCAGAGGGTGGGTGTGTGTGTGTGTGTGCTTTGACATGGTCAGTGGACAGAAAATGAGCATGTCTGCTTCCGCCCTGTTTGAATATGCGCTTAGGTGCCATCAAGAGATTACAGAAGACCGAGTTGCAGACGGAGCTGAAAATGCCACCAAACAAACCTCATCCTGGAAACAGCCTGCCTGAAATACACATACAAGAACCAAGCGCAGAGTTCAACTGGGCCTGTGCTAATTCTGCCATGGGCCATCCATCTCTGTTGACAGGGTGAATGTTTGTAGGCTAAACAAAAGTTTTGAAAAACAGAAAAATTCATACAAGAGAGGAGAGGGAAAGAGAGGGGGGGAGGAAAAACAAAACAAAACAACCCACCCCACACCATACCAAACCTATAAGCTGGAGCAATCACTCCCACGCACTGGACGGCTTTCTTTACAGTGATTATGGCTTTTTATGTTCTATCCCACTGCATGATGTAAAACGCAGCATATCAAGATCCATTAAAGGTCAAAATAAAGACTCTCTAACAACCAAGCCATTTTCAAACACTATAAATACATCAACAGTTCAACCAGCTCCTAGCTTTAAAATACTTCAGAACCCATCATTATAAAAAAAACAAAAAAACCCCAAAAATAAACACTATCTAGAATAAAAATGTTAATGCCTATGGAACAACTCCACTTTCAATAAAATAGCAAAACCAATAAAAATAAATTAATATACAATTTGGAAACACCCTCATATTCTCCTACCATCCAAACCAACCAGCTAGCTAGCAGAATACTCACATGTGTCACAGATAGACATGAATATTTCAGAGTCTCAATTCTCACATTTATTTACAGCAGCCAAACCTGTCAATAGGCTATACACCATAACATCAATTGTTTTAGTCAGCACTAATATTAGCCAAGGTATCTATCTAGCTTAGCATGCAGATTCTAGTTTTTAGCTACCATGAAGCGTTGTTAAAGTTTTAAGCTGTTAAGGTTGTGTCCTGATATCACTAACTGAGCTCTAGGGTTGTTACCATTAGTCACGATTGATGTAGGACAGTTACCTCACCTATGACTTTTTTTAAACTACTGATTAAAATCCTTTACTGTATATTAGCATCTACTCATTTAGTTCCTTCCTTCATTGGTTCTCATCACTTTTGTATCCGATACGACTCCCCAACAATTTCACAACCCCATCCTGCTGGGCTCGCCCTAAATCACACTACAGCAACCTCGGTTTGTCTGTGCAGGGGACATGGACTGCACTGAAACTCCTCCAGCTGTGTGTAACCTGCTACCGGTGTAAACATGCTACATTGCTACCTCTGCTGCCCCTCGTAGCATGTTCAAAACTTTATCATACACAGCAGCTATCAAACACACAACAACACGACAAGGTCAACCATAACCTGAAGGGCCGGCTCACCCTTCCCAGAATCCTCTGCGCCAAGTAGTGAGTCAGCATTATCTATGCAAGCAACATTCCAAAAAAAAAAACCCCACGACAATTCGGTGACATCCTAGGCCATAACTCTTAAATTGTAACACGAAATTGAAGATATTTTGTCAAAGTATCTATATTTTAAATTCTTTCGAGTCATCCGTTCAGCTTTCATTTGGTTATTCTTTTGCAACGCACCAGAACCAGCCTCGGCCATCTCGCACACGGCCACATAGGAAAGAAAAAATAAGACACATCCTGTCCAAAGCTTCCACGTATGAAACGTAGATGAAGTTCGAGATGGGTCTCGCAGGTATCACGATACAGTGAATTTGCGGAAGTTTTGCTGCACAGAGAGCAAACGGGTAGCAGTCACATGCTTTCAAAACAAACTGGATTCTGGGAAGTGTGAGTCGTCCCCTTTAATGAAACAACTATCTATTTATGACTAATTCTGTGATGCTGTAATCCCGTGATATTTTTTAGACTAGATTATCATACCATGAAGATTCCAAACCATAACAACGCTACTGAGCTAATATGTAATGCTCCCTGAATTTTTGGTTGTTGTTTTTTTCCCAGAATTGGAAAAATGTTAATTTAGTGCTATAAACAGAAACAACCTTTACTACTTTATCTGGGAAGGTGCTTTACAGCTTTGCTCATAAAACCAACTCAAGATATAGCTTAAGATCCAATTATATACATTAATTTCTTTTTACAGGTACACTATATTCACATTCGTAAATTAAAAGATACTAAAGGCACAAATACACCGGCAACCAGAAAAGTACAGTTTAAAGGCTTTTTTTTTTAAAGTACCAAATTACATAATCCGAATCAAAGACACTTTAACCAAACCAAAAGAAGTAGGTTTTTGAGTGGAGGGAGCCATTAAACTGCCAAAATAGTGAGGAAATCCCTGTGTGAGTCTAAAAACACTCCAGCTAGTGCCAATCCCAGATCTCCCCTACAAAACTTCACCTCATTAACTTTAACAACTGCAAAGACAGATAGATGTAAAGATTTATCTGACCACTATGGTGAGAAAGTTGTGTGTGTGAGAGAGAGAGAGAGAGAGAGAGAGAGAGAGCAGACGCCGACACGACAGCTGATGACAGACACAGACACAGGTGACGGCTTCAGCTTTGGGGTTTGGACTCGGTTCAAAACGCAGGGTGATTTAAAAGCAGAGATTTATCGAAGCCCTTTGCTAATGCCGTAACTCTGCGAGGAGGAGACGAGGCTTTCACTGTCATGGCACAGAAAGTCACTGTATACGACAGGAATGAGAGACAAAGCAAGATTTACTCTCGCACCTCCGCTGAGGAGGAGTGTCTCTTTTCCCTCTCTTTCAGCTTCAGAGATGAATGACGAAAGATTTCCTCAATCACAGTTAAAAGTGGGTGGAGTGGAAAGGGGTCGTGAGAGAGAGACATTTAGGAGCAGGTCAGGGGCTGGAAAAGGACAAGAAGAAAGAAGGGGTGGAATGGAATAAGCAGAGGCTACACAAACACAGGACAGACAGAAAGTCAACTCACTGATCAGTGGTGCTGCCATTTTCCTTCAGCTGTCATCATCACCAGGGCAACCTATCAATTAGACCTTGGCCTAAGCCTCGTGACCTCAAGCTCCCAAAAGCCCTTAAGCCTACATCATTTAACTTTTCACACAGCAGGTCCAATCCAATTCATTTCTTCAACAGAATTTTAAAACCAAGTGTCTACACTGCAAATTATAAGTGATCAAATCTGATTTGTTTTTATAAACTATAGTTGGATTTGCTCACATATCCACGCTGGTTGTTATGGCAACGATACAAGCATGCACACTCGACACAGACAAAAACCATTAGGTCGGCACCATGTTATTGTTGTTCATGTTGCAAATTTCTGACATTAAGGGAGTTTTCACAGGTGCAGCATTTAGTCCGTTTAATAAAACCCTACTGCATTTGCCCCCTTGGTGCAGTTAGTTTAGGCAGCTGAGAACACAAGAACCGTACTCGGGTGAGGACCAAAACCTGAATCTGAGAGCATCTGAGCAAGATCATCTCAGTCAAGCAAATTCTAGTATGGATTAATTGCAGTGAGCAAGCAATTCACCTCTTAATTGAACCAACTGCAGAAAATAAACCAAATATTGTGTTACGTGCAACATTTCTTTTGTAGATGCAAGCTGCGAAGCTAAATCTCAAGGAGCAAACTGAGCCAAAGGACAGAGATGTAGTGCTGCAGAAATGCGATGTGTTCTGGATATTTGGACCAATGAACAAAAACAGAAAATAAAATGGCTGGATGCATACACAGTGTTTTAATCTAGTTATGGGGTTACCTAATCATTCAGTTAGCACCAGTGTTCTCCGTAGACATTTGCTGATCTTTTTTCATGGCTGTATTTCTGTCCAGTAAAGGAAATAGTTTTATAAAGACTCAGCCAAGGTTTTCGTTGTTGGTGGTGGTGGTGGTCATTTAATTATGTACAGTGTGAAACCAAACCCAAACAAACAGCAAACAAACCAGAGGTATCAATTTCATTCTGAATCAGATTCAGCAAACTGACCAATAGGTGTGAGAACGCCCTAAAAACACCACAAACCCAAGGACTAAAAAAAACAAACAAAAAAAAAAACCTGACTCATATATCACATGTACAGAACTCACATTGAGCAGATCTAAAATAATGTCGAATCCAACTGCAAAAATGTTTTCCCTGCTTATCATATATGCAACAAAAAAAATTGAATTAAAAAAAAGCTATCTAGCTAAACAATACTGTCAATAATGTTTACTGCTTTACTCATGATATGGGCTTAAAGTTCAGTTGTTCAACGTAAAATAAGGCATGTAGGTCAGACACAGATGAGATGAAACTGATGTTCAACATAACATGTGAGCCAGGACTTTTTATTGACATGTTCTTTGACATAATGTGAAATTACGTCAGCGGAGTGACTTGCATCAGGTGCTAGCATACGAAGACGAAACTTTCCGACATGCTCTGGTGCTCTCACAGGTCTCTAAAAGTTAAGAAGGCACATTCTCCCCTTTTCTCATTAGTGGACTATACGGGCAGTTGCAGTGCTGATGAGTGCTCTCGACTCGGGTTTGTTAAAGAGCACTAATCCGTTTTTAATAAGCCACTCCAGGTCCAGGCTAGGAGCACTAGGCCCTGGAAGACTTCGGCTTGTTTGAAGTGCGTTATTATAGAAGACGAGAGAGGGCAAACTGGAGAGGTGAAGGGAAGTACCTAAAGACTTTTAGTGTCACGCTCTATCAGCATCAAAATTAAAATCATGGTGTTTATAAAGAAAAAGAAATGGCCATGCAGGAGTGTGGGAACTGGAGATAAAGAAGAGAGGAGAGGAGAGGAGATAGGAAAAGAAAAGAGAAGAGACTCTGAAATCCTGGGGGCTATGAGGGGAAAGTAGGGGACAGGAACAAGGGCCCACAAACTGTAGGACCAACCACCGAGCAAAACAAATATGCAGTATCGCACACACACACACACACACACACACGGCAGTAAATTAAGTTTATAGTATTCACTCATTCATCTTAAAGGATGAAACGAACCCTAATGGACATGGGAACATACACAGAAACTCCACACAGACAGAAACCCAAGCTCAGGATCGAACCGCGCACCCTGAAGCTGTGAGGCACCAGTTTATAGCTGCCCACTTTAGTGTTATAGTATAATATTTCATTTAGGCTATTACATTATTAGCTATCTTTCTGGTGAATATGTGGTTTTTATTCTCTACAGATAGAGGGTGTATTTTTTTAACAGCTGATTAGCTATACGTGCTTGCACTTCTTATTTGAATCTGCTTACGAAATGAATAAAGGGTTCACTTTGATTGTTTATATCTACTCCCAGTTCACATTTGCTTGATAGTGCTCCAGATAGCAAACTCCTACAGGTTACAGAGGTGGTAAACACTCCATAATCGATATGGAATCCATTTCGCTGGTACATCATTAACTAAATCAAATAGTCATCATTAACTAAATCAAATAGTGCAGTGTCATTTAAACCTGCTCAGTAACACCAAGAGTAATGGTCTTTTGGCGGGGGGGGGGGGGGGGTAAGAGTTTAAAAAACTACAAGTCTCCAAGATAAGGAGCAAGTGTTCGCATGACTGAACGATGAGATGAAAGTGAGTCACAGCTGCAACTGACAACCGACAACATGGCTGTGTGTTTTGAGTCAGCAGAGAGAACAGACTTTCACCATGTTAGGCGACGCTCCAGGGGCCAAGCACCGAGTTCTTACTCTCACCCACACACATAAAATACACTTCCAGAGCTAGAACAATACATCGCACCACTACACTGCACAGTGCATAATTACACCACAACTGCTCTCTGTCATTAGCGAGATAGCGCCCTGACAAGCCGGCAGCCGAGCAGCTTTTACGCCAGGCTTAAAAAAGATCGTGAAAGAGAGCTGCACAGTATCAGTATAGATGTATACCAGAAGAGATGTACAAGATCCACTCACTCAATTCAAGCATTTGTTTACACTGCAGGCAAATCTGGTTTATTTATTAAAGATGATTTTTAGAAGGTTTGTATTGCCAATTACAAGGCACCAAATCTGAGCTGTTTGTTCAAACTGTAGAAAGAAATATATAAAAATCACCAAAATCACTGAATCTGATCTGCCTGCTTGATTAGAGCCTGTAGGAAGAGTTTTACGAGTGTACACAAGCCAGGATTGAATTCCTAGGAAGACTGACACGACAATCCACTGTGATGACACCTAGTGCAATTCCCAGGAAATTATCCAAAGGGCTCATGTGTGAACAATAGAGAGAACACTACCAAGAATCAGGACCACATCTTGAGGACTATTTATCTTACAACATGCTGACATCATTATTTAAAACAATAGCACAGTAAAAAGACACCAGGTGGAAAAGCATAACGAATAAAGAAGAATAGAAGTAATATCAGGAAATTGGAGCAACAGAAAAAAATTCTCTGTCAGATGCATCAGTCCAGGATGCAGGATGTATCATTTATGACTGAATAACAAGCATATACCGAGAGAACTGTGTAAGCATTAGTAGCATTGTCGCCTCACAGCTCCAGGGTTCTGGGTTCAGCTCGGGTTACTGTCTGTCCGAAGTTTCACGTTTACCCGTGTTTCTGTGGGTTTCCACAGAGTTCTCTGGTTTCCCCCCCCTGTCCACAGGTACAGTACCAGTCAAACGTTTGGACACACCTTCTAATTCAATGTTTTTTTTTCTTTATTTTTATTAATTCAAAGATACTTCATGTCTTAAAGTAATGATGGATGTCGTTTCACTTTACTTAGTTGAGCGGTTCTTGACATAATATGGATTACTACAGTTGT
>JAOTRR010000031.1:9017590-9027590 GCA_028570945.1 Gogo arcuatus
TATATACATGGAGCCGATTGCAGATGCACCAAATAGTACATGTAGTACTACAGTATTTGTTACATTAGTACAAATACTACATTTGAATGAGTCCTTTTGCATGTTCAGTAGAGAAAATTAACATAAAGTTTTAGGTTGTTTGAAAAAAACAAACAAACATTTTAACAGGTAATTTTGACCTGAAGAGAACACAAGGGTTAACACTAAGTTGTTAAATATGTTACTTTGTAAAGTTTGCAGTACATTATAATGTGTAGGACACTGGCAGACTCAGAGGTCCCCTCTCCTGTTAAAATGCTGCATAAGCATCTTGGGTGCTCCTACGGTACATAAAACATGATAAAGTGCCCTTACAGTGAAGAATACATGGTGCAATGCTCTGTAGGATTTCCCAACATGCAAGGAAACATGAACTATGAAATGCCCTAATGTGTGCTCTTTCAGTGGAGAAAATGAGATGACCCTTTAGAGTATGTCTATAGTAGAAATATTAGTAAGGCATAACGTGATTTAATGCACTCCAGGTGTCCTCTTTTTCCTCCACTTCATGTAGGAGGTGACTTTTCTATTATCCCCCTCCCCTGCCCCCCACCCCACCCCACCCCACCCCTCAGATAGCCTGTGCCCTCTCCTGGTGTACAGTTTGGCATTTTGTAATTTTTTCATAATGTGAATCAATATATTTGGTTTTAATAGAGCAGATTTTTTTTGTTGGTATTTGGTAGTTTGTGGGGTGCTTTTGTCTAGGAAACAATGGCTAATTGTTCACATACACAAAAACTATGCCACATGAAGTGGAATGTGTTTATTACACAATATTATCTGCCTGTATCTGGGGAATTTAGACTTTCAGGAATTTCAGCTTTGGTTTCCTGGTCAATGAACTTTGAACTCAGCAAATTTCTCTAACAGCTCAGTCAGCCAACTTTCATTTCATTTTTGGCTGGAACTAACTGTCATCCTAAACTAAGAAATCTACAGGAAATGACTCACATCTTTAGACTATAACCAGAAAATACAAAACTAGCTGTTGCAACATAAATATTTATTCTCATGATCCTTTTGTCTCTGCCAAGATGCAAGAAGAAAGATGTGTTCTTTTAATACTGTATTTCATACCATTAATAATTAGGTTGTATTTATTGTCAAATTCAAGTGTTTTCTTTATGTTCAGCACATTACCCCACTATAAATGCTGTCTTGACTGGATCATATTTCCAGAGCTGGTATTTTAAGAAAGACCCCCTTTCTTTTAACGATTATGACATAACATCCACTTGTTTATGATTAAGGTTTTTATAATTGAAGACACATAAGAAGCAAAAATGCAGCATATGAAAAACAAATTCCATTACATTCCACAATAATATAACAAACAAATAATATACAATCAAATGATTCATCATTTTTCTTGGGGGGGGTGGGTATACAATAAAAAAAAACATGAATCAGATGGATACTAAGTATACAGGTAAGACTAGCTTTCAGGGCAATGACAAATACTAGGATAAAGTGCAAGAAGCTGATGATTTGATTAAATTTATTATTCAGAAACGCTCAAGTCCAAACACGTTGTAGGGAGTCCATGATAATACAAGGCTTTATTACAAAAAAAAAAGTGCATCAGGTGGTCTTTCTGACTGTCGATGCTTTAAATCTTTGCTATTTAATACAAACTCACAAATAATACACACACGCGCACACACACATACGCACACACATAGTGTTGTCAGTGGGAAAGGGACTGAGAGCATGATGGAGAGAGTGATGTCTCTAAGGCAGGCAGACAATGATTAAGGTGTAACTGTCTGCTTGTGAAGTGATTAGTCTTCTTTAAACCACAGCCGTGCTAAATTCTTAAATCTGATTGGTCAGAAGGAGCTCGTTCTAATATGGTATTGTATCACAGTAATAACTTGTATGACAGGCACTCCACATCAACAGATTTAAAAATAACACAATTGTTGATATGGTGTTCATAGAGCAATTTTGGGAAAAATAAAAAGTCTCCAGTGTTAAAAGTCAGAACTAAAGCCCTTCCTTTTTCACCTTAGTTTTCCAACACAGAACAATCTAACTTGTTTCAGAGATAATCCATAACATTAAAATGTAATTATAAATGGATAAAAAGTATGTTGTTCTTTAAATAAATGAAAAATTGTAATTGTTGGCAAATTGCTGTGGTAAATGAGGAATACAACAATTCAGGAGGTCCTTTTATAGATAAGGAATCAGCTTTGGGGTGGTAACGGGCCAATGCCCCCCATCATTGCTTATTTCTCATGATTGTGTTTTGTTCCTTACGTAACAGTGCCTCTCCTCCATCACTGATCTTCATTCTCTGTGCAGGTGAGACTCACGCTCAGGCCCATTTACATCTCATCACTGTGCAAACTTGGTCAGTGCAACTACTACATACTATACTTGTATCCTCATATACAAGTGTGGGTCATGCATACATACACATGCATACAGCAAATGATACAATTTCCAGGTTTCTTTGTTATAAAAAAAAAATAATAATAATAATAATAATAATGACACACACACTCCCAACATACATTAAAAAAAACTTTACAGTCCATATATAGACCCTTTCCAGAGTCCCTCACAAATTATACGTGTGTGCTTGATACTATTTTCAGTATTACTTGTCAGGCATTATTTTTCTTTTGTCCCTCCTGACAGGAATTCTTGTGGCAATGGTGTAGTTAATTACTTATTTTTGCTTCAAAAGCCAAGGCATTTTTTGAATGACTAACAGTATGAATCGTAGAGGTAGAGCCCCGTATGTAATTTAGGCAAGACGAACAGATCAACAGGCAGACCCATGCCACCAAATTCTCCAAAGAGCATGTTAGCTGTCTTACTGATATTAAAAAAAAAAGCAAAATAATAAGAAAAAACAGTCAACGCTCTCTGGTCCTTTCAAACAGAAAGGATGACGTTTTCGGGGCAGTGCAGGCCGTCAGTGGAGTTCTGGGCTCGGCAGGTGGGCTGAGGAGGAGGGTTAGGAGAGTCGCAGTCCTCTGACGTGAGCTCGGCGATGTCGTCTGACTGCGTATCGGACGTCTCCAGGTCACTCCGGATGCTCTCAGGCTGAGCCAGCGTCACGTCACCGAGCCCCTCTCTGAGCGAGCCTCCTGATGACAGCCCCAGAGACGAGCGGGATAAAACCCTCCCTCGGTGAGAGCTGCAGTCCTGAGGCTCCTCCGCTGAGGCAGCGGCCATGGCACAAGCACGAGGAGCCAGATCCTCCTCACTGGTTAAACACAGATGACTGGGTTTGGTTTCAATGTCCACCTGAATCTCCAGGTTTGTGCCTTCTCTGAAACACATCACAAATCCATTATAAATTACACAAATAAAAATGACTGACTGACAGATCTGCAGTCATTGGAATGTCAAGAAAAGTTTATTTACATTATTAAGTGACATCATTTAAAAGTATCATTGATCTCACAGTTTTTTACAATTTCTTCAAATGAAGCACTAATACGGTGAGTGCAAAAGTTAGCATCTTCCACAGTTTTTGATTGCAAAAAGGAAAAGAAATACCACTATTTTGCAACCTATCTACAAAAATAGAGATGTTAAAAATGAAATGCGGGTGCATCCTTCAACAAGACAGAAAAAACAAAATCTGATTTCTCATGATCCTTCTAATCTTCAGACCTAATTAACCCAAATGAGGTGGATTATTTACCCTATCATTCTTTTCCCCCTCAAAATGTTTTTGGAAGAAAAGCTAAAAGTAAATAGATTAAGCACACATTGCTCAGAACAAAGCACAAATTACACGTTTAGTGAGTTTTGTTTAGTTTTTTTATTTAAACGCACTTTCCTGTTTACCCTTGAAACGCTTTAAAAAATGTGAAACTATGCCATCAGTGAGACTTTATGATATGCTGCATTGCTCAACCCTAATAGTTTCACTGTCAAGCTATTGATAGCAATTAGAGTTTAGCCTTTGCATCGATTATATCACAACCAGCTGTAACATAATCTGAACATTTTCTGTATTGCCCAAGCCTATCAGAAAGGTTTTGCTCCATCTTATCCAGAGTCTTATCTTGCTTTGGCAGCACATGAAATCCAGCCCAGACAATGTCACGGCAGACTGATGAGCAACAGTGAATCACACATACCTATCAGGTATCGTGTATGAGGAAGTAATGGATCCCGCCATGCCTCGAGTGCTTGCACAGTCACTGGCTGCTCCCAAGCTCCCTGTCTCTCTGTGTACACCTTCCTTTCCAATCTCAGTGCCTTGAACCTCCAGCCTGAAACATCGACACAGTTAAGTTACTGTAAATTGAACTGAAAGTTATGAGGGCTCCTCATGTCCACACTTGAATCAAATGCACAGATTTTGGCTATTTAAATTAACAATAGGGACTCTGTCACACCTGCTGTATTTTCCTGCCCGGGCTCCGAGAGCTCCTCCGGCTAGCGTGTTGAAGTGGGGTGTGTCAGCAAGGCCCCCTGGGGCCACAGACAGGCCTTCACTAGGTGAGGTGGTGCTAAGGCCACTGGCTGCTCCCTCTAGGCTGCTCTCACCAAGGCTGGGAGACTTCAGTGCTCGCCATGCATCAGCAACTAGATGAGCAAAAACAAGAACGGGAGCAGAGATGCGTTAAAACATTAAAATGCACAACAAAACTAAAAGCGTTATTCGTAAATAACACAAGCAAGATATTATTATTATTATTATTATTATTATTATTATTACTGTATGCCGCAATGCAACAAATGCTGTTACCTGTAATGGGTCCATCATCTTCATCAAAGTCAATCCTGACGCCTCGTCCCTTCCCTCTGCTAACCCCACAGCCCCCACCGCGACACAGCGATATTGGCACCACACCATACACGTATGCCAACATGATCGGTACGCCAATACCTAAAAGCATGACAGGTGATTCATCACTAAACATGCCTTTATTTGTAACTGTAGAAATGTAGAAAGAGGAACAAGCTTAAACACAGACAATATTTTACAATATTTTTTAAAGAACTATCAAAATTTATTGTACAACAGTCAGCTCTAGACCACTATTTTTGATTGGACAAGCAATGGTACAAGAGTGCTGATATTTACTATAACCACACTAGGATATTTCACTGTGTGCATCACTCCACTCGATTGTGTTCACCAAGTAAAAATTCCACTTTCTAGTTTGAACCGTTTACTACAGTAGTGTTAGCGACATCATCAGTGGACATGACAAACAATACTTTTTTTTTCATGAATATAACTTTGGATATGAAAGCTCATCAGATGAAGATGAAAAGGAAGAAGGGAAGCCAATTTTACCAAATCACAGCTGTGCCGATATTCACTAAAACCACATTCGTGCTTATGCGATATTGCTTAAGTGACTTTAATTTTCCGTCCCATTACTTTTCATACTTTTCCATGAAAACTTACCGACACTGACAGCTGCAATAACCGGGGCTGTGATGATTGACAAGGCTACGCCACCAGTAATGGCGAGGTTCCTCCTGTGCTGAGAGTTCTTCTTCCCCTCATAATGAGCATAGATCTGTGCCAGGAAAGTAAAAATAGCATGACAATGTGTTGCCAAAATGATACACAGTGTGCACATTCACACGGACACAACAAGTACTGAAACATGAACACATAACTTCCTTTACATAGCATTTGATTTAACAGAAAATGAATTGCAGTTCAGGAAGTTCCCTTTCAGGAAGCTAAGCTGTAGAAATGTAATAATAAGAAATGTGTATTTTACTTAAAGCTCCTGGTAAGTTCCCATTTATTCAGTTTTGAGTTTGTTACTCTGAGTGTGGTAGTTTTCGTAGTTGAAGTACATGTGGAAATTTCAGGGGAAGTGAGACTTCTTGCTTTTTCATGTACTGTGCTGGTCATTTTGGAGGAAAAAGTTCAGGGGTTTTTCTATCTTTAGAGATGAAACAATGAAGATTACAGTAAATGCCGCAAAGAGTAAAAGCTTGTTTCAGCAAGGCCATACACATATGCTACAAAAATGATATCTAAGCAAGTGAAAATATCTTGAAAATAAGGAAATTCAATTAATATTTTTGTATTAGATTTTTCAAACAAATATAAGCTTATTAATCCTATTTCGAGATTTTTGAAACCGCCTTATTGTACTGGAAGATAATTTTGCTCATGCAGTTTATTTCTGCAAAGAAGCAAAATTATCTGCCAACAAAATAAGACAATTTTAAGCACGAAATTAGTAAATATGTCTAAAATAGGCTTAATGGTCTTATATTTGAAATATAGTAATCTCGTATTGAGAAATATTAGATCAATCTTTTATTATTCAATACATCTTCACTTATCATTCGTTTGCAGTTTTTTTTTTTAAACCAGAGAAACTGTACCTTGCTTTGCTTTGTACTGTTTCAGTAATGTTGGCTAATGTCCTAATAGCTAGTGTTACACAGTAACAGTATTGCACAGATAATGTGATAGGCTTTTATAAAGCAATCAGGCAATATAAACCACACTGTGAACAAACAAGGAAGGGCTCATCCAAAGCTCTGATGAGAAATCATTCATTATTCAAATGCAGTTCCATATAAAGTTCCTGGTATTAGTGTCTAAATTCCCAGAACTCCACAATGAATGGAGTTAGTCATAGCACTATCATGACAGTGCAGATCAGTGTCTCACCTTCCTTCCTACGTAAACTGGGATGCCAATAACCATGGCAGGCACCGCAATGCCAGCGATCAGCGTAATGCCAACCGGCGCACCGATCAGAGTGCCAAGCTGCCACAGAATCTTTTTCTTTCGACTCCATGGCTTTTTTCCCCAGAAAGTACAGCCTGATGGACTGAAAAAAGGAAAAAAACAGCATGGATTGAGATAGAATGTAGGCAGAATGGCAAAATACAATGAACTTAATGGACGTTATAGGAGTTTATCGGCAACTACTGAACTATGCTCTGAGATGAGGAGATACCTGAGGTAGTGCAGGTCAGAGATTTCCTTCATACACAGCCAGCAGAACTCGCAGCCACACACAGCACAGGTCATGTGATTACAGCTTCCATCATTCATCTTGATGATGTAGGCGCCACACCGGGGACAGGGCTTGATGTCATCAGCTGAGTAGGGATTAACGGAGTTGGGTTTAGTATAAGCAGAGACACACAGAAGCTCCTGTAACAAGGTATGCTGAGGAAGCTCTCTCTAAATGTCAGCTAGCGTAAGAGTTTTAGAGCAATGAACACAGGTAAGAGTTTTAACACGCCTCTTTTTGCGTGCTGTGAATTACAGTCTTATTGTAAAGCTTACATTTACATATATTTTAGAAGGTAAGAACTAGTAAACAGTGAGTATATTATTTTAATATAATACAATATAATATAATATAGTACCCTTATGGAATGTCAGAATTTTTATCAGACTTCTAATTCACTCAAACTTGGAAATCACACCTCCACAAGCACATTCATACATCCATAGCTATGAGTGTAATATAAGCTGCTGCATTTATCACATTTCAACAGTAGTCCATGTAATGTAGGGTTTAATTTGTTAGAATATGGTCAAGAAAATAGATAGTAATCATATCCATTAGTGTATCAATAATTGGCCAAATACACTGCCATAGGAACGACACATTTTTACAGTTGAGCAGATGAATAACTCAGAGTTGTCATTCCATAGATACAGTCACTGCCAACGTGATGTGAACTTCTTGTTAAACGCTGTTAGTTATTATTTTTATGTCATTTATCTCAATGAGTTATATTGCATATTGTTCTGAAGAAATGTATCAGCAGTACAAAAGCTGAGACTGAAAGATGAAATAGTTGAGATGGACTCACTGGCCCCTTGCTCGGCTGCGTAACTGGGTGAGTGGTTGCTGTGTGTTCTCAGTGAGAGTGCCCTTTGCTGCCGGGCCGAGTCACACGTCTGGTTCGGATGCCAGGCCTGCTTGCAGTGGTAGCAGAACTCGGCGCCGCAGCCTTCCCTGCGGCATACAAGCCTGGGGCAGCTGGCACAGCCTGAGGCAATGACGGCAAACCTGGCAGAAGAGACGAGAGCAGGTCAGAGGAGCTTTCTGATACAGCCTTTCTGATTTCTGGCTACAATACACTAGGATTACTTACAGCACAGTTATGGTTATATGCTTTACACAGGGAGAAAATTAAACTGTAAAAAAACTGACTAGTTCTGAAGAATGATAAAGAGGGAAAGAGAGAGAAAGAAGGAGGGAAAAAAATAATGAGAGATTGAGGGAGAGAAGCTGGGACCTACAGTGTGCACCTGTGGTATGGAGTGAGTGAGTGAGTGAGTGAGTGAGTGAGTGAGTGAGTGAGTGAGTGAGTTTAAACTAGCGTTGCTGATTGGTCAGCTCTAAAACAAACATTCTCTCATTGTACATCAATGGGAGAAATTTTATACATTAAACTTACTGTAAGGGTAAAACATTAGATTTATTTATCCTCACTGAAAACAAACAGTTTAATGTTACTAAGACTAACAACAAGTAGTAGTGCTGTAATAACTGAATAACAAGCTGAGACAATTTAAGAAGTTAATCCAGAAAGCCACGCTGGTGTATCCAATTACATTCTGTAATATCAACGAACTTGAAAAACAACCCTCTTGACCTGCAAGTTGTTACATGCTGCTATAAAAACCAAAAGATTATGCCATTAAGGAAGTTTTTCTTGTAAAAATATTCCAGGGAAAGCCTACATACAAACAAACTAGTCTGATCAAGTACAATACAAAAAAACAACAACAATTCAGAAAAAGATTACACTTTCAAAACTCTACATGTTCTTACTGGTTCCATCAGGGAAGTCGAGACCTCACTTTATAGTTCATAGAAACACACACATGGTCCAGTAAGGAGGTAACGACAGCTTTAATTAAATCCCATCCCCTGTTACCCATAGCAACGCTGGCTCTGAACTGCATCCCAGTCACCATGGCAACTGACAGTAAAACAGAAAGAGAAGCCTCAGATTGGGAAAGAATGTTTCAAGATGAAAATCATACACAGGCTACAGTTTGACCTTGAGTAACCTCATAAGAGGCATGGAAACTAACCATTACTGATTACACCTGCTACTGAAATGTATGTGTCTTTCCCTCAAAAAAAAAAAAAAAAAAAAAAAGAAAAAAAAAAAAAAAAGAAGAAGAAAAAAAAAACCCCATCCCGTTCTGAAAACTCCCGTCTGTAGGCTGGAAAAGGAGTGGTGTTGACTCAAAAGACAGACACAGGCATGTCCCTATGTAGGTCACCAGCCCACTACTGAGATTGACAAATCTCTTAAATGCCACAATGTCATGCACAGTAAACATATACTCTCCAAATGACACATCTGCTGAATTCGGCTTCCCACTCAGCTCTCTCTCTGACCTTTAAAGCACCTCCTACACTTTACAGAAAAGCCAAAAAAGCAGGGATACTCACAGTGTCAAACATTACAAAACAAATTAGGTTAAAAAAAAAAAAAAAGTCCTATACATAATATAGGAAATTAAATCCTAAGATCCTGAATTGCTATCGGTGAATGAAAGCTGGTAGAAACTAATGAGATCATATCATGAGATCTGGTTATGGTTACTAACATTCTTATCTCATTCTTACATTTTACAAGCTCTTCATGTGACCCTTGAAATTTCCAGGACCAGACTTCTATTCCTCTGACAACTACAATAACTACAGACCTTTCTTATTATTTTCACTGTCTAAGCCATTTTAAATGCTAAGCTTCAGCTTATTTTTAAACGAATGATTTTTACTTTTTATCAACATCAAAAAGGCTTTTAATGTTTGGAAAATAAAGGGAAAAAAATGCTTGTAGATGTTTGTAGAACCAAAAAAGCAAATGTTACTATATGCTCCATTTCCTCACTATTTCATATTTCTACTCCAACTTGCTATTAGAAAAAGGGGATGCATCAGACATTTTTCAAATGAATGTTAAAGCTACAAATGGGACATACCATTATTATTAAGTAATGAACAAAACATAAGGG
>JAOTRR010000031.1:9035574-9049330 GCA_028570945.1 Gogo arcuatus
CACACACACACACACACACACACACACACACACACACACACACACACAATCAGCTTTGTGTTAGGTGTGCCTCTGATCCAGCTCGCTGTTACATAATACTTCATGGCACATTTGCAGCTAAGAGGAACGTGTGCTCAGTGTCACACACGTGTTCGGACCTACTCTCAGAACCCCTTTCACGTTTACACGAACAGGAAAAGGCTTGTTACGACTGGATTAATGGCTCACTTATATCAATGAATTCCTGTGAAAGCATTTGTAATTGGCAGTATGCTGAGGGAAAACGTAACTTGAGCTTATTGTACACATACACTAGCTGTGTGTCACTAAGTCTAGAGGATGATTGTGTATTAAACTTCAGATTAGCTACACAAAAGTGGGCTTATCTCTGCAGTCTGACAGTAACTGGAAGCATCAGCAACAGACGACCTAATGAACTAATTTGATAAAATCTGCATTCTCAGTGAAGGGAGGCTAAATTAGTGTGTGAGTGAGCGTGAGCGTGAGAGAGAGAGAGAGAGAGAGAGAGAGAGAGAGAGAGAGAGAGAGAGAGAGAATTTTCACATTTTCATAAAACCATCAAACCAATATACAGTACAGTTCAAGAAACATAATATTCTTTAAGGACCACAAGACCACCACTCAGTCATAACGGCAAAGGTCTAACCTTTTAACATCACTTACACACTACACTAAATAACCTCATGGTTACTCTGGAATAAGGTGGCCTTAATTATAAATAAATCCTAACCAGCTGCCTATCAATAGCCATCAAAAAAAAAAAGAAAAAAAAAAAAAGAGCAGAGTACAAGATGTACTCTCAGGCGCATACATGGGGATGTTCTACAGAGCATTAAAGGTGCATTAGTCAGTTTGCCTTTATTTATTTCTTACTCGTACAAATAACCTGGAAAATATGTAGAACATGATTATAAAATTATTTTTTAATCAGCACAAGTATATTATGGGCTGAAGAAACTGAGCCCATAATAAACTGAGACAAAGCTGCGTCAGACTGCTTTATTTGTGTTTACATGGCCCTGCTGTCAGTCTTTTTATAGGCACTCCCCAAAACCCCTTCACCCCACCCCCATCTTAAGCCCCTTTCACATACAAAATCCATTATTGTATGAGGTAAAAGCAACACAGAGTAGATACATTTTCATTCCCACTCAGTCTTCCATAACGGAAAAGTAACGGAGTAAAGGTAGTGTATTCCTACCTGACTGTATTTAACGGAATGGTACGGAGTGCGAACCTCCGTGAGACGTGTGAACCGTGTGAGACTGGATATGACGTATAATTCATGAGGCAGCAAGTCTTAAACATTAGCTAGTGAGCAACATGGCACGAGTCAAGCTGCATCATGTCTCTGTTGAGAGAGCTCTCTTCCCGTTTCTGAACATTTCTTTTGTTCAAGACAATCCTATTTATAACATTTTTGCTTGTATCTGCAGATGTTTTCTGTGCTTGTTGTTTCGAGTTCGCCGCCGGTTGCTTTACATTGAGGCAGTATGAGTAGTTCCATCGCAATATCGCTACATCATTTACATCACCGCAAGCAACGTCACGACCGCTCACAACACATAAATCTGATGGGTCTGATTCCCACTGGAGCCATGGCAAAAAGGTTTCCGTCAATGTTACTTGGTCACCAGGGGGTAGATTAACGTTTCAACTTTGCTGTTTTGCTCCCATTCCCACAGGACACCATTACTGCATAATAACGGAAAATATACGGTTTTCAGTGTGAGTGTGAATGGGATATTAGTCTGTCTGGAAAGGAAAACATGGTGGAATCAGGTAAGAGCCCAGAACAGTCAGATATGTTTACTCTGAGCAAAACAAACAAACAAACAAACAAAAAAAAAGTCTGTACTTGAAAATAAATTATATAAATAGTATGACTTCAGTAAACAAATGTTAGCAATTTTCCAAGATGGAGAAATTTAACTTGTATAAATCTGTATAAAGCCATGAACTGTTTGCATGAGCAATAAAATGTTAGGTACTTTTATCATCTATATCTCAGCACCTACCTCGTCACTTGAAAGTGATGCCATAATCACACTCTAACTGAACTCCGCCGTAGATTCTGGGCCTCGGCTTTACGTACATGGGTGGAATGGGCAGTGGGTTCAAGGAGTTTAAAAACAAAAACAAACAAACAAAAAAACACCAGTAATTCCAACATTGCTGTACTTCATCTTCTTAACCCCTAGAGCTCGAATCTTGGCTAATCTTGCCTAATGCACCTTTAAGATGCAACGTGACTAAAGCTGCTACATTCTTAATCCTCTGATTCAGTCTGCTGAAAGGGGAGAAAACAGAGGATACCTCCAGCTGAAATAAATTATCAGCACCCAAGAGGTCCTTACTGCTTCTGAAATAAGGTAACAATGTAGGTATAGTCTTTAAGTATAACAAAACACTATTGTAAACTTACAATCAATTTCAAAGTTAACACTAAACTTTAATAAAACTTTCATAAACGTTTAATAAACTAGCTGCAGACTTGTATCCAAGAACTGCTGCTGTAATCATAAAGCCTGCCCTGTGTCCATCTCAGGACTCCTATTAACAATATGCTCATACTGAACATCCTTTTAGCACATCTACTACTGTTCAAGTTTAAAGTATACAGATGGAGAAGACTAATGGTTTATAACGATTTATAATCCCACTATCCAGAGCGTTCCCTTTTCAATCTGCTTCCTCTCAACATTTCTGCCTCATGTTGTCTCAGGGAGTTTTTCCTTGCCATTGTCACCTCTGGCTTGCTCATTAAGGATCGAAATCTACATCTGGATTTCTATAAAGCTGCTTTGTGCCATTTTTTGTACTGCTAAACCCACTAAAAAACTGAATTTAAATGAATGGATGATATGAAATATTTTGGCATACAAAGAATTTTTAAAAATGCACAGAAGGATAAAATCTATACTTACAGTATGTTGTTAAGTATTAAATTACAAGACCTACAAGCAAAATATCAAGTATAATAAACAAACAAACAAACAAACAAACAAAACAAGTATTTTAAAGAGTAAAATTTAATATGAAAAAAAAATAGTCACTTGATTACATTTTCCATTTTTGTCGATGAGTCTTTAACCTTTGGTATGGTTTTTTTTATTGCTTTAAAGTTTTGCTTCCAAGCACACACCTAAATATCTAATGGTCAACTGGTATTCTGATGATTAGCCACGCCCACTCAGTGCCTCACAGCAGTTGTAGTTAAACAAGCTATGTCTGAACTGAGCACTCAGCAATATATATTTAGTTTAGCTACATTATATAAGCACTGCTAACAGCAATATGATTCGTGTTTAATTTAAGTTGAGCTACTGCTTTGCCTCCTGCTGTGTAGCAGTTCAAATAAGCTAACAGGTATTCAGCTAACTGCTAAGTTACAGAAATACATCAATCAAATAATATACTTCTGAAAACATTTTACTGAGCGTTCTGGGCTGATTAAATGGGTCAAAGAGTGTTAACAATCAATCAATCTGAGACATTTCAGTAATGATCTCCAATAGATATGCCAGGAAATGGCCGTGGGATAAAAACTGCAGTTTAGCCACAGCCTACTAGCCCCAGCTACCTGTATTCCTACATCACTGCCTAATCCACTTTACTTGCTCTCAAATATAAATAAACATTAAGGAGGACAAGGCGGAAATGTTTCTGTATTACATGAAGTAATTCCACCTTTATTGAGCCCATGTTTACCACTAAACAGCAGGTACAGATGAACTCTGAATACTCAAGATAAGGTATAAACGTAATTGCCCCCTGTGTTGGCATCACCAGAGAGGTGTAACTGTGTAAGGGGTCAAGAAATGCCTCTGGATATTGAATGCATTTGTTGCCATGAGTGGAACCTCATTCTACTGCTTTCTGAAAGGTTGACAACAGATTAAAAGTAGCACTGTACCTTTGTGTAATACTGATCACATGGACTTTTGTGGCCTTATCAACCATGGCTGCTGTCAAAAGCCCCCCCCCCCCCATTTTCTATTTAAATAAAATATATTTGGAAAAAACTAAGTATGGCCTTTAACCAATAAAAGGGCCCTGCAGCAAAACTCTCACTGGAAACAAGTCATATGGAATGCAGACAGTGGTGTGGGTACGTCTCCCTGTAAAACCCTACGTACAAAAACAATATGTCTGGATCGTTGTTTTGGAGTCAAGGAAAACCTTGCTTCATCATTCTTACACAGCACACAGACACAAAACATTTATCATTCTGACTTCTCCGTTACAGTCCGTGTGTTCAGCTGGAGGTGAAAGTGAGGACGTGCAGATACCCATCACTAATCACAACATTCAACTGAGCAGCAAGCAGCAAAATAATGCCAAATATGATTTAAAGTGTTCTTTAATCAGGCCACAACATAAATTTCATGCCACAAATATTGGCTAAATTCAGAATGACTTCTGTCACATTATCAATACACAGCTGAATATTACTGAAGCTCAAAACCAAAGAAACACTTATATTAAAAAAAAAAAAAAAGTAACCACTTTATCCTGTTTAGGGTCATGGTGGATCTGTAACATGTGCATGCACACACACACACACACACACACTTTTCTATTCTCTTTCTCGTCGTCTGCATGGGTTTTCTCTGGGTTCTCTGGTTTCCTCCCACCTTCCAAAACATGCCAGTAGGTGGACTGGCTATACTAAATTGACACTAGTAGCTCTTTTCCACCAGGACGGTGCTGGTGCCGGTCTGGAGCCAGTTCTGATTTGGTGCCTTTTGAAAACCGACCAGCATTTTGACAGGTTTGAGAACCAAACGTTACGTAGCAGAAGTTGGGATTATTTCCACTGAAATGTTACCAGGGTAACTTTTGCAGGAAAATATCATGGCAGCCAAAACGCATATGCTTTGCTTGCTTTTTTTTAATAAATTTACTTTTAAAGTCATTACATCTTGCATTCGAAGGTTGCCTGCATGTAGCGATTTTGGATTTCGCTGATGTTTTATCAAAATGGTGGCGAATTTCTTGCGGTAGCCCCTCCCATAGCCACTGATGCCAGTGGGTCCAACAATTTTGTGGTGCCATGCTGGTGCCAGTCTTTTTTCGGTTGAAATGCGTGAAACCAGTTCTAGATTAGGCACCAACGGGAGCACTGTGTCAGTGTGAACGAGTGCGCTAATGTGAATGGCCTGGCATCCTGTCCTGGGTGTGTTTACGCCTTGCACCCAGTGTTCTAGGATAATCTCTGAATCCACTCAGACACAGACCAGGATAAAGCGTTACTGAAGATGAATTAATGAATAAACACAACAATAAGGACATCAGAAAATCTCAAACACTTACTGGTCAATTTAGACATGGAATTAGAAAGCTGGAAAATAACCAGCTGGTAAAGATGGTCTACCAGTTTGACCAGTTTGGTGTGTGTTTGGGCAGCTGGTAGCTGCTCAGACTCGGACGGCTTTTTCAGGAGGGAGTTAAGGAACAAAATAAACTCCATATATACGACACAGACGACATGTAGACGCAACAAAAGAATCTCAAGTGTACAGAAACAGGATTTTCCGCCACTACTCAGCAGCTATGCATGTCATTATACAGTGGAACAACTGACTTTCCAGTGAATTTCGCCTGAAACGGGACACGAGCCAAGTCGTGTGCCTTCATTTCCACTGAAAGGAAAGCGCTGGAACAAGAACACAGGCGGAAAACACAAGCCCGCACAGGCCTAGGATTAGATCAGGAATAAAACGGGAATGGTAAAGAAACATGAACACGAAGGAAGGTTTCAGAAAACACACCGTGTGTGTGTGTGTGTGTGTGTGTGTGTATGAAGTGTGTGGGAGCTGAAGCAAAGCCCACCTACACATGACACCTAAACAACATTATATCTCCAAAATATAACCACATGTAATGTCAGGCCCGGTCTTTTGGATAAAATCAGATGATAAACCTGTTGTGGGAAAGGATGTGAACATAAAGCCAGGATGATGGAGTTGGGGGTGTTTAAAAAACAAACAAACAAACATTAATTTGGTTATCATACTGGTTCACACATGGGTTCACTCGATCGTTTGTGATTATAAATATATAAGCACCATCATTAATGATCATAACCGTGACTGTCCATATGAATTAACACAGCGATCACAAAGGCACGTACCTTAAACCGTGAGAACAGGGCGTTCCACCGGGAGCTGAGCCGTGTCACTGTTTATTCCCCAAAACTTCCCTTTTCTTCAGCACAGACACTCGAGTCCCTCAGTCGGCTGGAGGAGCTGATTTGTTGTCTGGCCCTGATGATACTCTGTATCTCCAATAATCACCGCGACGCCGATTAAAACCCGCAGCTCGCTTCTCTTTTCCATTTACGTCATCGAGGAAAGCCCCTGCTCGCGAGCAGCTAGATACTAGAAACCACGCCCCCGTTACGTCACATAGCTCCCTTACGATTGGTCAGCGCACGAATACCGGAAGCAGTTTGAACACTCAAGCCGAAACAGAAATATAACGGGCCCTTCTTCTTTTACGAAATCTGCGTTATTTCTAGGTGAAGTCCGAGACACGCCATAATGAAACCACAGGAAAAATGAAAGAGATGAAAAAGCAGAGACACTGATTAGAAGTCTATTTTGATCATAATAATAATAGGTGACTTAAGTAAGGGATAACACACTGGGGGGCGTGCAGTATTAGGAAAACAAACAACGGGTCCTTGTGACCTCTACACGTCCCGAGTGTTTTGTTCCTCTTACACCACAGCAATTTGCCTTCGATTAGGTTTTTTTTTTAAAACTTATTAAAAGAATGATGTCCTACTTTTTTTAAAAAAATATATATAATTAAGAAACATTTGTAACATTGATTTATTACATTAAAAAAAGTCCTCGCAAGTAGAAAAACTACATAATTGAACTTAAATTTGATAATAGGCTATATAAA
Source organism: Gogo arcuatus (assembly GCA_028570945.1). Taxonomy (NCBI): domain Eukaryota; kingdom Metazoa; phylum Chordata; class Actinopteri; order Siluriformes; family Anchariidae; genus Gogo; species Gogo arcuatus. The sequence goes on from JAOTRR010000031.1 coordinate 9,042,511, forward strand.
GATGGGATGATTTATATAAGGAATAAAACAGGGCAGCGTGTGCTGTTATAGGGGGAAAACCAATGTGCCAAATTGTTAAATTTCTATTATACCACAGCAATTTTTTCAACAATGAGGATTTTTTTTAAATTTACTTATTAAAAAAAAAAAAGACATGGTATACATTTTATCCGTTTGTAATTAAGGATCATTTTGAACCCTGGTAACATGCTGACTTAATAATTTAACATAACATTCTCCTCCCAAGAGAAAACAAAACACAAAGAAGAAACTGCAACATAACTGAAGACAGTAAAATATTGCCTTTTATTTCAAATGAAACATGGTCAGGGTCACTACACTGTGTTTTTAGTGTTGGTAAACTATACAAAATAAAAGCATACCATCATAACCATGATGCAAAGTGAAAATTTATATTACTACTTCTTTCTTAAATCCTTTTACCTTAACTGTTCAAGCACCAACCACCAAAGCAAATTCCCTGTATGTGAGAACATACTTGGCAATAAACTTGATTCTGAATACATTTGTTATAGACACTCTCCCCTTGTCTCATCGGGCTCAGACTGGATGGAGGAAGCAGGTTTCAAACAGCTGTAGAAGAAAAAAAATGGCTTAAGTAAATTAAATATTCTATTTAGCACATGGATGCAAAAAAGGGGAAATTTATTTTTTCCCCACTGCAGGATGCAGCAAACAAAAAATATTAAATACATGTACCACCAGGTGGACATGAGGAGAATTACAAGAACAAAGAGCAACTAAAGCAAGAGCTGTTTGAGTTTAAATAATGTGCAATCAAATGTCTAAAAGGTTTGCTTACAAAGTGTTAAAAAAATCAAACAAAAATGAGTAGCTAAATATCAAATTATAGACTTGCAGCATCAATATGCAGCACTGTGACAATCAGAAAGGCTGGTACTAGAAAAAGTAGTAGGTGTTAGAAAGAAAATGTCACAGATTGGTCATGCTGATTTAGTGAGTGAGACTTCTGAGAAAAACAACATCCTCTTGTGTGGTTTTTTGTTGTTGTCTATACCTGCTGCTGTTTGCTTGGACACAAATGTAGAAAGCCTCAAACTGCACATACTTTGTTTTCACTTTGCAACAAGATACATGCCATGTATGAACACCCTCCACCATTAGGCACTTCCTATTCCACAGATATAAAATCCATGTGTGCCATGGTGTGTAATGTAAGAAAAGACAGATCGTTGTCAAAGCTGTCATGTTTCCACAGGCACAGTTGTGACAACTCAACAACGTGCTTTCAGATAACCCTAAGCTGGCAAACTCACACTCAAGAGCAGCATTTTCCTTAAAGGCAGAACCAAACCTTTCCATGAAAGAGAAAGACACTAAGGAGACTAAGGAAAAAGAGGGATGGAGAAAATGTTTAGATGAAAAACACAAGGTCTTTACAGGTGGCGGCTGAGAAGGCAGCAAGGATGGAGGCAAAGACGATGTCAGGTGACTGAGCAGCATCGATGGCACGGTGTATACCACGTGCACTATAGTACTGCACCAGGGGGGCTGTCTGTCTGTGATAGGCCTCCAGCCTCGAGTGCAGCGTCATCTCATTATCATCACTACGACGAATCAGAGGCTCCCCAGTCACCTAAAGGCACAAACAGATAGACCAATATTCAGACCAGTACATGAGTCCAGAACATGAGGCACAGTTAATTCTCTCATCTGGTCTTGGACAAGTGTTACTCAGTGAAGAACTAGATTCTATCTGGCTTGGAAACTTCTCTGCACAAGTTTTGTCTCCGGCAGGACACACAACAAATTCACCTGAAGTCACATGAATAAATCTGTATCCAAAATTCCCTTAATCTAGGAAATGCTCGTTCTTCAGGTGGAAGTTTGATAATAAGATGGGATAATGGGATAACTTATGTAAGGATTAGAACAAACAGAACATGCTGTTATAGGAAAATACTAAACACCAGGTTGTTTTAAAGCATCTTGACATCCAAAAGTGTTTTATTCCTCTTATTTCAGGGCAAACTCCCAATGGTTATGATTTTTATTTATTAAAAGAACAACACTTTATACTTTTTATCCATTTATAATTATTCCTGTTTCATTTACATGATAGCCACTATAAACAGTTCCCTCACCAGCCTCTTCTTTTTACTGAACCTCCTGACTGTTCCAAAGCGCTGACCGTCTGATTATTCTTTGTTAAATAACAGCACATTTTTAATCTGTTTGTTATTAGATTTAGTTTATGTGGTGCATCCGTCATACAACTGCGGAAATTATTATAGTAATGAGAATGTATTAAAACAAGCACCTTAAGTCATGCTGTTATAGAAAATGACCTTCTGACCAATCAAATCTGAGAATTCAACCGAGCTGTGGTATAAATGTATTTATTCACCATGGCCTTATTGTTTTATCCAAGAGGTTAGCTCTGTAAGTAGTAGAACAGCTAGCTGACTTTCCATAGAAATCTGAGGAGTTTGAGCTTTGACACTAGTGTAAAGCATTCCAAGTTTCAAATCCTTTCCAGAATTAGTGAAACAGGACACTTTGAAGACACAGGACACATATGGCATATGTACAGCCAGGAAAAGTAGTACACCTACTGTATTCCTTATCCTAAACTGGTAACACAAAAAGACACTTTGAATACCAGTTTAATAGCAACACAACAAAGTCCTTCATTTCTATCACATTAATTATGTACAACTGTGTCACTGGACAAGGACAGGGGACGAGGACATCCGAATTTGGGCCAGCTGTAATTACAACATAGCACAATAAGAAGTGACATGAACAAACACTGTATGTGCCTTTTTCTGGTTATCACTTCTGTACAAATGCCCTGGTGTGCAACTACTAGTTGCACAATCCTGACTTCTCCATAGATGATTTTAAATAAAAAGTTACATAGAAAGCCGAAGTGTGAAATTTAAAAGCATCTCTATGGAGTGTAAGCTTCACTAACCTACGCAAGGGAAAAACAAACCCAGCAGAAGAAAAGCGCTTCAGAAACAAGTGCGAATTGGCCTTTAGCCATTCATTCGAATAATTCCTCCAACATGCCCAGAGGTCCAATATGCACTGTTTCAATGAAAAACAATGTTTAAATTCATGCTGTGATTACATATCAGGAAAATCATCTATTCAGTATATTAAACAATGGCATATATAGATTTTAAAAAACAAAACAGGCTACATGACAGTGAAGTTGCCCTCATGGGCTTGCATAAGCTACCAGCACAGCACTTACTCAACACCTAACAGTTTCTACATTGTGGCTCTTGAGGCTGATAATGGCTGAGCCTGTAATAAAAAAAACCAAAATAAAAAAAACCAAATACTGACGTTTACTGATGTTTCTGGATGTAAAATACTGAACACTAGTGATTTGGCATACTATTTACAGCATAAACTACATACACATTCAGCAGAATCGCAGAAAATAATGCTAATGATCAGAACAAATGGAAGACTGATGCCTACGGTACACTTTTGCCAGTAATAGAGAATGGCTGTAATCAGAAAACCTGTAACATGTGCTGTGCAGAGGGTTATTACAGCAGAGCAAGCTGGCACTGTAATGGAGCTGCTGTGCTGATACCTTTAACTTCGTCTTTAATCTAAGACTCCAGCTTGAAATTTCCCTCTCCAGTTTTCTAACAAGGGTTTTGGCAATATTCAGATACGTTACGCAAAGTAAGCTGTAACCTGTGCTTCTAAACCATTTAAACTTACATCATCCTTCATAGGTTCCTTGGGCGGATTAAATTCCTCGTGGTACGAGCGGCCGCTGGATTGATGAATAAGCCTGAAAATGCAACAGACCACAGAAAAAAATTCGAACATTCTTTAGGAAATGCTGGCAGGTCCAAATCCTTAGGGGAACACGACTGCACAGTATAGTAACTGCCCCAACATGACTAAATCAACTCAGAGGAATGAACAAGGAATCACAAGTGATTTAAGAAATAAGAGGACTGCATAATAAGCATTAGTATCAGACTGAAATAAGAATTTGTGTGTAGTCTTGTGCTCACATGCTCTGGTGCAGGAATCAGTAAACACCACTAATGTCCTTATTTAAGAGCTATAAATTGTTTAGAGAACAGAAAAATCAGGCTTGAATAGTGCACTAATTTGTATGTTTCTGGGAATACTCTGATAAACACAAAATCAAAATAAATAAGATAGATTAATAAATAAAAGCTCAAGGCACAAGCTCACCAGTGGTTTTACATTTCTGACTTGATGGACTGAGGAGTTGTGTATTACAGACGTATTATTTGTCAATACATTTGAAGACGGTTGGATGTCAAAACAGTAAGATACAATGGATCAAAGTTCAGGGAAATTTCAAGTGCCACATGTACAATTTTTTTTTTTTTAAACTCACACCAACCATGTTTATATTCTGAACCTCACTCAGTGCTCACCTAAAACACAGACATTCTCAAAGTGATTGAGAAAATCTGATCAATTTTAATTCCACCTGTAGATGATGACTGATTTATGAATTAGTGCAGGTTGCAGTCATTTAGACAAACCTGCAGCAGCACAGTATGAACCTCTGGTTTAATGCACACTCCCCGCCCCCTCCTTTACCTGCCACAGATCCTGCGCACAAGGAGAGAGTCATCTACAGTGAACTCGACTACCGAGTCCAGCTTCTCTGCACGTTTTTCAAGCAGATCATCCAACTACAGGGGAGAACAGGAACAGTTCATTTCACAACGAGCGATTTATTAGTATTTGATTTTTAATTACTCACTAGTCTAGCAACATTCATTAAGTTTACCATTTCTGCTTGTCTGACTGTGCGAGGAAAACCATCCAACAGAAATCCTTCTTTGCAGGCAGGAGTGTCCAGGTTCTTCTCAATGAGCTCGACGACCATCTCATCACCCACCTAACAGCAGCAGACAGACAGGGACTCTCAAAAAAACAACAAACAAAAAAACCCCACCACCCCTTCAAAAACCCACTATTTAAAAAATGCTAAACAAAATAAGAGCTTCTGAAAAAAGGCAAAATCCCCAGAGAAAAATTGAACATTTGTTCACATTACCAATTTGCCAGCATCCATTGTCTGTTTTAATCTTTTGCCTAAGTCAGAACCAGAGGCCACCATCGCTCTCAGCATGTCCCCAGTGGCCAGATGACACACACACAACTTCTCTGCCAGCCTGGTGGCCTGTAAAAGCCAAAGTACAAAGCATTAAACCACATATCTTGTCCAGATAAATACCTGGGTACCTTGACAGCTTAATAGCTTACATTCAGATCATCAACTTCCTTGAAAGTAATTCTATTTTAGTGCTCTGTGAGATTCATGTTTTTTTAAAGAGCTCATAAATTCAGATTCATTAACTCAGTTTTCAGATATTCAAAAAACTGTATTCAGGTAGGGCAGCACAGTGATGCAGAGGTTAGCACTGCTGATCCATTGACCGAGGTGTTTCTGTGTGGCGTTTGCATGTTCTCCTCGTGCCTGCGTGGGTTTCCTTCCAGGTGCTCTGGTTTCCTCCCATAGTCTAAAGACATGCAGATTAGGTCAACTGGCTACTCTAAATTGCCCACAGGTGTGACTGCGAGTGTGAATGGCTGTCTGTCTCCTTGTGTTAGGGTTACACCTGTCCAGGGTGTAACCCACCTCTTGCCCATATCAGCTGGGACTGGCTCCAGCTCACCCGTGACTTGCAATGGATAAAGTAGGTGGCATGATGGTGCAGTGGATAGACTGGCACTTCATGGCTCCAGGCACCCAGGTTCAATCCAGATCTCAGGTTATCGTCTATGTGGGTTTCCACCAAGTTAGTCATCCCATTCAGGGCAAATTCTCCTGCTTCACACCCAGTGTTCCTGGATCCAGGAATCAGCTCTGAAGTGACTGAATATGAATGAATGAATCGGAACATCACAGTCAACAGTGAAATGAACAATGAAAATACACCAACCAACCAACAGCATTAGAACCGCTAGCCACATCACATATTTAAGTATAATGGTGATGGAGTTTATCTTTAACACCAGGTTCTTCCTAAGGTATAACACTGTCTCATGCTTCATTCACTATAAAATACTCCAGTCAATTGAGTCACTTTATTCCACAAGGAATTCAATTACGCCATAGAGTCAAAGGTTATTAAGGCACAGTGCAATGGAGCAATCGCTTGAACGATTCAGCAAAGAAACCCAGTGCTGGATCCCAACCTGGAAGCTCCGTTTAACTTCTATGCCGCGTTAGTGCCAGAGACTCGATACTGAACCGACACGGTGTCATATGAATGAGCCATGCGTTCTATTCAGGCGCATATTAGCTTAGCTAAGTTAGCTGACTAGCATATGGAGTCTGACCTGAGTCCCTTTCCCCGCGCCGGGCGGCCCCAGCAGGATGGCCCGAATCCCTTTACGAACACCAGAGACAACATCGTCTGTTTGCGAGCTGGGCGCCATGGTCGACTTTTTACACCACACTGTGGAAGCTCCGAACCTCCCCCACGGTCCCTCAGGCTGCGAAAGGAAGCGCTAACACCTCCTTCCCGTCTCTATGGATAAGTCCCGCCCCTTAGAGAAACACAACACCCCCTCTGATTGGCTATAGAGACGTCTGTCAAAAGAACTCACGCTCAATCCAAGTTACGTAAAATACGTTTTTTTAAAGTTCGGTACCTGAATTTATAAGTTTATATTTTCTTTGAATGCAACAAATACACCGAGGAAAGAGGCAAAAGAGCAATGCAGAAAATAGAGAGCTCAGATTGTATATATACGGTACCAGTCAAAAGTTTGTACACCCCTACTCATTCACAGGTTTTTCTGTATTTTG
>JAOTRR010000031.1:9058242-9069055 GCA_028570945.1 Gogo arcuatus
CGTATTACAACTGCATGACTCCGTAGTAAGAGAGTCTGGGTGCTAAACTGGCCTGCCTGCAGTCCAGACCTGCCTCCCATTGAAAACATTTGGCAAATCATAAAATGAAAAACATGACAAAGAAGACCCTGAACTGTTGAGCAACTGAAATTGTATATCAGGCAAGAAAGGGACACAATTCACTTTAAAAACTACAGCAGCTGGTCTCCTTAGTTCCCAAATGTGCTGTTAAAAGTAGAGGTGACACAGTGGTAAACATGCCCCTATCCCAGTTTTTTTTTTTTTAAGAAGTGTTGCTGGCATCAAATTCAAAATGAGCATATACATTTCAAAAAACAAACAATAAGATTTCTCAGTTTCAACATTTGGTACGTCTTTATACTATTTTCAATTAAATATAGGGTTTCCATGATTCCCAAATCATAGCATTCTGTTTTTATTTACATTTTACACAGCATTCCAACTTTTTGGGAACTGGCGATGTACAAAAAAAAAAAAAACCTATGCTCATGAAGTCTAATTAAAATCAGATTAAACATTAAACAAACAAAACAGTCTCATTACATTTATAGCACACTAAGGACATCTAGTAGCTTCTCAAAACCCTATATTTTCATTTGTACCAAGTCGTAACAAACAAAACTACACAACAGAAAGACGTGTACCTTGGACTTAGCGGGCTTCTTTCTTTTATCAACAAACAGTTCACGTTTCAGAACCTGAGAAAACAGAATATCTAGCACTGAAAAATATTTGAACTATGCATGTTTAAAAACAGAGAAAGAAAAATGTACTTACAAGATAGTAGACCTCAATATCAATTTCAAAGTCACTGGACACATCAGTCCTGAAATTTGAAAAGAAGTAAATTAAAATGAATGTAATTAAAGGTGGCATTAATATCCACACTGGTGACAGCACAATTTAGACTCACAAAGTGAACTTGGTAGAAAAGGTCAAGGCATCCCCACTGAGTGCATTGTTTGTGCTGGCCAGAGGAGTAGCAACCATGTTTTCAGCTCCAGCACGGATCACCACAAAGAAGTAATGGCTTCCAGATTCTTTATTTTTAAAAAAAGAAAAAAAGAAAGTCTCCAACATAACCACTGAACAGTGAAACTACACATTTAATTAATGAGGTTTGAAACTGAAAACATCAAAATCACCATATGGACGGAAACTGCCAATTTTGATTGGGGTGTAATATGTAGCTTTTGATAAAAATCTCTTATGATACTTGATATTTTCAAATGTAACAGTAAAAACAGATTTCACTGTCTAATCAGCTATTTATTTTACTTTAATAGAGTCAGTGTTAAAAGTACTGACTATACCTACAATACTTTCAGAAAGGTGCATTTTGGCATTGTTTATTGCTATGTCAATACTATAATATTCACATCATCAAGACTTAATTCTGACATCTAATCTTTTGCCACAGAAGCTTTACAGAACACTGGAAAAAAAAAATTAAAAAATAAATAAATAAATAAAATAAACAGAGGATGTACCAGGCCTATTGGCGGTAGAACAGACAAAGTCAGCCTTAAGAGGTAATCGAAGGTCCTGCAGTATGATGGAGCCCTTGGTGGCAGACACGCCCATGTCATCCTGAGCTTTGGAAGAGCTCTTCTTCTGAACTGCTGGTCCCTCTGCCTTCAGCCGATCCAGCTCAGCTTTCAGAGCCACCCTCCTCTCAGCTAGAGAAAGAACATGCCATTACTTCTAATACAAAACAGGCAATGATCTAGACACCTGCCCGTCACTGGTCACTCACTGGCTATAAGCAGCAGCCTCTCAGCTTCAGCCTCGACCTGAGAGCCCTTTCCATGCTCCTCATCTGTGCAGCAGTTCAATGCCTGACTGGCTTGATGGATCACTGTCTGCTGCATGTTCATCTCATTGGTCAAAACCTGAAAGCAAAAACCAGACCTTTCTCCTTGAAACTAACTAACCACACAAGTACATATTTTTCCAGACAAAAATCACTGCTCCTTTGAAATCACCTGCAACTTTTGTTTAACGTTAATGTGACTGGTTTTCCAGGTCTCTTCCATTCTTTGCGACACATCTTCCTTCTTCACAATCACCTGTTTCACCTGAGGTCTCTCAGTCTCTTTCACTCTGGTTGATCTGTATGCATCAATACTGAAATACAGAGGTACCCATTAAATATATATGATGAAGTTTAATTATTTAGCTTCATATATAATCATGGCACTGTACAATTACCTGTAAGGAAGTTTGTGTTCTTCTTCTAGTGTCTCAATGCAGTCAGAAGAGCCAGCACGAAGCATTTGTGTTCTCTGGAATTTTGTGGGCCTAGATACACCCTCAGGAGTCCCATTTTTCTCAATAAATGAGCTAGCCGGGGTTGACGTCTGCTACACCACAAGAAAAACGTGTGGTATGGAAATAAAAATGTGCACAATATTTTGGTGGTAATTATAGTTTGTGGTCCACAAGGCTTGTGAAGCAGAGGTGTAGGACACTGAATGGCCACAGCACTGCAGAGTTCATTTAAACGCATTTAATTTAACTAATCAGACTTTCTACGGGCTGATTTTAGTGCGTCAGACAAGGAGAATACAAATCTGATAACCGATGTGGTCATCCAAAGTCTAACACTTCAGATCTAAGCATGATAATGACACTACCTAACCTATGTTAGACTCACCATGACTTTCCTCTCAGGGCTCTTGACCACAGCGGCCACAGTCTCTGCCAGCGGAGTGAGGAGAGACATGGAGGAGATGTTTAGAGCATCTTCCTCATCATCATCATGCTCATCATTCTCCTCCAAACCATCTTCAAAAAGATTGTTAATAACCTCAGAGTTAATGGAGCCATCTACATTCATCTCAATCTCCCGTATCTCCTCCTCTGTTTCTACAAAGTCAAGAGAAACTGTTTAAGGACATTCACAAAAAATACACAATTATGATTTGAGCAAACATGACATGCAACATGGAAAGCTTTTAATCGTGCCTTTTTCTCTTTGCTCATCTGTTTCTGCATTTTCTAGAGAAACCTCAACCTTCTTCATCGGGCTGGACAGGACAGGTTTTATATTTAGTTTTTCTGATGAAGCAAAGAATCTGGTTAGAAGATAAAAAAAATCTAGTAGCAGTCAGTCATCAAATCATTGCGCCTAGGCCATCTAATAAGTAGGAAACTTTAATTTTTACTTAATGAACAAATGCACGGAACCAACAATACTGGACTAGTCAATCAACATTGTTGTACTGCATTATATTATTTCCCCAAAACATTTCATATATTACCCTTTTCACTGAATTTCGTTTCTGGAATATACAGGAGTGGTGCTGATGGCTCATCGTTAAGTCCTGGGTCAGACTTTTTATTAGGGTCTTCCACCACCTGAGGGTGATAAAGAATTCTTTCACTTAAAGTTTCTTTCACTTTGCATTGAAATAATATCCTTGATTCGTTTAGGCCATCAGGTGAAATAATCTGCAGAGATCTCTGTTTAAGGTGGTTTGTCAAACATTTAATACCTCTCTCTCCACACACACACACACACACACACACCCCCCATTCAGTTCATTCTACATTTATTCAGTTGTTTTAAGTAAAAACACATTGGCAACCTTAGATTCTTGGTTATTTGTGTCCTCTGTGAGATCCTCTCTGCTTTTCGATATCTTTCCATTCTGAAATCGACTGCGAACTTGTGCCAATTCTGACTCACGTTCCTAAGAACAAAAGAAAACTATTTTGTCAGATAAAAACAGAACTCTAGCCACTTCACACAATATAAAGGGGGGGGGGAGGGAAAAAACCTCCACCATTTTCTGCTTCTGGGTGAGGAGGGCAGTACTGGAAGCTCCCTGTGTGACAGCAAGCCTCTCCTGAAGCAGTCTCGATTTGTGAGTGGATGACGGTGTAGCAGCAGGTGTACGAGCCAGACCCACACCGTTAAGAGGAGAACCCTGATTACGTTCTTGGCACCTTTCCCCAAAACGCTCCAAAAATGACTTAACACCGCCTAGGGATAATGAAATGATTTGGATAAAAAAAAAAAATAAAAAAAAAGATGTACATAAAACAAACTAGCACAGATTTAAGTTACCTAGGTGAAATCATGCGAAAGTGCAGGTTAGTAGAGAACAAAGAACCTTTTACTTTAAATGCTACTTAAGAAAATCATTTTAAATGAGTTACTCACCAACAGATCCAACTGGGCCACTTTTCTGTAGGGGTGTTGTATCCTTGGTCAGCCTCTCAGTAGCCTGTGAGAGCACTACACTGGAGGAAGGGTTGGTAGGAACCTTTGTTTTCGCAGGACTTGCATTAACCACTTTTCCTGGTCCAGGTTCTTTGCATGGGGCCTGAGACTTCAGAGGGCTTTGGGAACACTGGGAAGCCTGACCAGACGATGGGGCTCCTCCAGATTGGAGTGGAGTGGAGTGCTGACTAGAGAAGCTCTTCAGGGGGCTGGATGCAGGGGAGAAGTGTCCTTTAGCCAGTTTTGGCTCAGGCACCTCAGTCTTCTGAGAGCTTGGAGGAATCACTCTGGATGATCTGACTGGAGAATAAACTGGCAGCTAGAACAAACCAAAAATGAAGCGTGATTACACTGAATTTAAGATCAACTTCTTTTCATGCACTATGAGAATATGTTTTGTGTATCCCACCTGCTGAGTGCTATGGACAGGCTTGCTAGCAACTGGCTGGACAGATTTAGCTTGTTGTGCAGCAGCAATGGGCTTGACATTGGCGCTCATTCCCACATGTGCTGGAGGAGGAACACAGGCTGTGCCAGGCTGCCCTTGTGCATTGTCTCTGTAAATAGGTGGATGCCCAAGATCATCTTCCCAGGAACTGACTGTTGCAGCAAGGTTTGCCAGTTTACCCTTCCTGCCTAATGGCTTCTCTGACGTGATGGCTGGAGCTGGATTAGTAGCAATCTCCATCCTCTGGGATTTAACAGGGGACAGGGCTGCACTGTTGGGGACTGGCTCAAAGCTACCTGTAAATACAGTTCAGTATGAATGAACAATGTTATTTCCTATGATTACATAGTTGTCACAGTGAAGCCGTTTCATAAAGAATAAAATCCCACTGACATTTTAATTCACCACAAGGCTTAGGGGTTCATTTAGTAGTAATCTCAATCAAATCCTTGGGTGATAACCACATCAGAACTTAATAGGTCAAATATGTAACTCGAGCTTACCCTCCGAGTCCCAGTACTGCCTCTGTTCTGCCAGTCTCTGCAGACGAGATTTCATGCTGCTGGCAGCTGGAGTGGGAGCAGGAGTGTCTTTGAGAACTTCACTGCTTTCCTCAATCGTAGAGCGCTTCATCACCTTATCTGTGAAGCCTGTTATGGTCTGTGAAGGACAAGCCTCCATTTTCTCAGTGACTGGAGGAGGTTGTGCAAGCCTTGTGCCCGAGTCTAAGCTAGAATGGACAGCTAGTCTCTCCTCTGTGGCGGAGTGGATACTGCTTGGTGCAATGGGGGGCTTCTTGTCCGTTACAGGCTCTGAAGCTGTGACCTGAAGAGCAACAGGCTCCTTGTTCTCTTCCCCACTGAAACGAGCATTCTCCTCTGAGCAGCGACGCTTAGAAGGAGAGGGTTTGGAGGAAGGAAGTACTGTAATACAAACACGTGATTTTTTTGTTTTAGTAAGACAACTTTAAAAATCTGAAATAACAGCACCATCAACAGCACGGTCATTCTCCTAATGAAACAACAAACATTTTAACTTCAGCCAAAATTAAGCTATGGGAACTGCACCTCAAATAAACCTGCCTGATCAAGATTAGGGCTGCAATAACTAATCCTATTTTAATTGTGGCTTTTTCCATTAAGAGAACATAACTGACTGAAATAATAGTGTGCTTAAACTAGCGAATGGATAGATAGTTGTACTGAGTCTAGTGCATTAAAAACAAAGCTCTCCATTCACATATTTTGACCCCTGACGATGGATATTTTCTGTTGATTTAAAATTAAATTATTTTGCAGCCTCATTCAAGTTAATCCAAACTTTAAAACTAATTTGAACAAGATGGCACCTTTTTCAGCCGGTGGCTGACTGACGACACTGTTTGTCTCTGTAAGTGGCTCTCTTGACCTCTTGGTCATTTGTCGGTTGGCTGCTGTGGGCCTCTCCGCCATCTTCTTCTGAAGATTCTCCCTGCGAGCTCGCGTGCGCTCTAACAGTTTCTGAGTAAACAGTAAAAAACACAGTTCTGTAGCGAAACTCTGCAGGAGATTGTTACATGTTGACAGAACAAGATAGAATAGAATACATCTTTATTGTCCACCAGGGTGGAAATTTGTGTTCGATCACCAAACCAAGAACAACACAGACAAACAGTTAGTAAAATAAACACATACACAAGGTTACATTACACACTTTTAAAAAATTAAAAATTAAGTAAATGAAAATAAAAAAAGTTCACATTAATGTCTGTGCCTTGAATCTGATCAGTCATTTTAAGAGTTAAGAATATTGATGGCACTTGAGATGAAGGAACTGGGGGACTCTCTAGCGCCTCCCGGAGTTCAGAGGCTCAAACTAGCTGAAGGTTTGACAGGGTGGGAGCTATCTGCCAGGATACTCCTCGCTTTCTTCCTCGGTCTTTCTATGAAAAGTTGAGAAGGGCTTTTGGGCTTTGCCAACTATTTTGCTTGCTATTGACAATTCTAGAAAGCTTATTCTTAAATCTGCAAATTTAGGTGACAATACCAGGCAGGAAGGTGAAGAGTTAAAACACTCAACAATAGTTTTGTACGCTAGTTCCAAGATCTGCTAACACAAAGGATGCTGAGTTTTCTAAGAAGGTAGGATTACTGCCAGCATCTCTTGAAAATACACTCTCTCTTTTCAGAGAAGCTCAAATGAGAGTCCAGAACTGTACCAAGATATTTAGTTTTCCCACAGTTTCAACAAGTTGGCCATCAAGTGAAACTGGCTCTGTTTTCAGATCTTGTTTTGTGCAGACAATTATTCCTTTTGTTTAGGCAACATCAGCAGCTTCACCTGAATGGTCTGTTTTCTGTAGGAGGCCAACTAAGGCCATATCATCAGCGTACTTAATCTAAAGTGTTGCTCATTGATCATAATTCCATTGGTAAAAAGAAAGAATAGCACAGGGGAAAGTACACAGCCTTGAAGGCAGCCTGTGCTCACAATGAGCCCATCTGACATACTCCCTCCGACACAGACCCTCTGTGGGCAGCAGGTACAAAGGTCTCTGGTCCAGGGAACTAATCCTGAATTAATGTTGAGATCAATGATGCTTTTCAGGAGAATCTGTCTCTCCATTGAATTAAAAGCTGAGCTAAAATCCACAAATAATATACTGGTGTATCCTTTTGGATGCACAAGATGGTCTGTGCCTCTGTCGCTAAATTGAAGTGGATCGAGCATGGTGGCCACAGTGGAGGTCAGATGACTGGCCAGAACCCACACCATGGCTTTACACAACATGGGGGTTATTGCAATGGGCCAAAAATCATTGATTTTTTTTTTTTTTTTAAAGTGCTCTACAAGGATGTTCAAATGACAAAGGAACAAATATAAAGTTTTGTTAAAAAAATAATAATTAAAAGTGTGCTCTGCATAAAATACAGGCCTTTTTTTTTTTTAAAACAAATTGTCTGAATAAAGAAAGGAATTATTTCTAAGACTGGACAAGTAATTGTTATGTTAATATATATTTGAATACGAAATTTGAATCCTCCTTTGATTAATTAATAAAGGACATCTATCCAGAGGTCTCTATAACAGCTGATCAAGTTGTCATCTTTCAACTAATTGGTAAGCTTACTTGATCACAAGTAGGGGGGGGGGCGGTTACACTGGTGGAAATCACAATGTCACATTATCCAAGTTATTATATTTAGGGGTCCAAGCATCAAAGTCAACTCTGACCTAATGTGTTTTAACAGTGTAAATTTCAGGAATAGAAAAGTTCTATGCCCCCACCCCCCCAAAAAAAATCATTTAAAAATGTTAATAATTGTCATGAAATAAATGTATACTGTGGAGGTCCGTGGAATTTATTTTACAGTTTAAGTAGGTACATGACTATCTCCACGATTTGCGGCTTCCATCTTGGTCCACTAGCCATGATTAGGATTTCCTGTTGCAGTTCGAGGTGTTCCCAGAAAAGTCAGAACTACTGGCTTGTTTTGCGGAATTCCAGGGATTCTGATTGATGACACCACCGGGAAAAACACAACCACCGACTCGATTTCAAATTGTTTCAACCACTTTCAAGCACTCCACTTTCAACCACTGTGACTGTGAGCTCATTGGTTTTCTGGGTCATAAAAATTGTCATTGCTTTTGCGGAAGATAACTAAAAACAATCTTTAAACCATATTAGACTTTTAGCTTATATACTTAACTACAAGTGAAGTAAATTTCAATTAATTTGAATGAAGACCACACGAGTTTTATTGCCCGCAACATTTGGTTCCAAGGCCCAAGAATGTAAATAATCATGACAGATCACAAGGAAATATGATTCCTTAATGTTTCACACCAAAACTTTGAAAGAAACTTAACTTTCTTACATAAGGCAGTTTATTAGGCTAGTCACTATCTCAAAAATTTTAAAAAATAAAAAAAATAAAAATTACGACAAAAATCTCTTACTTTTACGATTCAGGTCACAGCTTTTGTTTTAATTTCAATGAAAAACAAAGAACAAAATAATGCAAGTTTCAAATGACCAGTGTTTTGTTATTACTCAACTTATAAACTTGATCTTGGTATCATTTTAAAGGGTTTTTCAAACTCTTTAAATTTTCTGTTAGCATTTAACCATGTTGGAAATTTTGCTCACATGCCTAATTGAAGGGGTCCCTAGCTACAAAAAGTTTGAGAATCACTATTCTATGGCTCCAGTGCATAGGCACAATATTACTGTACACATTTAAATAATGAACATGGTGTTTGGACAGTAAATTAATCTGTACTGAAGGAGTGCTGGGAATTATTTCAACAGATAAGTGGGTATTTAAGTTTTCCCCTTTGACTGACATGGTGCCGTTTCTCCCATTAACATTCTTCACTTTTGAAACATGCACACTGCATTATGTCTGCCAGCAATGAATGCCGGGCTTCTTAACAGCATGCATATCAAAGATATGACTAACAGCTCAGCATGATCACACACATCCCAAGCTCATGCAGTCTGGCAGCCTCTGAGCATTGAGTGGAAATTTCAGTTAGTGACCGTCATTCCCAAAAAATGCTGTCACGTGACACCATTAAACCATTTCATTGGTGGGAAAAGAACATAATCCAGGTCATACCCTGCTCACTGTTAGCTAGTTTTGAGCGCATCTTTTCTGATTTTTTTTCCCCCCGAAAATATTTTTGTATTCAAAATGTCTGTGAAGCCATAAATAAAAACTGCAAACCTTCAGAACAAACTCTGAAGAGCTCAGACGCAGACAACCACACCTTAACATGGTGAACTAGCTAAACAAAGGTATGGGTAGGCTGACTTTGTTTCTAGCTAGTTATTAGCTAGAAATACTTACATTAACTACAAACCTATTCTAGTTACTTTTTATTTTGGGAGAAAAAATAGCTACACATCTAGGCTATTTCACATTTAAATGAATGTACAATTGGAATCATTAGTTAATCAGCTGGCAGCATTAGCGAGTAGTTAGCTACAGTTTGTCAGGAAAGTAACCTAACTGTTAAATTAAGACACACAGTATTAACAGAAGGTATTTACCTCGGTGAACGGATCCATTCCAGAGTAATTTAACCCTAAACTCAAGCTAAATAACTCTGTTACAGCCCGTTTTCCTCTCTGTATAAAGTATCTGAAACGCTAAAACGCTCCTCTGCACGCGCACATATACACTGCAACTACTGTTCAAATTTTGAATTTCAGCGCTGCTCTCACTGCGCACTCACTAACGGTCACGTACACGTCATCATCGTCATGCCTGCTCGGCTCGATTCTCATTCACAGACTGTCCACTTCCACTACTCCTTTCAGCGTCGGAATCCATCTCGCATTTGGGGCAAACCTGTTAAATAAAGCTCGAATATTCAAATAAAATTGAATATTAATTTAAAATTATTTCAGGCTGTAAAATCAGCGCTACATTTAAGATTTTGTTTCTAGCTGAAAAGGGAATAGGGAAAGTGAGCAAGTACGTATTTGTATTACACCTCATATCAATGCGGAAAACATATTGGCACATACCAAGGGAGTGGCTAAAATCTAAACCTGTTGGTGTTTGAAAACTGTTGGTCGTGTAAACATTCCCTGAACCCTGAATGCTGAATAGAATAAAGTCACACAGGCAGGAGAAATAAATCAGCCTTAACACTTACTACACGCTATATATATTATTAGCAGTGGTATACAAGGCACTTTAAAGTTACACTTCAGTGAGCAAAAAATGTCCCAGATTAAAAAAAAAAAAAATTATTATAGCATTTTTACTATGCCTGTGTTATATTTTAGTATAGTATCTCCAGATGATTAAGTGGAAAATGTGAATCATGGTGTGTAATATTCATGTTGTACAGCAGTTTCTGTTCTACCCTCCTGTGAGGGTGCCAATATTTCTGATAAAGGCAGGACAAGATAAATCAGCCTTAACACAGACACCAAGCTTTACAGAAGACATACATGCTATTTTGGAGATAGCAGATAGAAAGATACCTAGTTCTCACTAACAGCACTGTTGAAATCGTGAATCTGGTTGGTCAGAAAGTGCTGATTAATTTTCTGTAACAGCAGTTCTGATAGTCGTTTAGTTCAGCCAAAGGATCTATCATTCTATCTATCTATCTTT
>JAOTRR010000031.1:9076888-9104667 GCA_028570945.1 Gogo arcuatus
CACACACACACACACACACACACACACACACACACACACACACACACACTTACCTCTGTGAACTTGTTGAGTGTAGAGTTGGTAGGGTTGTGTGTGATGAGGAATCTCATGCACTCATACTTAATTTCAACAGCGGCAGGGCGGTTCATGTTGGCAAGACGGCTTTAAAACAGTAATAAAAATGTTTGATTCCTGTTCCTTAAAAACACTTTGGCTCAGATTCAGCAAGGACTTTTAGTAAGGTAAAATAAATTTTAAAAAAAGAAAAGAAAAAAAAGAAAAAAACCAAGCGTGGGTGAGATGGAGGGCACTGGACTACAAAAATAAAAAATAAATACAAAAATGGAGGATGGTTTCGTCCACAGTGCACAAAGGATGTATAAAACAGGATGAATGAAGATAGAAAGGTAAAACAAATAAAAATAAAAACAAAAAGTAACTATCCTTCAGTCATCTAATGAGACAACCTTAGATTACCCCATTCAGGAGAGGTGTTTTGGATTGACTGTAGAGACAGAAAGCGGCAGGGGAGGGAGAGAGAACTTGTTTGCGCTCAGGCTGAGGACTACGCGTAATCCCAGGGGGATTCAGGAAAGACAGACAGGGCCCAGTGATAACTGTCAGGGGGGTTTCTGGGTAGCGTAGTCCCGCGGGGGGCTGATGATTCACTTGTTCACAATGCTGAGGTGCTGAGCATGGCAGAAGTCTCCACTCACAAACGCCATAAATGTGCGGCCGGAATCTGCACGGAAACACTGTCAAGAGAAGAGAAATTAAGTCAAACCATGAAAGTGGAATGAAACGGCAATTACATCTTCAAAATCAATGTTTGTAAAGGACAGCTTTCAAATTATATATTGCATTATCTAAACATTATATCTATTTATGAGATCTAATTTAAAACCAGGAAAAAAACCCAAAACAAAACATGGTGCCATAATTTTCCTGAAAGTTGTTTCTGGAAAAATGCTAGACACTAGCAATTATACTTTAATTGTGCCACATTATAGGTGACCAAACCTGTACATAATCATCAGTTATTTTCTATCTAAGGGTGGTTAGAGATTTCAGTCTCTATTCCATTTTAGAAACCCTGAACTTTATATTCTACACTGAATTTCTGACAAAAACAAACCTGATTAAGCACCCTGCATAAGCAATTAAATGTAAACTGCTTAGGACGTGAAGAATACATGCAACGGTAAAAGATACACTCTCACAATTACTCAAATGTTCATTTCTTCTATACTGAAAAGCTTGGACATATAGCAAAAGTGTTACATGACATGCTCAAGACAGTTTTGTTTATTTGCACAAACAGGCAAGATAATGCATGCTAGAGAGGTCTAGCATTAATCATCCTCTGGTGACAATCAGAACAACCAGGAGGGACTGAACTCAAGCTCGAAATTTAAAGTATTTGGCCAAATGTTTGTGAACCGCCACACCCATATTTGGGCCTTCTCCAAACTGTTGTCACAAAGTTAGAAGCACACAACGGTATAGAATATCTTAATATGCTGCAGCATTACAATTTCCCTTCACTGGAACTAAGAGGCCCAAACATGTGCCAGTATGATGATGTCCCTGTGCACAAAGCAAGGTCCATGAAGACATGGTTTGCCAAGTTTAGAGTGGAAGAACTTGAGTGTCCTGCACAGAGCTTTTACCTCAACACCACTTAACACCTTTGGGATGAACTGGAATGCTGACTGGCCCCAGGCCTCCTCATCCAACATCAGTGCCTCATCTCACTAAAGCTCTTGTAGCTGAATGAGCACAAATCCCCACAACCACACTCAAAAATCTAGTGGAAAGCCTTCCCCGAAGAGTGGAGGTTATTATAACAGCAAAGAAGGGACTAAATCTGGAATGGGATGTTCAAAAAGCACATATGGGTATGACTGTCAGGTGTCCATATAGTACTTATTTCATATCTAATGCATTGTGTAACTCAGTAAAATGCTTTGAAATGGTAAAGCCCACATCCCAAATCCCTACATTAATTCACTGCCACAACACAGTAGTACTCTACTGACAAGGAACTCTACAGCCTCCTTATTTGAGGAGAGACTGATAAAAAAAACAAACAAACAAAAAAAAAAAAACCAGACTGAAAGACTAAAAGACAGACATGTACTGTATAGTAGTGGCTGGTATGGCTCAAAAATATTAGTTGAACAAATAAGTGATCCTCCACATTAAATGTTATAAAAACTTGTAAAAAGACAAACCAAAGGAAAGTTTGGTTGGCTCTTTAGCAGTCTAAGACACTGGAACGAACAATCATTAGTGGATATAAATATAAATAACAGCGTTTATTTCTATAAATAAAAATGTCATGTTTGTGGTGTTTGTGACACAAACATCCATGTCACACATCTGTTCTGTGTATTAATTCAGAAAGATCAACATGCAAGGGTCCAATACTGTACATGTTCCTGTTTCTGTATGAAAATGAGCATCATTGCAAGCCACACAATTTATAAAGATAAACAAATATACAAAAACAGATACCTGTATGTTATTTTGTAGATAGAAACATCAGTATTTTCTAATAACTGAAGCTGAGCATCTCTACAAGTGATTTAAGCTATCGATCTTACTGATGTTTCAATGGAACTGTTCTGAATCTTTAACTTATCCCCAATCAATACAAATTTGATTACTGACTAACCAATGACGGCACTTCGTAGACCAGAGCTAAGAGTGGCTGAAAGAACAAGTGAGCAATGACAGTGCAAGCAAACGTCACAACCACCGCAATATATAAAATTGTGTTCTTTAATTTTCCACATCTTTCAGACGTTTGCTCTGTTGTGTCACATTCTGGGTCCATTACGTGTAATTATATTGCTTTATTTCTACAACAAAAGTGCTTAGTATTAGTATAACTGTATGGACAAAATCCACACCTTACAAAGAACTGCAACCGGTGTTACTGGATCAACAGTCACATTGCCCACTAAAGGCAGAGAGGAAGGGAAAAAAAATAAGAAAGGAAGAAAACAAAAAGAACTTGGTTGGGGACAGAGGAGGAAAGCCCCCCCCCCCCCCCCCACCCGCTTTATTTACTAGGGGGGGAAAAAAAAAAAAAAAAAAAAAACAAGAAACAAAACAGTGAACAGACATACACAGCACAAAACAGGCACTGTGGAAAAGCTGTCTAGTCATTCTTGCCCTTTTGGACACAATTCGCAGACAATAAACATCTGTGAAAGAACTTCAGAGAACCTGGGTTAGACTGTGACCTTATAATTCATAGAAGAAAGGGTGGACACAAAAACTACTTCCAAATCAAGCCACTGAATGATGGGCCTACAGTCAAACAGATAATTTTAAATAGAGAGTAAGGTACAAGGTCATGTGATTGTGTCAAAGGAGACAAGGCAGACGAGACCTGGGCTACGAAAATCAAGAGAAGCATTCTCTAACTTGCAACAAAGGCCCACCTAAAGCACTGGTTCAAAGAGGATAACCAAGCCTAAAGTACTCCCACAGGGCAGCTGACACACAAGACATGCTTTTATAGCACGCGCGCGCACACACACACACACACACACACACACACACACACACACTACACTGTACTTAAGCAAATTAATAGGGTCATCAGGAACACTTTTACATAGCAGAATTCCACTTACCATCCGGTAAACAGGGCAGCTGTTTAGCCTGAACCTTTCAGTATTTCCTCTGATCTGCTGGGAACTCTTGCAAATCAAACTGCCACATTTGCAAAGTCTTCCTGTAATTATACTTCTGCACTGCACCAATGGAGAGGCAAGTGATGTGTGCATGAAGAAGAACGGCAAGTCTTTAGGGTGAAATGAACGTCTCATACACTGTTGATGGGTTAAACTCATCACGAGATGTAATATATGATATAAATTGTAATGCCACACTCACAAGGACCACATATTCTTAACCAAATATATAAAACTCACAAAATAGTAGAGACAAGCTTTAACAAGCTTTTTAAGCTGACACATAAAACCGACACATCCTAACAAATGATAAATAACCAAGTGATAAATGTATCACCCCATTTAGTGTCATGTTTAAATGTCTTACCTTAAAGCATTTTTGATCTGACAGTAGTCATGCCCTAGTGTGCGCATTGAGAGATGCTTTTCTGCATACCACAGTTGTAGAGAGTGATTATTTGAGTTACTGGACACTTCCTGCCTGCTTGAACCAAACTGGCCATTCTCTTCTGACCTCTCTCATCAAAAAGGCGCTTCTAAGGCATTTCCTGAGTAGCACAAAAGAAAAGCGATCACCCTATCATCCAGAGATCGTGAGTTTGAATCCTGACAATGCTACAGCCATCCGTGGCCGGGAACCCGAGAGCGATAATTTGGATGTGCTCTCAGGGAGGTGTGGCATACTCTCTCTTCCCTATCAATCACAGCAACACTAGTCAATCATGGGGATTTGTTAGCTCATACATGCAAAAGTGGGCGGATAGCGCTTTCCCCTGAGTGCATTAAGCTTCCCCCTGACGTTGCATAAGCAACAGTGTGAAAAGGTGTGATCACATACATTTCATGTACCTTGGAGGAAGCATGTGATAAAAAAATAAAAATAAAATCTGGGGGACAAAAAGCGTTTTGCCCACAGGTTTTTTGCTATTCACTGGATATTTTTGTTTTATCCACCACTCTCTGTAAATTCTAGAGACCATTGTGCATGAAAATCCCAGCTAATCAGCAGTTTCTGAAATACTCACACCAGCCCATCTGGCAACAACAACCATGCCTCGGTCAAAGTCCCCGAGATCACATATTCCCCCCATTCTGATGTTTGATTCAAACATTAACTGAAACTCTTGACCTGTATCTGCTTTGCTGCCGCATGATTGGCTGATTGGATAATTACATAAATGGGCAGGTGCACAGGTGTTCCTATTAAAGTGGACTGTGACTGTACATGTATTACATAAATAAATAGTAATGTTTTATTTTTCTGTAATCCTCAGATTTGACGTCACAGTCACGCTGGAAATAAAATACAATTCTGCCTAAAAAAAATAAAATAAAAAAATCATCAAGCTGCATCCTATGTCTAAAGATTACACCAGATGAGATTTTGGCCTCTGATAAGACAGCAGCATATGGTTATTTGGTTTTCATTTTGCCAATTAAAAGTATAATTTACTGGTTTATTAGAGTATATTCAACTTTCTTCTCTGACCACCTTGCAGTATTTACCATAGAAAATGGTCTAAATCTGAATATATAAAATGTTAAATGAAAATGTGAACTCATGCAGCTGCATGCAGTGTTTTTTGTGGGTGTTTTAAAAGTGCTGGCACCTTCCAGTGGTTATTTTTATTTTCACTAGCACCAAGGCGAACCCCTAGGAGGTGCGTCACCACGCAATACACCTCGCCAACCACACACACATACCAGCTGTATGCCGCGTGAACAGACAACGAAAAACGGGAACTTCTCAGAAATAGCTGTGTTCTGTGAAATGCAGCTTCTCATTAACTAGCAGAGAGTTCACAAAGTACGCACAGTAACAGTGCCACTCTTCTTTTTATGTTACACACTCTTCTCAGTGCCCTTGTTATCTCTTCCTTACTCTCTTTTCTTCATAGACCACTCTGCGCAGCTGGGAGAACAGCTTGGATGCCGCCTCCTTGCATACAGTGTGATAATGCATGATAATGAGGACGACTATCTACGAACAGAGAGAACACACAAGTCCAAAACAGTTGATAACTAATGGGAGAGCTACAACTCTAGGAAGGATGACTTTGCACTTTTTGAACTAGGGTATTCTCCTTATTCATAACACATGCCTGTAATGTTAGCATGAAAGTTAAAGTTTAAACGAGCTGCGTGAACCATGCTTCCTGTGTTGTAGTAGTAGTAAATGAAGTAAACTCCAACAGTAAGAATGTACAGTTAAATAGAGGATTAATTCTACATAAATCTGTGATTGCCTTACAAAAGGCATAACATAAGCTTGCTGTGTTTATCAAAAGTGGCCTGAGAAGCCTTTTTCCTCAATGCCTTGTTCCACTTCTCCTTTGCTTGTAAAAAACATAGGGGATTAAGGGGCTTTTTGAAGGGCTAAGATGCCCTACTCCAGAGTGCTAATCCCCCACAGATCCCTTCAATTTAAGCTACAAATCCTTCCAAGGCACTTGAGCTGTACTGTACTGTGTCTTATGGTGAAACACATCCACGGGCTGCTCAGATACCCAAGGAGTCTGGGTGAGAATTTACAGCACGTAAGGACTCACAGGACTACAGTGCTGCCTGTGAGGAACTAATTAGGAGAAGGCTGGAGGCAGAAAGATAGAGAACTGAGCTTCACTATTAAAAAAAACAAAAACAAAAAACAAAAACATCCTAAAATGAGCAAGTAATAAAATAAGTAAGGAATGAGGCCCAACACCAAGCCGAGTTACTCTTATTGTACCACTTTTCTCCTACAACACCCCAAAGTGTCTCATTCCTCTCATATCACATTAAATTTTCCAATGCTAACATTTTTTTCTTTAAAATTACAGAACGTCATATTGCACATTTTGTTTGTTTAGAGTTCTGTTTAAATGTTATGGAACATCTGCAAAACAATTAGTTCCTGTTATCTGTAAGTAATAACAGATACAGTGTATATTCCCTCACCTGCCTCTTTTTTTCTCTCTTGGAGATAATCAGACAAAACAAAGACAACTTGTCATGTTACAGAGACCCCACAAAAACCTCTGCCGCGAAGACTTTCTCTGGTTAGAAAACTTGAAGTTACAGTTTTACCTCTGCCCATCAGCAGTGTATACACTGGAGACGCTGTCCAACAATGCTAAACAAACATCTCAGAGAAAACTTCACCATAAGAAAGATTACATTTTTTAAAATCCGTCTATGTGGAGCATCCATCATACAAGTCACTACTGTTACTATAGAAACAATAACACATTAGCATTCGTCAGTTTTAAAATCCTATCCCTCTTATGGCAAAGCAACTATTGTGACAACTGGTGACAAAGGTGGTCAGCAGAAAGTTACAGGTGTGGTGGAAAACCACCACCACCACCAACTGGATTTTTTCCAGATCAAACCATTGTATAACGTGGTGTATAAAAGCTCTGGTAACATGTGAGTCAGCTGTATAGACTAGCTCCTTCCCAGGACAGGGCTGCAGCTGTAGAGTGAAGCTGTATCTCAGACTGCCTAAGGATAGGTTGGGCGAGATTAGTGGCCTTGAGCTGGGGGACAGCAAGAACAGCAGCACGAGAGAGGGAGATAGGTACGTGAGTTGGCACGAGTCCTATCTATACACGTCTGCTAGGACTAGAGCTGGATTCAGCAGCAGAATTTTTAACCCTCATTTTATTCCCAATTCGTCAGTTTGAAAATGTTTCAAAACAGGACGCAAACGTCCACGTCGATGTACAATGATGTACCTGGTAGTGTGACAGGGTCAAGGAGGCAATCCTGGGCCTTCTGATACTCCTCTGGCACAAAAGAGTCAAGCAAGATGCTCTGTGTCCAGCTCTGAA
This sequence comes from Gogo arcuatus, assembly GCA_028570945.1. Lineage (NCBI taxonomy): Eukaryota > Metazoa > Chordata > Actinopteri > Siluriformes > Anchariidae > Gogo > Gogo arcuatus. The sequence goes on from JAOTRR010000031.1 coordinate 9,084,408, forward strand.
ACTGAGATTCTGTGCACTTGGGACAAAAAAGTGACTCCGTTTTCAAAATCCTTCTGAATTTTAGAAGCTATGTAATGTATGCCCAACAAATCTTTTGAGACTCAGTCAACCTGGCATTTAAAAAGGCCAACCCTAAGCTGGCACCGCATTCTGCCCATAAGCGAATCACACTGTGTATGCTAATGAAAACGGGTTTTGTGCCTTCAACTTTTGGAAAAGACAGGCTCAAAGAGTAAGATCTTGCTACTTCATAACTGGGATTAATTGTAATTTAGGGTTTACAATTTGGAATTCTGGGTGCTCAATAATTTCAGTCTTATTCATTCATTCATTGCCAAAGTATTGTTTTGTTATAGAATTGTGATACTACAACCTACTCTTGGTATCAAAGTCAAAACTTCAGTGTCACAACAACCCCAATTCAAAGAGTCTAATCATGTTAGAGGACAAGCAGAAGAAGACAGCTTCCATACACTGATGTGTACAGTGTATACCAATCACGCCTAGAGGTAAAACATCCGCCCACACACCCACAGATATAAACTCCACCCTTCCCTGACTGCAAAGGACAAACTTTGTGACCAAGTACACACAAACTGTGTTCTCAGGCCAAGGTGACAGTGTTCCCCTTGAGATAGTGCCGTCATTAATCGCTGATTCACCAAGCTCATCAAAAGGGCAAAACAACCTATTGATAACGGTGTGCAGACACACACTAGATATCCAATAACTGGAAACCTTCCCTCATGTTTGTGTTTAAAGTGCAAGTGCACTCATGATGACGTCCACACGGGTGCAGGTATCAGCCCAGGTGAGACCCTTTCACAAAACAACAAAACATAATGAACAAGCCTTAAGAGGCATTTAAAAAGTCTAATACAGTTCTCTCACACACTTGTCTAATATCTAATTGAAGGAATTCTGATCATCCTGTAATAGTACCAAATCGTTGATAGCCATTTTGGTAGTGCCACTAATTAAAACTCAAGACACTCAATCATTACAAAATATACCTGATTAAATATTACAACCCTACTGTCACTTTAAAGCTAGATGAAACTTATTCTACAAAAGTTACTTATTATAACTAGGCAAGGCAGACTATTGAATTAAACACACGGGGTAGATTTCTCATTACAGCAACATAAATACTGTACAAAGCTGCAGGCGTCTTTAGGCTGACATTAACACATTTATAAGCATGCCCCATTGCTCATTTAGTGTGCTGACAACTTGGCACTGGTTTAGTTGGGATGTTACCATGGCCATCATCCAAGGTCCTAGACCAGTTTAAGCTGCTTTACACCACCATATACAATCAAGTCACAAAACCCACACAGCTGCCCCAACACCAACCCACACAACTGCCCTAACATTCGAGAGGTTAAATTCCACCACCATCCTGATGAAAAAGAGCCGCAGCCAGTGACCAAACGCAGACAGGGCACACTACTTCTCCCAAAGTGCACTGCTGCACATACACATTCCAAAGGGAACACACTCAACATGAATGAAATGACAATTTGGAAAGACATAAAAACATACAGCTCACTCTGCATTCTTTTTGCTGAAGGTGTTTTGACTCAAAACCGAGAGCTCTGACGCTTTTGTTTCTGACAGTCCCAAGAAAAAGTAAAGGTTAAGCGTTGCCAACACTCATTCAGGAACGCACAGTTAATTTAAAAAAAAAAAAAAAACCCTAGGTGAAACTTTCCTTTTCTATCCATTTAATTGGTAATGTTTAAAAGCGATTCAGCATGATGACTGATATAAAGGAAAACTTCATATAACCAACAACCGGAGCCAGCTGCTAAATACTTAACCATGTCCTGGTGCTAGTGTCAGCTGGGAGGTTTTGTGGTCAGGTTTGTGTGTTAAAGCAACACAGTAGATTAATGAAACTTGGTTACAGGAAGAGGAACCTGAATTGAAGACAACAGAAACACTTAACACTTTGAATTCCGCATATCCAACAAAACTCAAGGGACAATAAAGTGTCAATTCTCAGAAACACTTCCCTTAAGACAGGATGAAAGATGGCTGGTGCCCATATTTAGTATGTGGTAAATTCTTCATGCATAATAAAGATGCCCTGAGAGAATTTGCACAACTAATAACACAGCCATATATGGTATTTAATCGGGGGCAAAAATAAAACTGATGAATATAGGCTTAGGAGCTATAAATACACCTGAAGCCATGTGCTTAAGGCCACACACATTCCAGTGGCCTGTCTGCCTACATTCCTCAAGTGCCTTCTGACCACGAAAAGAGGACGCACCCCTTATGATCCACCTCAATATTTTATTGCTGATCACTTGTTATTATGGACAGATCTAGGGTTAGGGCTAACCCTAACCCTAGCTTTGTGATGGTAGCAAAATATTTCACCAACCTGATGATATAGGTGGCTGTTAGGATTTCACATCCTCTGCTAAACCAAGCACCCATTTGAACCATTATTTGGCAGAACATTAAAAAATAAATAAATAAATAAATAAATATAAATAAATAAAATAATTAAAAATAAATTAAAAAAAAAAACCCACAATTATCTACAGCTGCATCTTTAATTTACAAGATAGCCAAAAAAAAAAAAACCCAAAACAAAAACCCACACTACTGTTACCACACTGATCTTTATCAGCCTGGGAAAGGGGGTTATTAAAAATAAATAAATACAATATCACATGATTGCAACTTGTACATTAAATACTATTTGTACACAAAGGAACAAAAATACTGCAGCCCATAAATAAATCTGAAATTAAAAAGAGAAAAAGGCATGGACATGTCTTCCGACGCTTGTTGGGAGGTTTTAATCTGTAACCTTTATTCGAGATGGAGACAAAATAAATGACTTGTAACTAACAGACACCCGACAACGTAATTTATGTAATTACCTGGGGTGTAATAGTATTTTATTTTTTAATCTACTGTAAATGGAAGCCTAAAGCTTAAATACGAGCAATGCTTTAACTGTATTGACAGTATTGTTCACATCATATAGAATTTGAATTTTGTGTATTGCTCAACCCCTAGTACTTACCTACTTAACTGGTGAAACACTATTGGTGGAACTATTTGCTGACTATAATATCCCTGAAAGGAAAGTGATCACTGCTAGAGTGTAGCTCCAATTATAAAACAGACCAGAGAAAAAAGGAGGATGCATTACAAATTGCATTACACATCTGACTATACTGACTACAGAACATGTGGCTATCATAGGCCATTTCATCACTGACAAGAAGCAATAGTGATGCATCAACCTGCAGACAACATTGGGGAATATTTTAATAGAGAAAATGGGGTCAGGGACCTGGAGTGCAGCGTGCTAGCAGATGTGCATGACAACACCAGCAACAAGACACGTGCCATTGCCAAGAGACTGTGAACAGGGAATCAGGGCCTTTTTTTTTTTTGCCCATACACTTCAACAGTCCATTAATGTGGGATTCTTCATTCCTTCAAATGAACTCTAAAGTAGTGGACGCTGGAGTTGCTTTTGCTGTGAAATCTGCTGGAATCAGCTGCCAGTATGTTTGCAGCTACTGTGCTGTTTTCTGACAGGAGCATAACCCACAGTCAGATGCCAAATCTCTGGAGTTCATCACTGACCACTGACAGCCTGAAGAAAACACTGCCTGGTGTGAAGGTCACCAGAGATGTTTTGGCCAGTGACACCACTGCAGTGTCTGTGGTGTACTATATCCAGTTATGGCCAGTTTTCTCCTGATCAAGCATGGAGGCCATCAAGTATAACAGTTAAAAATATCTGCCTCACTTTATAGCCACACTAACAAGCGACAAAGCTCTCTCAACCAGCAAAGCTCTCTCAACCAGCAAAGCTCTCTCAAGTTTAGGTAAGACACAGTAAAGTGACAATCCTACAGCATGTGCGGTCCGTTTTGTCTTCAGTCCCCATCTCTAAACCTTATCTAAAACAAGTTCCTATTTACTGTTTACCGAGCAAAAACAGAACAAAAACTTATAATCTTCTCTCATCTTATCCTGTAATACATGGCTTCTCATTAACTAAATTTAGAGACATTATGAGGAAAATAAACCTTGGAAGACAGTGGGGGAAAAAATGGCACCGATAGCTCTGGTGAGTGTATGCAACTAGTACAGTTAGCTTGCTTACTTGTTGCTTGCTGGTTTGAATGCAGAGCAAGAACTAAATATTTCACATTAATTTAGTAAATACAGTTTTGTATTGTAGTACCATTACAAGATCATACCCAACAAGCTGTAAATGATTCAGCCTGGTCGGGTTGACTATTTCAACTTCATAATTACGGTAACATAAGACAACAAAGCCTGTTTAACAATAATTCAATTACTTGGCAATGAATTAATCAGGCTAGGGAGTTTACTTCAAACATATTTTCCAACAAGCACATTAAGATGAAAAATGGTGACTCCGAAAATAACCAAATTTAAAAACAGAGGCAGCTTTTCAAATCAAACAAACTCTGTTCTTTGTTTTGCAGACTTTGAGAAAGTAGAGACAAATACTCCTCTGGTATGGAAGAAGCACATTAAGTTTTTCTAAAGCTACATAAATACAAACTGAACTGCTGTGTCAACCTCTCTGTGTAGCTGCTACCGGCATACCCAGAGCTCTCGAAAACAGAAGAGTTTTCCAAAACTGACCTCACTGTCAACAAACTGTGAAGCTTACTATGACCACAACACATCAACAAACTAACAACACAAATGTGTGCACTGTTAAAATATGAAAGGCTCTTTTACTTTGATTACTGTGCCTAGACCATTGTCAAATTAAAACAAACACAGCATCACTGGTTCTACATAACTGCAAATTTTTATTTAAGCAATTGAATAACATCACTTGGCGCACACACAAAAAAATTACACCACTGCTCTTTGTTATTAAATTTGTGTTGTGACAGATTACAGCATACATTGCGTTAGAGCACTATCCACGAAACTACCCAATAGTCAAAAATTTGTTTTTGGTGTTTTACAAAGACAAAAACAGCACCTTACCAAGGCATAGCCAAAAGCAGACTGCGAGAAGTTCTGCTGCTTAGACGGCAACGCTGACCTGCTTTTTGTAAAGGCGCAGAAACTTGCAAATGCTGCCACAAGTCAGCCACTTCCTTGCTGTTGCCACTTCTGTGACAGTAAATTTGTAAAATATGAGGCAATACGCAAACACAGGAAAAAACTGCGTTGAGAAGCCAGGTGCTTCCACATTCACTGTGTCATGCATTAAAAACAAAACAAAACTCCACTCGAAAAATACTCAAGTAACAAATTTTCCTGAAATTTGATCTCTGTGTTCAGGTGTACAGCTTATTTTCTCCCCACCCATCTAGAAAAACCATAAAGACTCAGAAACTGATTTCACATGAATGCAATCTAACCATTCGGAAAAGCAATAAAATTAAAGTCATGCAATAAAGTGATACTCATGCTAGATTTCACCTATATATTAAAAGTTCAGTCAAAATGCCTACACAAACACAAAAGTTGTAAATATAAGTTAGATGGGCCCATTTGAAGTAGGCTTTATATCTACATGCTCCATTTATGGTCTCCCCCCCCAATCTATTCACTGACAAAATTTACATTTTACAGACCAAAGCATACTATCTAGCATGTGCCATCTAGTGCAAGCCCACATTCTACAAGACAAAAAACCTGCTGCCGTTGATATCCTGAATGAACAGCGTAGCATGAAGGGGATTAAGATTGAAAGATGCTGGGTAGAGGTCATACAGCTCTTCTGATCCTTTATATGGATCATTCCATGTACACGGAAGTCCAAAGTCCTGCAGATGTGTGAGAATTTCCATTGAAAGCAGAGAAAAAGTTAATATCATAGTTTACTCAGAAACCTTGAGATACACTTGAACATTGTATTTTAACTGTTAACTAAAACACATACACAGTGTACATTCACCTGAAGTAAATATGTCCAGAAATGTCAAACGGTTCATGTTGGAACCAGGTGCGTACTTGTTTTAGTTACAAGAAATCTCTTTATCTATGTGGTTTCTGTTCAGTTTGCCCAAAGCATTCATTTGACAGCAGGCAGTATTTAAGGGAAAGTCTATGAAACAATTCAGTAAATGTTATGTTGTTTATGTTATTTGTAGGCTTTTTTCATTTTGAGTTTTTTGCCATTGGTGTGAAAAGACAGAAAATTTAAAACCACAGTTCATTTGGAGGGAAAGGAAACTGCAGAGCAGACACCTTTCCATGTCTAAGATATACTTAGCTACTTTTGCTTTCGTTAATGAAGCAGTCCTGGGATCTGTGATAGATAACATTAAGCAACAGTGATATGGACTGTAACTTAAATGTTAATTATACTATACATTGCAAGCCATTATGTCGAAGCCTATAGACTCACATTCCTGAATAGTAATAAGGTTAGTGTAAGTTTAACCAGTCATGAAAATGAGTGTGAAAGGTTACTGTAACAAATTCATATAAATACCCGGCCCTGTGGATTTGCTCTAAAAACTACCCACATAGTGAATGTGCAATGAACAAGCTGGTAGATTTAAATGAGACTGAGCTTAACTCAGCAGTGCCTTCTAGTTCTCTGCCCGCCAACTAAAAATACAGTATCATCAGTGTCAACGTCCAAAATGACAGCCACTGTTATGGTTTATTCAACGCCATCAGAAGTAATCAGAACATGTTAAGTAGTTCAGAACACTTCAGTCAAAATCACAATCAATCCCTAACGATTATTCACAACATGTTTAACTGAATCACATAATGTCTCTATATTAGGGATGATGATTGTTAAGATTTTAATGGTACTACTACTCTTACCAATACTGCTTATCGATCCGGTAGTTTAACAGTACTTTTGCAGCGTCTGTATGGGATGGACTTTCGCTAGATGTTTTGATAGATTGCTTGTTTTCACCCTTACATGCAAAAGGCTTGTTGCACTTGTGGCAACAAGCATTGTCAGCATTTACTCTGGTGAAGTGTAATCACACTTTAGAACATTCGGTTCTCTTCACCATCGTCACTAAGAGCAGGGTCTCTGTGTGCTGCTGCGGCTGTGTGTGTGTGTGTGTGTGTGTGTGTGTGTGTGTGTGTGTGTGTGAGAAAGAGTGAGATTGAGAGAGAGAGAGCTGCCCTGTGACCTGCCCCTCACACACAGGTTCCAAGAGAGAGATCTCTCTTCTGGATTGAAAATAGCAAAAATGCACCACAGATGAATGTTTTAAAAGAAACTGAGCTGGTGAGATAAAATGTGCAAGAAAACTTTTATGTAGCAATAATAAATAGGAAATCCATTTCTTAATTTCTCCAGTCCCGAAAGCAGAACCGATAAGCTTATCAATACTACGGTATTTAATAACTTAGCACCAGGGCCGTTTTAATACCAAGTTTCAGTACCCATCCCAACTATCTGTGGTGTACTACTACATCTAATGGTGTTGATTAATTTTCTACAACAGCAACCCTATCAGTAATGCCAGCAGTAATTCAAATTACAGGTTTATATGAATGGGCTCCTTCTAATACGTCATCATTTCTATAGTGACAAATACTATGGGAACTTGTATGGCAGCCACTCCCCATAATTTAAGGTTAATGATACGTTTAAAAACGTGCCGAAATTTTCAATCATGGAAGTGTCTTCAGGACAGGTGACTTTGACCTTTCCGGTTTCTCTGTAACATCACAAGCTGCATTTTTTCATCTTATCAACTGAGAGAGAGAGAGAGAGAGAGAGAGAGAGAGAGAGAGAAAAGCCTGATGAGGGACTGTTTATAGCTGCTATAATGTAAGTGATAACAGCAACTTAATTGTGTTGCAATGTTCTACAACACGAAATCTAACTATAAACTGATAAAAAAATATGACGTGCTGTTCAATTAATCTGTGTATTATTATACTATATATATTCTACGCATTCTCAAACAAACGTATAAATGTACAGGAAGGGAATTACAGGCTAAAATCATACAATACACTTCCAGTAACCACACACACAAGCCTCCACTATTAAATAACATCTTAAAGTAGGTAAAAGATAACACTACAAAATATTAATCTCACCCAGTCTACTCAAACGTCATCATGAAAAGTATTACTTAAATGTCTATGATGTGGTATGAGAAAGTGTTAAGGAAGTTCACTACCTACTCAAAAGAAATGGGTGTGTTTACTGTTAACACGTTTATGATCGTTGGTCGATTTTAATAAACAGTTTTGTCAATTGTTTCATTAAAATAAACAGTTTTATCATTAAAAAAAAAACAGGCCTTGCGCATGTCCAGACATGTTTGCAGTACTTGTTCACACTTTTCACAAATCCATGTACTGCGTGATGAAATGAGATCATAGCAAACTTAAGCAGTTCATCTCACACACATTACAGGTCGAGAGAGAGAGAGAGAGAGAGAGAGAGAGAGAGAGAGATGCTGTTTGATTAACCAGTACTTCGGACTCGTTACAAGGATGTTAGCTACTAGCAACACTGAAAAGTCTGTATAAAAACACTAACTGCTAGCTGAACTCCCTTACTGCTAAGCAATCCCGAAATTGTGACTAATCTATATTTATATAGAGAGAAAGATGTAGACGCTTCTGTTTGAGAAAACACTGCTGGTAAACCACAACTAGCCAAGACTGAAGACTAGTTAATGCTGTAATAATTGCGTTACCAGCCGGCTGAATTGGTCTCAACATGTTAAGCTCGCTTAGCTGTCCATACTTGTCTAATTAGGATGTGACCAAAAGCAAACCCAACAAGAACAACACAATCTTCGAGCTTAACGTTTAAAAATGACAAACACTCGACACACTACAAGTCTGTAGCTTTGTGTAGCTTGTATTGCTAACTACACAACTAGTAGTCAGACAGAGCGCGTGGCTAGCCAGCGAGTAAACCAACCAGCTAACCAGGCTTAACTAAAACAGAAATACACAGACTAGTGATATTTCTTTGTAAATTATGGAACAAGAAAACCCCTGGAATCCATCATACTATAAATTATTCCACAGAAATGCTAACCAGATAGATTATATGTGCTTCTGAAATGTCTCGTGCTCGCAAATGGCTGCCACATTTCCCCGTTAGCCTGCTATGATACTGTAGCTAGCTTGGATGGCCGGCTAATGCGACTGAATGCTAGCTAACTACAAGGATCCTGAGACGCTGCTGCTGTGGGGAAAAATACTTTAGATTTGCTACATCGTTCTCAAACAAAGTGAGAAAGAGAGGGATATATATATAAATAACTACTTACAGCAAACAGGCTAAACATTGAAATCCCGTGACAATCGCTGAAAAGGCGGACAGGAGCGGGTTTTTAGCGCTCAGAGATTCTTCTTCCTCTTCACACACAAACAAGTGAGTTCTCTCGATTCAGTAGTATCGGGGGCGAGGCTACTCAGGCTTGGAGTCGAATGTCAAAAGAGTCGATTCTCCAAAAGAGCCGATTCTCCAAAAACCATATCCAGGAATCAAATACCATACAATGAAATTGGTTCGGTACTTTGGTAAAAACAAAAGATAAATGTAACATTTACGACGAAGCTGGCGTCAGCAGCTCTAGAATATCTTATATCGTGTGTAGCTTTCTCACTTAATTGTATTGCTAAATAAGATGGTAATTAAATGTGCAAATCTAGCACATTAAACTTGGCCAGGACCTGTTGTCATACGTCGTATCAACCAAATGGTTTATTAAGTACTTAATTGTTATGGCAGTGTTTATTTCATAATCATAAAATCTTTCTCGATCTTCCTCGGATCATGTGGATCATGTAGAATCAACTTTTAGGATCAACCCTGGAATCAGATTCAGAGTCGATTCCGGAATTGAACAGCTGGAGAGCCAACCGGCGACGTGGTGGCGTAAATATGACATATTTACGTCATATTTACGTCACCACGCTTTTTGACAGTTTTTTCTAGGTGCGTGACGGTGAGAGCGACTCGAGCACAAGATTTATCTTGAAAGAAGTTGGTCTTCAGAGCCGCGAGTTCGATTCGGTTGCGTGAGCCCTTGATAAAACTTTGCGTAGTGTACAGCCGACTGGACACGTGTTACAAATATAATTTCAGAGAGAGAGAGAAACCGTAGGCTACTTGTACGACGGCCAAGATATACCTCAGGCTTGAATGAGTCATCAGTCAGGTGACTGGAAAGAGTGAGCCACACATGACGTAGAATGAAAGATGAAAAAAAAAAAACCCGTCAGTTCACGCATGATCTACTCATACTGTTTACTAAAGCTAGGGTTTCAAGTGTAGGGTGCATATTAATGAATCTATAGTGGGGAGAATAAGTATTCAACATGTCAACTATTTTTCAATTAAACATATTTCCTGTGCAGCTATTCACGTGAAATGTTAAGCAGACATTGGTATTAATGCAATAAAACTGCACGGAAAAAAAGAAATCGTATTATTCCAATCCATAAAAAAGTTATGTGCAATAAAGTGGAATGACAGGAAAAAAGTATTGAACACAGTAAGAAACCTTGCACTAATTAGTGTTCCTACCTGTGCTAATTAGAATCAGATGGGTTAGTGCATGGGCAGCAGGGTGGTGCAGTGGTTAGCTCTGTCACCTCACAGCAAGAAGGTTCTGGGTTTGAACCTCATGACCGATGGGGGCCTTTCTGTGTGGAGTTTGCATGTTCTCCCTGTGTCTGCATCTGGTTTCCCCCACTGTCCAAAGACATGCCGTTAAGTTAACTGGCTACAAATTGCCCATAGGTGTGAATGGTTGAGAGGAGAAAACCTCTATAATAATCCAGTAGAAGGCAGTGATATGCCAGAGAGAGGGTTAGTGCATGTTGGTAGGTTAGTACTTCCTCACTTTGAAAATGAGGAACCTACCTCTGTCCAAGCTGTCAAGCAAGAAACATCTCATGATGGGTAGAGATAAAGAGTTCTCCCAAGGCCTTCACAACAAGATTATTGAGTAGCAAAGCAATGGCACTGGTTACTGACGGATTTTTATATATATATATATATATATATATATAGTGCCAAAAGCTTGTGGACACCTGATCATCGCACCCATATGTGGTTCTTTTCCAAATTGTTGCCACAAAGTTGAAAGCACACAATTGTCTAGAATGTCTTTGTATGCTGTAGCATTACAATTTCCCTTCATTGGAACTAAGGGGTCCAAACCTGTTCCATCATGACAATGCACCTGTGCACAAAGTGAGGTCCATGAAGACATGGTTTGCCAAGGCTGGAGTGGGAGAACTTGAGTGGCCTGCACAGAGTCTTGATCTCAACCCCACTGAACACTTTTGTGATGAACTGGAATGCTGACTGCGCCTCAGGCCTCCTCATCCGAAATTAGTGCCTGACCTCACTAATGTTCTTGTGGCTGAATGGTCAAATCCCTGCGGCCACGCTCTGAAATCTAATGGAAACCCTTCCCAGAAGAGTGGAGGTTATTATAACAGCAAAGGGGGACTAAATCTGGAATGGGATGTTCAAAAAGCACATATGAGTGGAATGGTCAATGCTAACTACAATGTAATGCATTAACGTTGTTAAATAATAATCATTATAATAATAATTAATACAAACACATGTTTATTTACATATCTTTATTTATATGGGTGCTAAGCAACAATAGTATGCTAACTACAATGTAATGCATTAACATTGTTAAATACGTAGGTTAATAATAATAATAATAATAATACATACATACATACATACAAATAATTATTTATTAATTTATTTATGAGTGCTTCAGAAGGCATTCTTGTTGATTTATCACATATGCTTAAATATACCTTCATTAAGTTCATGTGCAAATGAGACCAACTATTTGTATTTATCATGTCCATAACAACAAATATCCCTTACAAACCAAAGTGAGGATTTTCATTATTAAAAAAACAAAAACAAAAAAAAGTTCTGAAAAGAGGATAATACTCAGTGTAAAGAGGAAACTCAGTGTCACTCACGAAATTGACACAAAGCAGACATTAAGAAGCAGGTATGACAATTAATATTTCAGTGTATACTGAATTGCCACTCATTGGTCATTTACTTTTACTTAAAGAACACCAGAGCACATTGACAGAAATAAAGGTTTCTGATCTATACCCTACATAGTGTGGTTTCACATTTTTTTTTATTGGTGCATGACATAAAGAGGACACACCTACAACTGACACTCTGAAAGTAGGACTCATCTATTGGTCATCACAGCACTGACTCATCCTTTAAAATGTGACAGTGCCTATGAAATGGCACATGAGTCATGTTTTGATTCTGTATGTTGACTCATTTCTTTTTCAAGCAAGAAGTCAAGGAGAGGGCTTGGCTGGTTTCCACAACAGCAAATAGCTGTGTAGAGTGTCAAGCTGTGTAGAATTTCTCAGTGTCAGTGTTCCCACTCTCGACTCTGTCATGTTTGGTATCCTAGAGAAGAGCGTCTCAGATTGGTAGGCCTACCAGGTGTTCTGACAAATTGTCCTATTTGTCGGTTCTAATGTGTTTCTGGGTGTGCACACTTCACTTTTACATGCCCATAAATTCACACATCTTCATACTGTATATCCTAATGCTGGAGGCTCTTTCTGATCATAAGATACCAAAATATGCTGCATGCATTCCTCTGCTGGAGACATGAAGATCACAGTAATAAAGTATACAAAATAGCACAAAACAGTTGCTATATTGTGACACTGCTCCCAAGGTAAAGTTGCTTATGCATTCCCCAAAACAATGCTGCCAATTCTTTTCAAGTGAAAGTCTTTAATGCATGCACAAAAAGTCACTAGAATCACCAAATGATGTTAACTGACTAATTTGCATATTCATTGTTTGAATATGCAAATTAGTCAGTTATGAATATGCAAATCAGTCAGTCAGAATATGAGCATTTGTATATCAAAAATGTTACATGACAAAGGAATAGAATAGAATAGAGTTTTATCAGAATAGAAAATAATAGATTATAACATATGTGTCATAGAAAGAAGTTGTCTTTGGTCATGGCACCACAAAATAACTATTTACCTATTTACACAATGTTAAATAATTTCTATCAAGAATGCAGACAAAAGGAAGCAGTAGTCATAAATATTTGGGAAAGAGACATCAAAGAAGTCAGTTACAGATAGAATAACTAGCTTTTTACTTAATATTATTTGTAAATATAGTCAAGGAGAGAGTTTAAAGAAAAGAACAAAACAATAGTGTGCGGGTGGGACAACAATGGTGATCAGGAATTGGTTGTTGGGAACATGGGTTAAAAAATGCAAAACATACCATCAATATTTGTACAAGAGAATCTTTATTGATGTTACATCAATACCATCAAGTATTGCAGATGTATAAACTGACAAAACCTTCAATCAAAGGAGTGCATTCAATACCTAACATCTATTGCACAGCATAAATGCAATAGACGTGTATACAACACAAAATCCTATAGTTTGATACATAGTACATTAAAAAAAAAGTAAAAGAAATAATGGTGAAAACTATTCCTTAAGCAACAGGAATATGCTAACTACAATGTAATGCATTAATGCTGTTAAATAGGTTAATAATAATAATAATTAATACATACATACAAATAATTATTTGCATGTTTATTTATATGGGTGCTTCAGAAGGCATTCTTGTCGATTTATCACATATGCTTAAATATACCTTTGTTAAGTTCATGTGCAAATGGTACCAACTATTTGTATTTATCATGTCCATAACAACAAATATCCCTTACAAACCGAAGCGAGGATTTTCATTATTTTAAAATAAAAAATAAGATCAGTTCTGAAAAGAGAAAAAAAGGACTCAGTGTCACTCAAGAAACTGAAACAAAACAGACATTAAGAAGCAGGTATGACAATATTGAAAACCAAAACTTTACATACATGTGTAAAAATGGAAATTACATGAAAATAGTTGAAAAGAATCATTTTAAATGTAGTTATTCATTTGCCACAAGAAAAGCATCATACTTATTGGAGTAAGTATCTGAAAGACAGACATAAGCCGCTGAGGAAATGCTGATAGATCACCCTGGTGTATTTAGCAGTATATGTAGTAGCCCTAAGAAATCATGATGATTTTAATCATATTTTTTTATTCTTTTTTTTATTAATTTGTGCTTCTTTTTTATTATTTCTTTTATTTATTTCTATATATTTATTTCACTTATTATTGCTCTGCTCTGATTCAATCTTGACATCCTAGGACTGAAGTATGATAGACAAACTTTGCTTCGATATAGTATGGCTCTGCTTTATCAGGAACTCTGCTGCATCTGTTTATGTGAGAAAAAGGGAGGTGACTCATGCAGAAACTTATTTTGTACATGCAATGCTTTTAACCAGCAATGGCAAGTTGTGAAGTTTAAATTCTGCCTTTCTGAAAATGTTGCTTGTTTATTTGGTTGGATGTTCCTGTGAATTTGTTTTTAAACCATGAGACATGGTTGTTGTCCTCCACTTTAGCTGTTTCTCTTTCATCCTAAGTTGATCTCAAATTCAGCACAGTAAAACTGAAAATAGTTAATGTATTTTTGGCAGTATCATTTACATCAATAGCTATCTTTGCACCACAGTTGAAGCACTGTGAAAGTTTTTCATTATCATTATCAGTATTTCATTATCCTTTGCTGATTTGTATGTGTATAATAATAATAATAATAATAATAATAATAATAATAATAATAATAATACGGTGATAAAAAATTGTGTGATTCTTGTATTATCTGTATTATCAAAGCCATGCAATCTGATTGCTGGATAAAACATTTTTAATATTTTATTTTTATATATCTTAATGTTTTATTATATTACTGATCTTAGTAACTAATAATAGTCCCAATTCTATGAGAACAGAGCAAATATAGGCTGGAGCATACTTACAACTTGCTGTAAAATTTAGAGGCTGATATTGCCCTAACTCTATTGTAAAGCCTATTGTAATATCTTTTTTCTTTTCACAGTAGTCTGGATAATTTTCCCGTCTGCATAATTCACACTGAACCAGCCAATGCAATAGTATGGCAACAGTTTATTCACATATTACATTTAATTTTGTAAATGTGAAAAATGTCATGGCATGACTTAGAAATAAAATGTAATACTCTGATCCAAAGGATAGAAATGACAGGCTAGGTGGCTAAACAGCATCTGTGTCTGTTGCAAAAAGATAATCCACTTAATAACACTCAATAAACCACTATGTCTGGTTCCTTGTATACTAGCACATAATGACTTAATATTTTAATATATTTTAATACATAAACCCAGTGCATTCATTAAATCTGTTCAGTTAATATCTGTCTACAAAATTTATGAACTGATTTAAATGTAGTACATTTGTGTGAATTGTTATGATAGTTGGGAAGTTAGAAATAATTTGAAAATGTATCACCTATGGATTACGAAACATACCAAGGACTTAGCTATTTAACAGTGAAGATGATTAGTGTTTAGAAAGTACAGAATTGATAAATTGGTTAACTGCCCATATCATGTTATGTCTTTACCATGGACTGTCTTTAATATCAGAATATCAACAAAGTTAGAGCAAAGACTGATTTACATATGTTATACAAGAAAACATATGTCAAGGGGCAGACAATTAACTCGGTTATTTGCTGAAATGATTTCATAAAATATATGCTAGCATTATAGGGAGAGTTAATACTCATGACATCATTAGTATTGTTACACATCAGAAGCTCAGTTTGAATTCAAAGTAAACATTTTGAATCGTCCAGTAAAGCCTTCTACTTTATGGATAAGAACAATAAACTCCACATAGATACCATCAAATCACAAAGAGTAGCAATGAATTGTATCCTTTGTGACTGTAGACCAATTAATCTAAACAAAATATTTTTAATTTAGTTAATTAAAATTACCAGGCTAGTACAGATAAAATGATGTTTTTTTTTTTATTTTTACAAATAATTTGTGAAATATGGCACTGAGTTAGAAGCCTGTTATGGGGGGAAAAAAAAGAGATACAATGAGTTCAAACTAAATGTGACTGCAGTCAGGGGACCACACTACCCAGAGTCAAAGAGATGGAGTTCAATTAGTCACTTTGGCAGAGTGTGCAGTCACATGGGTAAAACCGTTACTTACACATTGTCTGATTCCAATAAACAATAACATCAAGTACATGAAAAAAAAACCAATAACAGCAACAACATTATCATAACATACTATACGCAGAAGATACCAAACACACTTAAAGTAAAACCATAATCAAATCAGACCTTTTAAAGCGCTAAAACAGATACAGCATAAAGTTTCCATGTCCTAATTTTATCTTGGTTTTTATGTTGTTCAGTCTTTCCTGTTTTTGTTGTTACAGGTGTTGCTTGTAACACCTTGTAGATCCTGCAGACCACTAGATAATAAATGATGTATACGATTACCTGTTATGTAGGGCAGAGTAGGAAGCCTGAGAAGGATGAATGAATGTACTCAGTGGAGTAGAGCCCATTTGCTTGGTCAGATGGCATCTGCACCCAAACCTGGTCATTTTCTTTTAGCTCCAGCACTGCACTACCTGATGCCTGGTCCATATAGCCCTTCTTGTATTCATCATATGTATATGTGGCAGGCACATTGTTTCTGTATAGTGCCACCCACAGGCTGGTTCCCTTTACATGAACATGGTAAGAAAAGTAGTACACTCCAGGCATTGGGCTGGTGAAAATGCCAGTGGTGGGGTTATAAGCATTCTGCCCATTGTAGAGAGTCCTGTCAAATTTGATAGGCATACCAGATGGTGGAAAGGGTGTTGTTAGAATAGCAGTGAAAGCAGGAGCTGCAGTGGCAGAGAGTTCAAGCCTAAATTGTGGTTTTCCATTTTGACTTGGTATTGTTTCTCCACCAACATCAGGCCCTGACACTGCCACTTTGGTATCTCCATTAGAAGGACCAGGTGGGCCAGGTGGGCCGGGTGGGCCTGGAAGACCACGAGGACCATTTATTCCAGCAGGGCCTGATTTTCCTGGTGGTCCCTGTGGACCTGGTGTTCCCTGATCCCCATTCTTTCCATTTCCTGGGGGGCCTGGTGGGCCTTGCTCTCCTTTCAATCCTGGAATGCCCTGTGGTCCCATATGGCCTGCAGGCCCTGGTAACCCAGGAATCCCTGCTATACCACGTGACCCTGAGGGCCCTGGAAGGCCATTTTCTCCTTTGGTGCCTTGAGGCCCAGGCAATCCAGGATTACCAGGCAAACCAATGTGACCAGCATCACCTTTAGAACCCGGTTTTCCAATGGCTCCACTTGGCCCAGGAAGCCCTTTATCCCCTGGGAGGCCAGGCTTACCTGCCAACCCACTGGGACCCTGATCACCTCTGAGTCCAGGCAAGCCAGGAGGCCCTTGGGGACCAATCTCTCCCTTCAGGCCAGGCAAGCCATGTTTTCCTGGAAGACCCATTGGACCTGGTAAACCTGAAGGTCCTGGCTGCCCAGCTGGCCCTGTATTCCCTGGTAGACCTCCTGTTCCAGGTTCCCCTTTATCACCTGGAGCTCCTGGTAATCCAGCAGGGCCTCTGTCTCCTTTCTGTCCTGAAAGACCAGGTTTACCATAACCAGGAGCCCCAGGAATCCCATTAGCACCCCTCTGACCTGGTTCACCTTTTGGTCCAATTTGACCTGGTCTACCAGGTACACCATCCATGCCAGGTTTTCCTACTCCAATTGATCCAGGCAGCCCTTGTGGTCCTGTAGAACCAGGTTTCCCTGGAGAACCTTGGTCCCCTGGAAGCCCCTGGTCTCCTTTTGGTCCAGAAGGCCCAGGTGACCCATTCAGTCCAGGCTTTCCCACACCTGGATTACCAAGAAGTCCAGGAGGCCCCTGAAGGCCAGGAGGTCCCCTGAGGCCTGGTGGACCTGGATTGCCTTTGCCATTTTCGCCCTTGGCTCCTTTCTCACCAGGCAAACCATGACCACCTTTTGGTCCTGGTTCACCCCTAGATCCTGGTGGGCCCCGAACTCCAGGGAGCCCAGGTTTGCCATTTAATGAGAGCCCTGCAGGACCAGGTGATCCTGGTTGCCCTGGTAATCCACGTGGCCCAGGTTCACCTTGAAATCCCTTGTCACCATCATTTCCTGGTGGTCCTCTGGGCCCAACTTTTCCTGGCAGACCAGGCAGTCCTGGTTTTCCAATTCCTGGCAACCCCGCTGGGCCCTGGGGTCCTGGCTGACCATTGAGACCTGGTTTCCCTATTCCAGGTTTCCCGGGTAATCCTGGGGGCCCGGGTGGTCCCCTGGGTCCTGGCTTCCCTTGTGGTCCAGGCTCCCCTTTCACTTCCATTGTAGGTGGATACTCTGGGAAAGATAATGAAAATTAAAGTACATGTTTGCAGAAATTTATAAACACATAGACCATTTAATTCCCAGCAGTATTCATAACAGGACAGAAAACCAGTACAGAAAACACGGTGAGAGTTTTTCTCAATAAATATAGATATTTTCCATTTTGGATTGCATTTTGGTAAATTGAACAATTGCATGGATTCCTTTGTAAAGTAAATTTTAGTAAAATGTATCAAATTAATTCAACACTATGTAGTAAAGTTTACATGCACTCCACTTTGGCTTTAATGAGTGATGGTGGCGAGCTAGCTGGCTAAATAAGCAGCAAAATTGGCATATCTGACTGCTACTGGTGTATGTATTTATTTATTTTTTTTACCAAATCTATGTTCTCTGTTCCCTTGTTGCCTGATATGTATGAGATTATCTGATTTGATTTGTGTTCTCTTTGATGTCTTTTACTTAATTAGCAAATGTAGCCAGCTAGTTTGCTCTTATTGGCTATGTGTACCAGAAATTTGGGGTGGAGCCTCTGGCTGTGTTTCTAAAAGCAGTATATATTATTTTAAATACCTTTTCACTAACTAAACTACAGAAATCTCCATGTCAACTGAAAAATACAGTTGTACAGTACAGAGTGTCATTAATTTGAAGAATCATTATTGCATAGCATTACTGGTGCCTTGCCTATGGTAATGCCACAATGGCCCTACCCTTGTGCCCCCACCCCTCCCACCCCAAACTAAGGACACTTTTACAGTTGATACCTTTCTAAATGTGAGTGTGTGAGGTACACAACTGTGTCAATGAAGTGCTTTACCTAAAAACCAAAACAGCTTTTCTTTTATCGATTTAGAGCCTACTTAAAATTTTTTTTAGATCCTACTACCACCCCCAAATAAATCTATAACTGTCATATCTTCTTAAAATTTAATTGTTAATGTGACCATTTTTAATAAAGTGTGACATTTTTAATAAGAAGCGCTTATAGATAAATATGTTGATTACCAAATGTGATTTTACTGACTACACTATTCTTTTTAAAAAGTGTTGTAATAGCTTTTTAATTACAACTGTTAACACAATGTCTTGTTAATTGCTTTTACCAGCTTTAATTAAAGTGCTAGCCTGGTTTTGTCTGGGGGTTTGGTGTTTGTTTTGGGGCTTACTTTCAAAGCTCTAGAAGCTTACTTTTACTTTTACTTTTACTTACAAAGGTCTAGAAGCACTATTTAAAACTTTACCTTTAAATATTTAAATGAGATATGTATATAGCATGCAACATAAACACACAAGAATGTAAAAAGAAAGGCAAAGGATATTCCCTTTGTTCCTTGTATGTTATTTGTATCATCCACTAGATGGTAGTAGATTCATTAGCCTACTACATTCAGCGCTCCAGCCTCATGGACAAGTTCAAGACTCTGAACTTGTTCTGCATTACTGAAGTGTTAAAACATCAATGCTATGCCATCTACATACATGTATTTGGTTAAAAACAAGATAGATATAGCTTTAAAGAATTATGAAATACATTTCCAGCAGTGATGAGCTGCAGTGGTCTTGTTATTATTCCTACTTTTTATCATACATTTTGGCCCCTGATCTTTGAAACGGTTTCCAGGTAGCATGCTGTGTTTCATAGCAGACAATCAAAGACAAGATAAGAAAAAAGCATCAGTGTTTTGTATTTGTTACATTGTTCCATTTTGCACCCTTAAACATACTTAGGTTTGTACCTCTGGGGACAACACCGAAGGGTAGAATGCTACAAGAGAAGGCTTCTCTTTTAGCTTTCAGAGATGATTCTGAGTAGAACTCATTAGAACTGTCCAAAGAACCCTCTAGGACCACTATTCTAAGAGCATAGTATTACTTACCATTAGTTCAGTCCTAATTAAAGTTTTACATGTTCACACACACACACACACACACACACACACACACACACACACACACACA
>JAOTRR010000031.1:9164318-9175383 GCA_028570945.1 Gogo arcuatus
GGAGGAAGCGAGTGGAGAGAGGCTTGTTTTCCCCTGTGCGCCGTGCTTGTGTGTGCGTGCGTGTGTGTGAGAAAAGTTTAATTTGCAAAGCTGAAAAACTCAATAAAGACTGTGTTTTTCGTTTACCCGCCTGTCCCCATGCTTCAGTGTCCCGACCTACTGGGGAATGGTTACAGAGCAATTTAGCTAGTGGGTGGGAATTGGCCAATGACCAAATTGGGAAGAAAATGAGGGGGAAATTTGTGGATGAAGTAAACAACACAAGATTTCTAGAGAAACAGGGCATTTCTGACAAACGTCCTTTCTCAGCTGTGTAAGCAAACTGCTTGTGATGCTGTGGGAGTTGATATATTGTGGAAAAGAATATATATGTAATGTCTAATCCCATTGAAAATGCATCATTTAAAATTAAAGGGAAATTATTATAAGACAAAAAAAACAAACAACAACTGTATCACTACCAAGTCTTTCTTAGAAATAGAAAAAGAACAATTGTGCTCTTTATCCTTCCTTCAGTATTCTAAGTACTTATTAAGATGTACCCATAGTGAACTCTCACTAGACAAGGGCACTGCTCTTTTTTGAAATTGCACATGAAGTCCAAATAACATAAGCATCCAGGCACAAAACCTATCTTAGCCCCTGTCCATGTGATTATGTTAAGGGCATCTAATCACATTTAAGATCTACATAGAGAATGGGCCTTTCATCCTACAACTAAGTTAACAAGATAGGATTCTTGAGAAGCATTGCATACATTCCTGAACGGAGAAAAATAATGGACCTTTCTTCCTCAAATTTAGAGGCAGGGGATAAAAAGGTGAAAGTTCCTGCCTGACAGTATGTTGATGAAACAACAAATTGCAAGCAGATTTTTATTCTTGGAGGGACGTGTCTAGTCATCGTGGTGAGGAGACAGCACTGGAAGAGATTTATGAACGCTGAAGTCAGAGGCTATAGCCAGGCCATGTGGCTTTCACTCTCCAGGAAGTTCAAGTTGTTCAGGTAGGACATGCCAAATTCTTGCCGAATGGGTAATTAATTAGTCTTCCTAATGAGGTGATATTTACACAGATGGACCGCTTCTCTTTGAACTGGCTACCCTTTTGTATCGGTATTTCCTCTCCCCAGTGCTTGCTGTTACATTGTGTCAAAACACTGGCAGACCCCTAAATGAGGTATCACCTCCTGTTTCTCTCCGTGTGTGTTCCTTATGTCCACAAGCCAAGAATAACTTACCTAAGGCAGGGACAACAAAGTCCCCGTCTATTTGTCAGAACATATCTCACTTACTTAGAATTGTGTAGCCATTGCTCAGAATAATTTAAATGCATTTGATTGGAAGCATCTCGAAATCCATGATGCACAAGAAGGGAAAAGTATAAAAACCAAGACAGAAAGACATCAGGGAACAAAGAGGGGAAAATGTTTCGTTAGATTCAAAGTGAATCGTCTCAGCCATTCTTTTTTAATATGTACTACTTTAAACAGTGTTTTACTTTAAACAGTCGTGAGTTGTGTGAGTCACATTTTTAACTGCATATATGCCAAACCTGATCTGTGCTCTTTAAGCCAGTGAATCCTGACCAAGATTCACTCCTCTCTCAGTGTTTGAATCAGCAGATCTTTCACCAGATATGGAAAATGCTCCTTTTCTGTTTAGCAGATCAGTTGAACTCATTTAGTCAGAGCTGGAGATTTCTAGTGTTTCAGTGCATGCAAGAGTAATCTGTACTGGAGTGGCTGAGAAATTAATTATTTTGCTAAACACAAAGTGACACTGACTATTTGTCTTGACTACTATGTTTTTTTGTTTTTTTTATAATGTTCAAGCTTTTTGTCTGTTTTATATGATCAGGCTGCATATTTAGGCAAAATGGTCAATGAATCTGAACGAATCTTTTAACTGAACAGTCTGAAATCATTTGAGTCGCTGAAACGATTTCTTGTCTGTGATTTTCTTTTGTTATTATAAGTACAAATGTACAAAATATACAATACAGTATATACAGAATACAGTATGGTACAGTATATACAATATATACAGTACATACAGTACATCATGCATATTTAAAACATTAGTCCACTTGATATCTTCATGTTATCAGTATGCTGAGGCCCTCAACAATAAATGATGGCTTGTAATTCAAAATAATATAGGGGTGAGCGTTGTATGCATTAAAGCATGGATCATGCTGGCCTTTTAGTGGTAAAGTGCACAGCTTCCTAGAGTTTGACATTTACCACAACATGTTATTCAGCGTATATTCACTTTCTAAGAGTTCATATATTGAAAAATGTCTTTACTAAGCTCCTGGTTCCTGAAAACTTCATCAAAGCAGATATCTTCTTCCTTTCACTGATGAAGTACAAAATATATCCAAATAAATCATTCTCTCTGATCTCTCTGGAATTCCTGTGAAGATTTCCAAAATATGGAAACAGTAGCTCACACTGCACTCCCAAAGAAAGCACTGAATGATATTTTCAGTGCATTTATTTTTAGAGGAGGTGGTAATGGGAATTCAGAAATATTCTCCTGATCTTTTTAACAATTGAAAATGACTGAATTTAATTGAGACCATATGATTGGTTCTTAGTAGACCACACACATACACCCACACCCTGTCAGTTAAGTGGCGGTTGGACGGGTGTAATTGCAGGAAGAGTTTATTTACAAACGGCATGCAGACAATACAAAAACATCAGGCAGAAGCAGTTAAACAGGCAAGCGTCATATGAGGCGCAAACAGAGTATCAAAGATAAAGTGAAAGGCAGAGTCTAAATCAACAAAACAAAGTCAAAAACCAGAGTAGCATAAACACAGAACAAGGCTAGGTAATGTGGGGCACTAATGCGTATACTTCCCAAAGTCTGTGTGAGTTTAGAGTCCTTATATGCGCGTGCCGTGATAGCCCTCTGATTCGGAACAGGTGCATAGTAATTAGTCCTTGAGGCGCGCACTGCCCACTCAGAGCGCAAATTCGCATGGACGTGAGTGATAGTTCGAGGCATGCCAAACGCACACGGACATCTCTCTCTCTCTCTCTCTCTCTCTCTCTCTCTCTCTCTCTCTCACACACACACACACACAGATACACACACCTGTATAAAAAGTACATATAAAATGTGTTTGATGACAAAGGGGGGGGGGCATTGCTAATATAAGAAAATTAATTTCTGACACTGAAATTAATTGTTGTTGAAATAATGATACATTAGGGAAAAGATAAACAGTTCATTTGCTAGGGGGTTATAATGGTGCATAGTTTTTATTCTTCTTTGTGTATCAGTCAATGCTATAAATGTGTTAAAGCAGATAAAATGTTAAACTCTACCTTCTTGTGCACATACAAAACCTCAATTAACTATATTTATTCTTGGGGCATGAGACAAGCTTCAGTCAGAACCTAGCATAATATACTGTATGTTATGCTAAATTTCAGTTAAGCATCCAATCAAGTTAAAAAATGTAGAAAGAAACTATGAAGAATCATGCCAATTCATCATCTGTGGTGATCTCATGCTACACAATATAGGTAGCACTAGAGCTATCCGTGTATGTGTGAATATATATAAAACATTGGACTGCTGTCTGGAACTTGAGGATGAGTGCCCCTGGCCCTGTTTCAATATGCTGGAGTAAGTGAAAGCTTGTATAAAATGAGGTGTTTTCGTCGACTCCCTGAAAGGCATGACATATTGTTTATTTAATTCATTATCAAACCGCATAGCATTAGTCATGCATATGACCAGCAAACGTACAGAGATTGAATAATGTTTGTTAAGCAAAACCACCTAATTGCTTTAAAATGTAAATAATATACTAACAGCTTTAGTTAAGTAATGAAAGTTACTTTTCACAGGGAAATATGTTATGATTTAAAATTGCATTTCCTTTTTACTTTTTCACTTGAGTACATTTTTGGCTGAATACTTTTTCTGACACATTATCTATACTTCCACTTAAGTATAATATCTCAGTATTTTTTCTACCTCTGGTCATGTTTTGTCAGGAATATTACCATAAACAGTGTTTGCTCCTAAAAATCTAATCAGGTAGAAATCACAATCAAAGGATACTTGGATCAAACATAATGTGATTTGAATTTGACACCCCAATTGTTTCATGCTAGAAGATTTTTGTGGTGTGACGCTATTCCTTATGAGCAAGGCTGGTGTGAATTGTACAGTCTGTTTAAGATGGAACATATGAGGATGAGGAATGTCTTTACAGGGACAGCTGAGCACGTGATAAAACTGCTAAAGGATTACTGCTGCCAAAGAACTATCAAAACACATTTGCGGTTCTGATCATAAAAAAGTGAGGAAAAATGAATAATAACTCAGCGGCTTGCAGACAAGAAATGCAAAATGTGCTCTTTTGATTGATTGATTCTGTTCTTGGCGTAAACTGAAGCTGCTTATTCATCACATGCAACATTTGTGAAACTGCACTATGATAAATTATCCTGTTAATGCTGTAATGTGTATTTAGTGTAATTAAATACACATCACAATCAAAACTTAATAAGTTTGCAACTGTACAATCAGTAAATGTATTAAAAAATATTAGACAGGCTGAACCAGTTAAATAGGGAAAGATAAATCATGGGCATGCACGTGTGAGTTTCCTCTGGGTTCTCCAGGTCACGCCCACCTCCCAAAACATGCTTGTAGGTGAATTCTGTCTAGTTTTCCTGGAATAGGCTCTGGATCCACAATGACCCTGACCAGGATTAAGCACTTTCTGATGGATGAATGAATGATGAATGATATAGCTTTGTCAGTTATAGATGTAGCAGTACTGAATCAATAGACGAGGAGTCTATCAGCTAGAGCTGATGTAGGACAAGAGCTCTGTGGAACCTGTAGTGTTTGGGTGTATTGACTTACAAATATGAAGCCAATACACCCAAACACTACAGGAGATGATGTAGTTGGGGGCACTATATGTATCAGCAACAGAAGAAGGAGACAGCTTTGGAAAGAATGTTTGCAGAAGGAAACGTGTTAGTCTGGTTCTCAAGTACATTTTTTATAAAACCTAGACACTTCACAGTTCCCAGCCTCCAACAATGACAACTATTTCACTTGAAGTACAATCTGTTTAACTCACAGTGATTTACACTATTTGACTTTTACGCCTATACAAGAGTCTAGACATGGCCCCTGCACCCAGTACTCCCAACCTCTTCATAAAGGCAGAAGAAGTAATAAAAAGAGGGGAACATACAGTACCCGACAGCATAATATTACATATTTTGGAAAATACATTAAACATTAAAAGTATAGGGGAAGTCAAACTTGTTGTGTAGGACAAAATAATTTTTCAATGATTTACAACGGAAAGAAAACTTTCTATTTTTATTATTTGCCTCAGTCTCATAGAATAAAAGTGTATAGCATTTCTTGTAATATTAAAGAAAGGTTAAAAAGTATGATGTAGTACAGATCCCTCACTAATAAACTTTGCTTGGAATGCTACACATATAAGGGAGCTGATAGGATCACTATAAAATCTAGACTAAAATTAATGTTCCATACCTTCCACTTCTTGTATATGGAGCATAGTAGAGTGAAAATCCACAGCAATTTCCATTGCTGAACAATTTGATTTATAATCTTATTGAACAACAACAACTTTAGGAAACCTTAGGAAATCTACTTAGGACATTTTACTATGAAACAATGTAATTTAAGCTTTAATTCCCTGCAATGGATTTCCTCAGCAGTGGCTAAAAACTAAAATGAAATGTCTCTCGACTACTTCATTATTTTCCCGATCAGAAAAATCCCCCAAAAGATTTATTTCCCCGTTACATCTACACTCATTATTCCATGTTCCAGGCTCCAGTTTCTATTGCTTTCTGCCCTTTCCATCAGCTTCTCATAACAAAACATTTGCCAAACTGTGGACTTCAACATATAGACAACAAATTTCTTAGTGTTGAATTAAGTTGTAAAGTAAACAGTGATGTCCAGATGGTTTTGAGTAGGTGTGAATTCAATGCTGAGGATTTTGTTGTACACGTGTGAGTACCACAGTGTCAGTGTTTGACAGGACATAAGTTTGGGCTAGGCACACACCAAATATTTATCTACAAACCCCTGGATTCAGATGGGATAGCACTGGTATTTGGATATGGAAAGAGAAAACAACAACAAAAAACTTTAATCTATAGAATACCTTCCCAGTACTGAGTTAACCTGTAATTCATAGTAGATACTGAATAATATACAGTACTTATGATGTTAATGACACAAAGATTACACCACAGTTCTTTTTAAATGCTCAGTTCTGAGCTCAATTCTCCATTCAAACTTACATTCACACCTATGGGCAATTTAGAGTAACCAGTTGACTTAATCCACATATCTTTGGAGTGTGGGAGGAAACCGGGACAGCCGGAGGAAACCCACGCAAGCACGGGGAGAACATGCAAACTCCACACAGAAAGGCCTCAGTTGGCCGTGAGATTTGAACCCAGAACCTTTTTGCTGTGAGGTGAAAATGTTAACTGCATCAGGAAGTAACATGTTTCATGGATATTCCACATCTTTATTTGACCTTATAGCAATTACGGATCTAATTCAGGGGTCATGTTTTATTTATTTATGTATGTATGTATGTATGTATTTATTTATTTATAAATAAATAAATCTAAAACCATTACAAGTAATTGTGCTACAGTTGTCTCTGTGCAATTTGTTCAAAGATTTAAATGTTTAAAGGCATTTGTGTGCAAGCACTGCGCCAAAACCCCAAGAATCCAGCGATATCTTTTTCAAATTCTTGCAAGAATCTGGATCATATCTGGAACATATCTGGGGATTTTTTTGACAATGCCGTGATCGGAGAGTACCCAACATGGATTTCATCATATATGGGTCATAGTTTGAAATATCCGGCCAGAACCATCTCCGGATTCTGGCGTATTTTGCGCAGTGAAGGGTGCATAGGGTCAGTTTGAAACTGGTATGTATGTATCTTCTCAATTAATGTGCTGTAAAATACAACTAAATGAAGCAGGATTCAGAATTCAGCTCAGTGTAGAAGCTCATAGCCATCCAATTTCAGAATGAGGTATGGATATGAGATTGAGGCTCAGAATAGAAATCAAAATAGCCAAAGGAATCCTAATTACAGTAGAAATCAAATGCCATCAACTGTAAGGTTTCAGCATTTTTGCATGTTCTCATTCCCCTCTTTTAAAACCATTCCCTTTCCAATTCTCTACAAGACATGCAGATGGATGAAAACTGTGAGAAAGACCAACATTTTTGGGAACAAGAAAAACATTAACCTGTCAGATATAAAACTGCAGACTGGTCTGTTTTAGCCTGTTGTTCTCTCTTAACTCAAGCCAGAGTCATGTAAAAAAAAACACCCAAAAAACTAAGGAATTCATTAAATAATAACCAAGCATGGAAATATAATAAACAGCATATTAGTTAAGAGCATAGACCACAGAATTTCTCATGCAAACACACGGATCACTTTAGACACACAGAATTGTGATATCAGTGTTTTATAGACTGGATCTGAGGAGTTCCCATAGTTTAGGTTTCATAATAGATTTTCACATTTGCTTACATACCTCTTTATAGATGCATAACAACAAGATAGAAGGAAATAAAAATGCATTCATACATTGAAATGTATGAAAAACATCATTACATCCCATTTCCTTAGTACATCACAGCTTGAAAGCTAAGCAGTGAGCATAGCATTAGACATAATGTTTTATTTTATTTATATCATTATTTTATTTAGCAAGCTAGTGATGATTCATGTTAGGTAACTAGATAGACTAGCGTGATAGTGGTAATGAGCTCAAAGTCTTGCTGTTACGGATGACACTGTCTTCACTCCTGTTTGTACTCTCTGTCTTACATCATTCAATATTTGTTCTTTTTTCGCTATAGCGGTCCTGCCCAGTCACTTGCCTTTTGTCGCTATAATCATGGAGAATGAACAGCATCCAGGCTCTAGCAACGTGCTTGTCTCTCTCATGTTGCTCCCATGTAAACATAGGGGAAACATGATACTTTTTTCTGTAGTTTCTGCTTTTGACAGCTATTTGTTGTCACCAAGTTGCCTTGCAACATCATCGCACAATCCCACTTCCGGTTATTCACCGACCAGACAAAATTTGCCCAAACAGAGCGAATTTCACCTCCATACACCCTGAACGAGAGTCAAGGGAAATTCGCAGCAGTGCAAACATACCGTTAGCTTGTCACTCTAATCACTCTCTATCTCACGCACACACACACATTCTCGCTCCCTCCTGGTGTTTCACGTGATATATGATGATTTAAAAATAAATAAAAATGGGGGGCATATATGCAAGTCACACTGATGCATCTAGTTATAAAATTTAGTCACTGTCTCCAAAATTAATCCCAAATTTAATCATTGTCTCTAAAAATGGTTGCAAAATGTGACTAAATGGTCACAGTCTGGAGCCATGATATACTTTTCAAGCACATAGGTGTACGTTAGCTAGCTTGCAAAGATAAGACGAGCTCTGTTTCTTTCTACCTAATATTTTTGGTGGGCTTTTATTACAGTGGGCATGTGTCTCATGCAGTCAGATTTTTATCTCTGAAATTTAATGCCACTGCATGTTACATCAATTTGGCTTCTAGCTGTTATTTTCATCACCGTTTACTAACACTAGCCTAACAGTATTGCTCTGATGCATTAGCTGAAATGCTAATGCAAATCTCAAACTAGTTGTGTGTCAGGTAAATAACCTCCCAGACATTGAATCTCAATGAACGGACTCATCTTGTGGTTAATATGAATGAATCATCAACATGAATCTGTGTGAAGCTATAATATCCCATGCAGTGATTTCACTTACAAAATGCAGTTTTACAGACAAACACATGATATCCCTTGTCAACCTTTTCCCCATAGTTAGTCTAAATGTTTCCTGGCTTCTATGGTAAGTTTACTAGAGACTGCAAAAGGAAGAATGGTGGTGTGGTGATTTGGGAGGAGTTTCAGCTCCTGGCAGTTTTAGTTGTCTTAGATTATATTGGTAGAAATTTAAGTTAATTCCATGGATGAGTCAGAATTAAGAATATGCTTATTGTATATTTCATTAATTAACATTATCACATCAGGACCCTCAGAATTAATGAGTCATAAGTAATGTACTAAAGTAACAAAATTAGTTAACGTATTAATTGATGTTTATTTAAATGTTAAGTCCATATAAATGAACAAAAATTAAATTATAGCTTGATGTTAAGAACTTACTAAACTCTAGTCTCCAGGTGTAAATACTGGAACTTGTTTTTCAGACTAACTTTTGAACTTTTACAGCTGTCAACCACAAACATGTTCATGTGTTACTTCATTTTGATCATTGTTCTTCATTTTACTCACTGGTGGTATGAACCCTGGTTAATGCTTATTTAGTTTATTATTTTAAAAAACCAACATTAATTCTTATGTTAGTTGATTTTTTAAATGTTACTTATTGTTTATTAATAGTTGCACATGATTTACATGATCACAAGTACATGATTTTAACTACAATAAAGTGTTACATAATGACAGTTAAGGGAACCTTAATGTAAAGCTTTACCATTTAATCTATTGAAAAATTAAAGTGTGGTATCTTTTCTCCCATACAGTACATGCACATGAGACTAGTATACATTTCATTTGTATAGTGAGGATGAGCAAATGCTTTGACCTGCCTGTGGTAGGAGACTGTTTTATGTGCACAATCTTGCTGACTTATCAGTCCACATCTCAGGCTGATGTTTCTCCATGAAAAACACTCTGCCTGTCTGTGAGAAGACAAACACCAAGAGGAAGAGACGCATTAACAGCCGCACTCAAAGTCCTGCCAAGTGTCGCTGAGCACAACACTCCAAGCCAGACTGTAATACTGCACTTCTGACCTCTGTTTCCTGTTTCCTGCCCAAAGAGAGCTGTGAGACAATTTAAGGAAATCATTGTGAATTGGGATAGCGTAAGAAAAAGGCCAAAGCAGGAGGCTTCAGGGGAGACGGAGTCTCACTATCAAATTATTCCAAAATTAATGCTAATGTGCATGTGGTTAATAGAGCACAGATTTCATTCTCTCTCTCTCTCTCTCTAATGTAGTAAATTGAATTTACAGGACTATGATAAATTGGAACCACCAAAAGTGTCTAACTTGATTTACACATTTCAAACACAAACGAAGCAAGAAGAAGTGCATACACATGTTATAATGCATACATTACCAGATATCAGGTGTAAGTGAAGATGGAGAGAAGGTGGCTGTGTGAAGCACAGAGGATGCAGAGATGTTATGCTGAACCTATATTTCTAAAAAAATAAAAATAAAAAGTCTCTGAATGTGTCCTCTATTAATGGCAAGCCATGCATTTTGCCATGTCCATAAGAGGGTGTATTATTTAGTACTTATTTTTTTTAAATAGTTTTTTTCTTTGGTGTAAATTGCTCTAATCACTCATGTCAGTAAAATGTTTTAAAAAAAACCACTTAACATATCTAAACCTGCTACTTTGCATGTCCTTGATTTCTTTGTATTCTTGATTTCATCTAACAGAATGGAAAACTTTGGATTGTGATTAATCTCAATTACATCATCAGGCTAACTGACAAATGAACCTTTCTGGAATCGTCCATTTTCCTGTTTGAAGGGAGCATTTCCCCCTTCTTTTCTGAGGATATCTAATTGATTTTGTAGGAATGTTATGGTCAGCGAGAGCATTGCACTATTTTCAAAGCCATTCTCTTGCTTCTATGATTAAGCATATAAACCTGAGATGAAGCATACTGTTGTTCTATCATGTTACTTATTTTTATGACTGCCTCTTTGCCCCCTAAATAAACTGTTGCAGATGCACTTAGTATAAAGCATTGGGGTAGTAAAGGAACTCAAAGCAAATGCCTGAAGTTCATGTTGACAGATTTAGAGTAGATGATTTCAGTATGCTTGTAAAACATCTGCTCCCATGGCTAAATGATTGTTCATGACAATGTTTTCTCAGAAATATATAGGAAATGTATTATTTCACCATGTTTAA
>JAOTRR010000031.1:9199643-9216798 GCA_028570945.1 Gogo arcuatus
ATGTAATCTAAAACCTGATTGGTTGAAATTAATTTATGGGAATACAAACTGTCCCTGTCCCAAGTCTCTCTGCTCTCCCCTACAGGATCTCACTGTAGACATAAAACTATTGCCCATACACATAGGAACATGCTCCTCCAAAGATGGATAGGAAGCATCATTCGCGTTTCAACTGCGTAATCATGCTGTCTATTTTGAAAAGCAAGGATAGTAAACAGAAAAGCTGTAGTTGCCATTAGCCAGCTGTTTTGTTCAAACTACAAAAAAGTTACTGTTCTGCTGTTTATCCTTTTCATGTCATTTGCCTGGACAAGGTTTGCTTAGTCTGTTTACAGGCATTTTGAAAAATCAATCAATCTTGTTCATTACACTTATTACTGTATTTCATGTGTGCCTTTTCAATAACTTCTGATGATGTGTAGGAGGTATTTCACCAAGTATAATTGCTTGATGAATAGGTGCTTTCGGACCAGAGGAACTTTTTCATACTTCTTAGTAGTGTTGTAGTACTTGAGAATGGTCTTGGTCTCCAGACCACTCTTAAGACCACTTTTTGAAGGTCTCGGTCTCGTCTTGGAATCAACTGCATTTTTACTCGGTCTTGTCTCGGTCTCGAACATAGAGGACTCGGGATTTTATTTCAAGACTGGTCAAGACCACAACTGTGGGGATATCACTAAATTGCCTGTGCATTGTCTGTCTCTTGGGGTTTTTTTTTTTTTTTGGTAACATCGTTACTATGATTTGGATGTAAAATTTCCTGCTTCAAATGCAACCAATAACATGACTCATTGCTAACTTTAAATTTTTGTTACTGTTAATGGCTGTCACCCTCCCCGCCCACCGTCACACACACTGGTCTGATTTTGGTCTTGACTTGGTCTTAACTTAGTCTCAACCCCTCAAAGTCTTGGTCTTGTCTTGATGCACTCTGGTCTTGGTTTAAGTGGTCTTGACTACAACACTACTACTTAGAACTGTGGGGGAAGTCCCCCCCCCCCCTTTAAAATTTTTTTTTGTTTCCCCACACTGCAGGAACTAAGAACCATCATAGTTCTTAGAATGCCATTTTGAGGGACTTTTATAGCTCCTACTTCACTCAGGGTAGGCACAAGAGAAACCGTGAGTGACGTAAATGTATAGTCCATATTACTAATTTCATGGTGGCACAGACTGGATAATAGACAACTCTGCATTCTCTATATTTTAACTCTATGATCACAACGCACAACAGTCTGACCAAAATGCTGTTTCTCTGAATTCTTGGAAAGAGAAGCTTTCCTGCTGATAGTGACTCTACAAGGCTTGCACAGACCCATCACTGAAGTCAAAGAGATACAATTAATGTCCATCCAGTTTTTATGATGATATGGAAAATGATGAATCATGAAGAAGTCAACTCATTGACACACACTGGCACGAGCTGTGTGACCTAGCCCTAGACTAGAGTGACACCCGGGAGATCCTTAGCACTTTCCTTCAAGTGTGTTATGCTGCGCTGTGACACAGCATGAGCAGCAGTTTGAAAGATGCAGGGGTTGGCATCATATGTCTGTTAGCCTTCATCCTTTCCAGCTGGCAGCTGTTATGGGATCGGGAAGAGCTGGCTAGTGGGTGGGAATTGGCAAGACCAAACTGGGGGGGGGGGAATAACAGAGGGATGCACATTAATATGGAAAGTGTCTTATTGGTTTATTGGAACATGTTATAGAATGATTTTTAAAGTGATTATTATTATTAGGAGTCAGTTCCTAAGTATTTCAAGAAGCTATACATTTTTCTAATGTAGTGTTGTGTAAAAAAGACACTTTGTTTTAAGGGAATCTGTCAAATGCTGTAAATGTAAAATAAATGCCACATAGAGAAACAGTCTACTGACCCCAAATCTCTGTAAAAGACAAAATGACTCAAAAGGCCTGAGAAACTCAATAACATGTCAGGGCTTACTAGAGAACTACAGTATTTGACAGGACAGTTATGCGATGGATGAAGGGATACTCCTTTTTCTGAGACAGGTCTTTCAAAATCAGCACTTCGATATCTCCAAAAGGCATTTCTGAAACATTCACTGCCTTTCTTTGCTGTCTCCCTCTTCACCGCCAGCCTCAATCTCTCATACTGCAAATACTTTCATCCTGGCAGAGCTTGAAAGTGTGGTTCTAGAGGGAGAGACTGAGTGAGAAAGAGAGAAGGGATGAGGGGGATTCAGTAGCCGAGGGCCAGCATCAGGCCATCCACACAACTTTATTGTTTCAGCATGCCATTCTCCATTTGTTTTCTATCAAATTCACATGGTAGCATTTTGGAAGCTTAAGGTGGTTTGGTGTGCATCATTTCAGGTCTGTTACATGTGCTACATGTTTTGCAAGAATTGTCTAAATAAAAGTACAGGAGTCTAAAAAGAAGTCAACTTGTCTGTCATAAATTAAATATTGATGGACTTTAACTCTCATGCTGAATGTGTGTTCTGTTAATCCTTTGTAAGGCGAAGAAGAAGAACCAACAATTAGTCCAAAATGCCAATTCAACAGAAAGCAGGCCATGCAAACTCAGGAATTCCAACATTTTTACATACATGTGACTGAAGAGGCCGAAAAGCAAATTAAACCAAGGCCCAGTAGACAAGCAACTCTCACATGTCCTACACAAATATGTGGAGTCTATTACAGGTTCAGCGTGTAGCATTGCCTCCTCACCCTCCAGGGTCACTGGTTCAATCCTGAGCTCAGTGTCTGTGGGAGTTTCCTCTAGGTTCTCCAGTTTCCTTCCACCTAAAAAAAACATGCCAGTAGTGAATTAGCCCTTTGGTGTAAATGGGTGTAGTGCATGGTTTCCTGCAATGGGCTGGCCTTCTATCTGGTGTATGCTCCTACCTCAGGCCCAGTGTCCCTGGGACTGGCTCCGGATCCACCCTGACCAGACGTTACTGAAGAATGAATGAATGAATTACAGGTTCAATACGATGCATTGGTTCATAGCCACAGTCATGGTTCTGGTTAGAGCAGAACAATAAGCCACAGAAGTGAAAGTATAGAGAAGAATGATCAAGGTTTTTACACAGTACACAATCACAACCATATGATCCTCAGGATACAGAAGGCCAAATCTGCTTCCCTGAAGACCATGATTTTTCCTCCCCAATTGCTTTCCACAACACACACTGACAATTATATATAAAATGTTACACAAAATACATACTCACTGGCCACTTTACTAGGAACATGTGTACACCTACTCATTCATGCAGCTATATCCAATCAGCTAATCATGTGGCAGCAGTGCAATGTATAAAACTCTTGACCTAGATGTTTGATGTTCACATCAAATCACTCTGAGGATACACTGGGCACAAATTTACTGAAACAAGACAGTTGAAGATTGGAAAAAGACCAGGAGAAGTTTTGGTGAGCCTGTGCTCACTGTAGACTCAGATTCCTGTGACAGGACTGGAACCTGATATGGTCTTCTGCAGGTGTAGCCCATCTGCCTAACTGTTTGATGTGTTGTGTTGTGTGTTCTGAGATGCTTTTCTGTTCACAATGGTTGGCAAGAGTGGTTAAGTTACTGTATCCTTCCTGTCAGCACAAACCAGTCTGACTTTTCTGACCCATGTCCTTAACAAGGCATTTCTGCCCACAGAACTGCCACACGCTGGATGTTTTCTGTTTTTTGAACCATTCTGTGTAAACATTAGAGATGGTTGTGTGTGAACATTCTAGCAGTTTTGGACATGCACAAACCAGGCCATCTGGCACCAAAAACCATGCCACAGTCAGTCACCAGATCATAAGATCATATTTTTTTTGTATTCTGATGCTTGATGTAAATATTAACAGAAGCTATTGACTGGTATCTGCATGATTTTATGCATTACGCTGCTGACATATGATTGGCTGATTAGATTATTGCATGAACGAGCAGGGGTACAGGTGTTCCTATTAAAGTGGCTGGTGTATATATCCGAACAACGTGGAGTGGTTTATAACTCCAGGGGACTCACTGGAATTGGCTCCTGAAGTTTTACCAACTTTTAAGAGTGCTTTTACATGTGCAACATTTACTCCATTTGAAACAAACCCTGCTGTTTTTCCCCTTTGTTGGTTTGCTTAGGTAGGTGAGAACAGAGCAACCACACTAATATGGAGGACCAAAAAAACATCTGGTCTGATTCCAAACAAACACTACCGTGACTCGACCTTAAATTGATCCAACTGCATGAAGTGAAACAAACATTGTATGTACAGTCAAATATGGCACTTAGCGAGTGATTTTTTTTGCTTGTTGTGAAACTAAAACCAAAAGTATCAATTTCACTCTGATTCATATACATCAAATGTATGAGTTGATGAGCTAGTTCCAGGAAAGATCAGGGAAAACTTGAGAACCCTGACTTGAGTGGATACCACTTATTACAATTTCACAATTCTGTCCTGTTGAGATTAAAAAAAAAGGAAGAAAAAAAAAGGCTGACTAGCCATTTGAGGGAAAAAAAAACAGCACAATTGATGGTTTCAGTATTTCCTTTCCACTTGACAAGATTTCTTACTTGATTGACGATGTGAGAAAGGCTGGAAAATGAGACTGCTGGTGACTCCTGAATGACGTAAACCCACTAGCAAGCCCCCCCCCCCCCCAAAAATCTACTAGAGAAATAAGCTCTTCAGTGAATGGCCTACCCTTTTTGCCCTACACACAAAGCAGTCTACACACCCCTTAAGTCACCCTGTTAAAACATATCGACTCCCCAAACACACCTGAACTGCACACACCAGTGAACTTGCAGCTGTTGATTGCTTCCATGTTTCTTGAATAAACATCTGTAACAAATTAGCTCATTGGTGTTGAACTTCAGCTGCAGTACAGGTATAACAGTCCCCCATGTGTAAAGACCTCTTGATAACCTCAGAAGAGGCACAGCAGCACAACACTTCATTACATGAATAGAAGCAGCAGCAACAGGCTTTCTAGTTCCTCTAGACACAGCTTCCATTCTCTACACAGCTATTCGACCACTCCCACACCATACAGACAACGCTGCACTTTACACAAAACACGCAATTTCCGCTGGAAAGTGCTACACTGCTGCTCTGTTCTTACTACACATGGGCCTCATTTTCTTCATGTTGCTTTTAGATGAATGATAAAACTTGTTTTTTGCTAGACGATAAGGCGTATAAATGTTCCTGGCTATGTAATACATCAAAACGACTGAATTCTTTACAAGTTCATACATAAGCATAACACAGATTTAATAAAAGACACAAGTACCATACAAAGACTAAGGACAGGGCCAGGACACGACTCACATTGAGTTAGTAATTTATTCATTCTCATGTTTGTTATTTATACATAGATTAACTCAAACATGACATAACAAAATGCTGATTTCAAAAAATGTGAGAAAGAAAGCAGCAGAAACATATGCTGCCCTTTATTTGATTTCATTTCTGTTGCTTTCTTTCTTTTAAAATGTATTTTATGCCAAACTATTAGATGCAAATTCCAAAAGTCTGAAAACCTTTCCAATGTGGGGCCAATAGGGAAGATAAAGTTATCAGTTATCAGGAAATGCACTCTACATCTGTGCCTACTTAAAATGAGTGTGCACATCCTTTCTTGTCCTTCCAATCAGCAAATCCATGATGCAAGAATAAAGGAAGCTTTTTTTCTGGAATAAAGGAATTACTTTTTTTTTTTTAAACTAAACATTACAAAGTACTACACCAGCTGAACTGAAACATCTTTCCAAATTAAATTTGGAACAGGTCAGTAATAGTGTCTAAAGGAACTGTTTAAGAGATTCAAGTTTTACTTAAATCACAGACCAAATACCCCTTTGGAAATGTGATGGTACATAAAGCCAAAAAAAAAAAAAAGATTAAATGCCAGACAAAGGATCAGCTCTTTTTTGGCTAAACTGTAGGCATTCGGCTCTGACCAAACTTAATAATCAAAGTCTTTCAGATCCAATAATCCAGTGCTTTTCAGCTTCTCCAGCCACATCACAGCAGCTTCATTCATCACCGGCAGGCAGATTTTCCTCAATCCTCTTGATGAACTTCATGCGGATTTCTGTCACATTGTCGCCTCTTAGAGTGTCTTGAGCAAAACGTACATCCACTGCCATTTGCACCTATGAAAACAAGCCCAAAAACATTGACCAGAATGGCAACAGTTGTGTCCTCCTTTTTATGTATTTATTTTTTTTAAACTCCTGAGTGTCTATGAATGTCTCAAGTGATTAAAAAAAAAACATGAAAATCGTGTCTACAAATTGGGGTGGTGCAATGGTTAGCACTGTTGCCTCACAGCAAGAAGGTTCTGGGTTTGAACCTTGCAGCCAACTGGGGCCTTTCTGTATGGAGTTTGCATGTTCTCCCCATGCCTGTGTGGGTTTCCTCTGGGTGCTCCGGTTTCCTCCCACAGTCCAAAGACATGCAGATTAGGTCAGCTGGCTACTCTAAATTGCTCCTAGGTGTGAATGTGAGTGTGACTGGTTGTTCATCTCTGTGTTAATCCTACAACAGATTAGTGACCTGCCCAGGGTGTACCCCACCGCTTGCCTGAAGTCAGCTGGGGAAGCTCCAGCTTCCCCGCGACCCTGATGGATACGCAGTATAGAAAAAACTATTTTTCATTGTTGTAAAGGACCTTTTGCTGTCTCTCCAACTAATAGCCCGTTTTCACTGATAGGGCCCAATATCTGCTAATATTCAATCAGACCCTTAATATTCCTTACATTATACCACTGCTGCGGAATTCTTGTTTCTGATTAGTTAGAAGGTTTTGATTCATTCTCTGTGACATCAGTGATTCATTGCAAGACAAATCACGTGTTTATACTAATGTTGTGCCTACAATTATAAGTTACATAGGGACTTGGATGACAGACGTGTTGATATGGTGAGGTTTTGTGTGAGGAGACAGCGTTGTGTCAAGACGTAGCATTTTTATAACAGTCAGAGGTAAAGCTGTAGCTTTAAGCTTTCTGACATGTGAAGGTGTTCAGAATGGAGGACTTTGTAGTTTTTTGTTTTTTTTTTGCTAACAAAGCAACCTGGATGTTTTTTAATTTCAACAGGGAGAAAAAAAAAATAGAGGCTGGTGAGGGAATAAGTGTTTTATAGCTATTATTATGTAAGTGACAACACCAACTAACATTTTGTAGAAATTCCACGACATTAAACACAACTACAAATGGATTAAGCATGTGGTGGTGTTTAATTAAAAAAAAAAAAAAAAAAAGTTAACATGGGAACATTTCTGTGGTATCAAAGGCATAAAAATTTCAGGACGGGCTGCTGCTGGAAAATAACTTCAGGATGGTAATAGCCCTATTCTTAGTGTCATACATCACCCTACTCTTTTGCTAAATATTTTCCTGAAGTGTTTAATTCTTTACTTAGTTGTCTCACGAAGGAGAAGAGTTTATACTGCAGTTTTTCCACAGTAGGCTATGAAGGAATGTTAATGTAAACTGATAAATTAGCTAGCAAGCTAGCTTGATAAGTGGAGAAACATTTGACACACACAGTCTCTATCTTTGAAATCAGTTTTGTAACCTGTTGTTGAACCAAAGCAGAGCTGGAACAATTCTTTCGCTTCATTAATTAATGTCATGAAACCACACGCTAAATCAGCTGTGCTTATTACTGAGAGAAGTTTTCTATGTAGCAGCGTGTAAGGATTTGACAAATCAGTTAGAGGATCACAGAAGAACTTTACTGAGAGATTATGCAGAGTTCTGTGTTTGGGGAACAAACAATGGGATTTAAAGTTCACTTTGGTTTCATCCCAAATCACATACTTATGTACTAAAATAATGCACCACCAGCTGTTATATAGGTCTAGTGTAGTCTTTAGCCGCTCACAGTGAATTATTCACATGCATGTCACTTGTGCTGTATATAAATTTCAGCCATGGGTCTATCTTAGTTAGCTGTTCAATAAAAATCAGTGTTTTCAGATAGTATCCCCAATTTCTTCAGTGTTTTGACGATTATTATTATTAGTTATGATTTTCACAATAGAGACCCTTTAACATGGCACACATTGAAACGCTTTACCATCTCCAGAGCGCCTCTTAGCACACCACACAGTAGGTTGGAGTAAATTAGTGTGTTATGGTTGTCCGGAAGCTCCACAAAGTCCACCAGTGGATTGCTCTCCATGATGAGGGAGAACTCATCTCCAGCAGGGCTCCAGTTCGTCACACTGGGCGTGATGCCCAG
The DNA here is from genome assembly GCA_028570945.1 of Gogo arcuatus. Classification (NCBI taxonomy): domain Eukaryota; kingdom Metazoa; phylum Chordata; class Actinopteri; order Siluriformes; family Anchariidae; genus Gogo; species Gogo arcuatus. The sequence goes on from JAOTRR010000031.1 coordinate 9,207,875, forward strand.
ATACATCTTAAAGGCTACCTGTCCATGAGAAACAAAAACACCCTTAACCAATGAAGTACCCCAAGAATGACAGTTCAATGAGTTTACAAGCCTCTTTAATTTTAATGAAACTTATACACCTAGAGACAACCACTGTCACCAAAGTAACTCAGATGGAGGTTTTAATTGAAAAGTTTGGAATCTTGACCTCCAAGTTGCTTTTTGAACCTTCCTCAAGGGAGCAATATAGTGTGAAAGGATTCAAACGTTCAGTATTCTGATCAGGAGCCCAGAATGCTCTGAGAAAACAGTAGATTAACAGCTGACAACGTGGCTCACAGTGGAAAGCAAAGGCAGAACAGGATGGGGATGGGAGCGCAAAAACAGTGTCATTCTTTCAGTGTGAACTAAAGTTTTTGTAGTGCAATGTTTCGCAATTGGTCTAAGTATCTGTACATCTGGTCATCATCAGATGTAAAGACAACAAAGACAGCAGAACTGAGGCATCTCAAGTGTCAACATTGCAACTGGCAGGCCAGTTGAATTTGTCATAGCGTAAGCAAAGATTTCTGTCTTCATCCAAGATTCAGGAAATGATAAACAATAGACAGAATGGATAAACACTTAGATCGCAAGCTATTGGAGACTTAACTCACTTACTTTCCTACACATTTCCATGGTTATTGGTACTGATGTTCTTTCTACTCTCCAACACATTTTGGAAAAGCACTGCTGTCAAGCCCTAATCGGCTGAAATTCTGATACCTTCGCAATGACATCGGCTGTTTCCCGGAAATCCTGACACCTGCCAACACTGGAGCGAGCCAAGAAGTCCTCGATGAGACGTACTCCAATACTGTAACCCCTTACAATAGAAAAGAAAGAAAGAAGTAGTATTATTGTGAAAACTTGGCTATAAAAGCCAACACCTCATTTATGGCACATTTTTCATTTGTAGTTATTGATGATAATTTACATATTTTCAGGTCCTGAAAAGTTCATAATATATGATACTTATTGTAATATATCAAAACTTGTTTAATGGTCAAAACAAATTATGAAAGAAAATGGTATTACTATTTAAATCAAACAGTCAAATTTGTACTTAGCATTTATTTATGTTTGCACTGAGATCCATACCGCACCCAAGCACGTTTGACCCCCAAAGTTCAGTTCATTTGATTAGTGTGATCAGTGTGTGCCGCGCTCGGGTGCGGTTCGCTTGGTCCGCTTGGAAGAGGTGCACTTAGGCACGGTTCAGTTTGGCTCATGCACAGTGTGATTGACAACCGCGGGGAACTCGAACGCTAACGTGCACTTTTCAATTCATTGGAGAATATTTGGGTTAATAACGGGTCTAGTTCTCACCTTCTTGATGAACGAGAATTGTAGTGGGTGAGTAAAGCTGCATTGTGATGATATAAGCGCACTCAGAACTGGAACAAAAAGCGCAGTGTGAGTGCAGGCCAGCGAGGGAGTGGGGCGAGGGGGCAATCGCTTTTGGGAGCGGTACAAGGCAATCGGTCCCAGTGCGAGTACGCCCTAAGTAACTTCCTGTTACTATAAGTAATGTCCTCCTAAAACATGTTTACTTTATATCTATATATATCATATATATATAAACAAATGAATAATGTTCTCAACTTGCATGATAAGTCTGTAATGAAGTTGGTGCACATACTGTAACAGTACTTTGGATTTCAAAAAAGGTTATCAAATAAAATTTTTTTTTTTTTTTTCCAATTCTGCTATGCATCTGACGCCAAAACTCAACCCACAGTTCAATACCACTGACTTACTTGTCCACTCATGTAAATGAGTATTTTGAGCACAACAGATGTATACAAGCTTAAAGAAGCTTTTTAGCTCAACCTTTTCTGTTTTCAGAGTGTTCTTGCCATTGCCATATAGATTAGGGATGCATGAAGACTAGATGAAAAATGTAAATCTCTATCAGATAAAGTGACGACCATGTCAAATGCTGGCTCAACAAATAAAAGAACCAGGATTCAGTGGTTCAGACACATACTGCATCCTGCAGTTGGGAAATTACACTGCTGTTTAATTAGCCCAGGAATCAGATTTACTTCATGTCTTATATTTATCCTGATACAAGATGAATTATGATAGATAAACAAACTGCAGTACTCATTACATATTTCACAAAACTGCTTTCTTAAAAGTGGCTGGCTCACCCTTTCTAGAATCCAGTTCATTGTTATTGTTTTGAAAGCACATGACTTATCTGTTCGCTCTCTGTGCAGCAAAACCTCCACAAATTCACTGTTAGTGATCTCTTCGAAACCAATCTTGAACTTTTTCTTTATATACGTGTGCAACAAAACATGCATCGTTTTTTCTTTCCTTTGCAGCTGCACGCGAGACGGCCGAGGCCGGTTCTGGTCCATTACAATGGAATAACCATAGGAAAATGGAATAGATCGGGTGAAATAATTTAAAATATAGATACTTTGACAAAATATCTTCAATTTCACGTTACAATTTAAGATTTATGGACTAGGATGTCTCTGGATGGATTTTGGAATATTGCTTGCATATAAAATGGTGACTTGCTACTTGGTGTAGAGGATTCTGGGAAGGGTGAGCCAGCCCCTTTAATATTGTGAACAAATTGTGTCCACTTGAACATCGCAAGAGCTGGACCCATCTCTGATATTGCAAATGTGTAGCAATGTCAGGTATAGAAGCTATAGATAAAGTATTACAATGTGCCTGTGTGCGCTTACCAATAAAAGTAAATCAGAATTCATTACCCAGTATTCAGACTATTGAGTTCTACACTGATGTATGATGTTTAATGCTCTTAGCTTATCTCCGGTGTATCCCGCTGATCTCCTGAAGGAGTTAAACTCATTCAGATAATCTATAAAAACTATGGAAGTGTTCCAGTGTACATTAGGAACACTAGCTCAATAACCTTTTTAACAACCAGTTTAAAAACATACTTCTATAATTCTCAGTTGTAGGGTCTATCTTGTTAGGTATACTTGTATGCATGATTTGTAGTAATTCAAAGGTTTTATAGTTAATTCCTTAGCAATTTACATCACTTTAATGTAATTTAGTATGCAAACAGTGCACACAATCTAATCTTTTGTATGTAAAGCACTGAGATTTTGAACTCAAAAGTGCTATAAAAGCTATTATTACTATTACTACCACCACCACCAACAAATAATAATAATAATAATAATAATAATAATATTTTATAACTACTGCTACTTAGATATTAAGTAGGTACTTCTACAAAGAATAATAAGACGGTATGAATACATTCATTCATCAGTGACTCCACCTCTGATGACTGGCAAGACAAGCAATTTCATTACTCATTTTTTTCCCTGACAACAAAAACCTTCTAACAGATTCCATGATCTCAAAAAAGAAAATCACAGAAATAACCAACAGTGATAAATCATTTTTAGCATTTTACTAGATGGTATTCTTTTCAAAGAGGCAGTGGAATTTGTCAGTGTACTGCAGGAGTGAGACATATATTTGAATGGACAGGGCTGTAGCCACACAGATGGTCTATTCATTTTACATCATGCAGTGGGTAGGTGGTGGTCTCTAGAGGACTATAGTTGTACAGTTCACACTTTTCCTGTTAACCACCATTGAGGTAGACTAACACCTCACATCCCCACCAAACCGGGGAGAGGGAGAGAGAGAGAGAGAGACTCAATATGTAAGGGATAATGTACAGTGAGCTGGTCATTATTATGAAATAAATCCCGACAGGGTGATGCAGGACACCGAAATGAAGCTTAGGTGTCTTGAATCACCCTGAAGGGATTTATTTTGCAATAATGACACTCTTGCAGTATATTATCCTTCTTATTACATGGCTACTTACTAAAGAAATCAATAATTTGACAAAATATTGATTGAAAAATGACTTTATTGCTTCCACTAAAAATAGTCCGTTACATTCTACGCCTGGAACTGCGTCCATAGGGACGTAAACTCTGTAGTCTTCTTAAGATTAGCCTACTTAGTATTATAATTCACTTTAAAATGAATATTAAAATTAATACTAGAAAAATCTTCCATGGTGTTTCTGATGGAGTTTTTTTTTTTTTTTTTTTTGCCCACAGGGTGTTGCCAATGAGCTGACGTTAATTTGATTATTAAAGCAACAAAATTTACAAGACTTCTTTCTGCAGGTTGATATGATTGGACTCCTCCAGAGTCTATGATCAGAACTGTGTCCATAGCAACGGTCTGTTATTCATAGCAGCAGTCTGCTATTCAGAAATAACAGACTGCAGAATGCTGTAATTGATTATTCAGAGTATTCAACAAAGCCATGTAATAATATATCTTAAACAAACCCGGGGAGACACTACATTTTGTATGCTTATGGAAAAATGACAGAACATTCGTACCACTGCATTCTAGCAAACTTTGTCATGGAATAACAAAGCCAAACAAATATGAGAAGTGAATGTCTACTTAGATGTACAGTCTAAGGTAAAACCAGATGTGAAAATATGGTACACACACAGAGAAACAGAGACAAAGATGGAGTGAGGGACATGGAATACAAAACCTACATTTTATCAAGCTGCTTGTTCACTTCCTCATCGTTCTCATAATCCTTACAGAGCTGTGTGACCAGGGCTCCATATGTGAGAGTAAACAATTCCGAATTCTGTTAAACAGGAAAAAAGAGAGACAAATCAGTGAAAGATTACTACTTTTCTTCAACTATAATAGCCGTATTCAATAAAGATTTTCCAGCTACATTAAATGTAGTGGTTACAAAATGTCTGAATAAGCAGCTAACATGACTGAATGGTGACAGCAGTCAGCATTTAAAGCTTAACCATGGTTTAACTCATGGCTATAAATAAGACCCATCAATCTGCAGTGGTTGTTTTGCTTCACAGTAGCCCTTCAAGTTAACACTTTTGACTAGTGCCACAGACTCTGAACAGTCTTGACATATGTTTTGAGAATAAACACATACTTCCTTGTCCAGTACTCTTTAAAACATTCTGCTTCTGTCATCAACTTTTTAAACAGACTATGCTGTTACTAAACTAATCAGACAAGAGAGAGTAAACCGGTGGAAGTCTCTGAAAACTCATCCCTTTCCATGATGAGCTGCCTTCAGGTAAACAATTTATGCAATTGCATGCTATTGCCTGCAGTGAGCTGCTACAGAAGCTGTGACGTTTCCTGCTTAAAAAGCTCGAGTCACTAAACTACAACCGTTTTTTCATACATTCCCCTCTTCTGATAAAATATTTTTTGAGTGATCTGTTCGACACGCTGAAATATGCATCTGGACCCCAGTACTATATTCTTTTACTCAAGAATCAAGAAAATTGTTACTGCTGCACATTTGGTTGGAGGAGGTTATGTTTTTGCCTGTTTGTTTGTTTCCAAAATAACTCAAAGTAGTGAACAGATTTTGATGAAATTTTGAGGAAAGGTGAGCCATGGGCCAAGGAGCAATCCAGATGTGTATGTGGATCCAGGATTTTTTTTTGTCTGTTCCCAGTTTAACTCAAAACGTAGTGAACAGATTTTGATTAAATTTGGTGTACAGCTTTCGTATTATCCTAGGTTCAAGTGATTTGATTTTGATGGTGATAATTTGTGGTTTGGCAGAGGTATACACTCTACCGAGTGCCCTTCTAGTTTTGTATTTAGTCAGACAACATTTTGTTACTCACCTCTTGTGCAAGGATTTAACACTGGCTTTGTAACAGTCCTTTGTAACAGGCTTCCCATCACTAATGCAGAACCTTACTTTAAGCTACAGTGCCTCCAATCTCCGTTTTAAATCACTATACCCCTGCACTATTAAATCCTTGAATCCGAACGGGCAGAAATGGTTTATTAATTTTTGAGAACAGTAGCTCTGACAGTCGTCCTGGCTGCAAGGTTTATATTAACCCTTTCACCACTGCGTAACTTTTTCCAGAAGGGGTTTCCCTACTGCAATGAGACTGGAATAGCCGTCTGCAGTGGTGAAAGGGATAAATGTACTTGTTTTAAGACATTATTTAAGCTTTCTGTAACATTTATGGTAGGATTCTTGACGTCAGCGCTTTATAACAGTCATTAAGTTTTCCATTTCGGGAAACTGAGGGCGTTCTGCTTTCCAGTTGATTTTTCTTATTAAAGGGGCTGGCTAACCCTTCCCAGAATCCTCTCCACCAAGTAGCAAGTCGCCATTTTTGATGCTAGCGATATTCCAAAAGCAATCTGCAACAATTTCAGAGACATCCAAGGCCATAGATCTTAAACTGTAACATGAAACTGAAGATATGTTGTCAAAGTATCTATATTTTAAATTCTTTGGACCTAACCATTCAGTTTTCATATGGTTATTCTGTTGTAATGGAGCTGAACCAGCCTTGGCCGTCTCTCAGGTGGTCGCGAAAGAAAGAAAATATCAGGCATGTTTTGTTCAAAGCTTCCGGGTAGATGAAGAAAAATGTTTGAGATGGGTTTCGAAGGGATCACTAACATTAAATCTGTGGAGGTTTTGCTGCACAGAGAGCTAGCAGGTAGTGGTCATGTGCTTTCAAAACAAAAACAATGAATTGGATTCTGGGAAGGGTAAGTCAGCCCCTTTAACTTCAAGAGACAGAAAAAAAGAGAAACTGGCAAGGGAACGACTCTTTATAGCTGCTATAATGCAAATGATAACAGGAACTAACTTGTCTCGTGGGTGTTCCACAACATTAAACGCAACTATAAATGGATAAAAGTACAATGTGTTGATCATTAACAAAAAACAAAAAAACAACTGTTGGCCACTTGCTGTGGAATAATGAACAGCTGAGGAATGTTAATGCTGCTCATACAGGGATATTAATAAAAAAATAAATAAATCGATAAGCTTATTAAGATAAGATTATCAGTCGTGATAACACAAAGAATAGGAATTCTCAGTTCTTTTCCTGCAACAACCCTTTGATTTAGCACAAAATTATTTAAGTGTGTTTCAGGACAGGTGTACTGATAGAGAGCTGTGGCAGACGTTTGGGCAAGTCTCATCAAGATTTATAAATGTAAAATTTGATCTGATACGTTTGTGAAACTAAGGACTGCCACTCATTCACCAAACACATTATGGAAGAAAGCTTTTCACATGGATTCCCGAATTGCTAAATTCAGACCTGTACTTGATGGTCCTCCTTGACTAAATGTGGAATTCCATACGTTAAGTATAAGACACTTAGAGGGTTAGGTTCTGTTACTCTGCTCTTAAATTACAGAACATAAATCATGCATAACAGAGAAACAGTTTCTATGGGTATTTTAAAAAGGTACATCTCTTTATTATACATCGGTGATAGTGTCTTACGCTTCACAGCTCCAGGGTTGACCTGAGCTTTGCAGAGTTCTGCATATTCTCCCTGTGTGTGTGGGTTTTCTCCACTTCCTTCCCACTACTGGGTGGATAAGGTATACTAAAATGTACCTGTAGCTGTGAGTATATGACTCTGGCCCTGTTCACAACTGGCATTAACATGCATCCTGGGTGATCTCATCACAAGTGGACACCTCTAAATACAGTCAGTTCACACCTGCCATTAGAAAGTGTCTCCACATGTGTCTCAAGTGACCACTTGTGATCGTCTCTCACTTCCCCGCTCTAGATGCAAATAAACATGTACATCATTTCCGGTTACAAAAACCAAATGCGCTGTTGTTTTTAACCATTGGGAGGCAGCAATGCACTTCCTGTAACTAGTCTACCAGAAAAAAAAAAGAAAGAACACCCCCCCCCCACTTTAAAATGACACCGTTGGCATGTGAATTAGTACATACTTATGCTTACACAGAGGACATCGTTTGAGTAGGCGGTCCTGCAATGTGGTGCAGGACACATTCGCACACTGCTAAAAGAATGTGGCCCAGACCACCTCTGAATGTGTTCTGAGTGATTGGATGACAATGTGTCTTCGGGACGCATTTGATGCCCTTCTTGCCTGTACTTAGAGCTGCCCACTTGTGAGCTGATCACCCAGGACGCATGTGCAATGATGCAATATCATCATATATCATTATACAGGTCATAATGCATGATGCAATACCAGCTGTGAACAGGGCATTGGTGTGCACACGTGTGTTGCTCTGTGATCAACTGTCATATTCAGGGTGTATCCCCACCTTGTGCCCTGTGTTTCTGGCATAGACTCCGGATTAACCGCAACCCTAACCAGGATAAAGTGATCACCAAAGATGTATGAATGAATGAATGAATGAACATACATCATTTTTTTTTTTTTTTTTTTAAATATAGTTTGTACTTAGTATATTAATGTAGTCAGTTGTTGTTTTGAACAATTTATAAAGCATTTTTAGGTGAAAGTCTGGATGAAATGTGCTATAACACGAACAACAAAAAAATATCACTTGCATTTACACCTGATTCACTAGTCATGTTACAGCAGGGAAAGCAGAAGGCCTTGCTTAAATGATAACTATGTTCTGTAAATTCATGTGCTGCATTCACTTCAGAGTTCCCTACTTCTTAGTTTTGGACACCATCTTGTGGTCCATAACACGTGTACTGAACAAAGACTGTACACACTCAGCGGCCAGTTTATTAGGCACACCAATCTGCTCCCTACAGCCCTTGGTCCTTTTATCAGGAACACAATTACTGATTGTGTACCTCATCACAAATCAGTGGAAAGAGATCACTATAGGACCACATGTTATCTGGGGGATGGATCATTCTCAGCACAGAAGTGATATTCAGTATCACAGTATAAATAAAGATTTTTAATAAAAGCGTGGACATCAACTGGAACTCTGAAGTGACTGCAGCACGTGAATTCACAGAACATAGCAGTTATCATTTAAGCAAATATATATATATATATATATATAAGAGAATATTACACGGTTGTGCGAAGATATGAAGTTTATCTTCGAGTGGTGAACATATTCAC
>JAOTRR010000031.1:9386679-9399933 GCA_028570945.1 Gogo arcuatus
TGGAGAGAAGTTGTTAACGTTAAAACAGGGAGATAGGAGAGTGGCTGAATATGCCTTTGAATTTCATACACTTGCTGCTGGGAGTGGATGGAATGAGCCACTTGATTTGGACTTGTTTGACAGTTTGCAACGCACCCACTCTCCCCTGCAATTACATCTGTAAATGCCTGCACACCTGACATTATTTGCTTGCCCACTCTTTCATAGTCAAATTAAACCTAACAAAAAGATCACATTTAACTTACTTATTTAAACAAACTCTGGAATAACTTTTGAAGGCATGAATGATTTTTTTTTTTTTTCAGTGCATTGACTCTCCAGGATAGTTTTTTCAATATTTAGGTGATTATATGCAATTTTCCACCCATTCACACATCAAACACACATCACCTTCTTGTGAGCACCATAGTCAGTAATTACTCTATCCTTCACACTAATGATCGGAAATAAGTGCGATTGGAGCTCTTCATAATCAGTTTGCCTGTGATTACACTTTGTTCCACAGTTAGGGGTTTCTGCATATACATGGTCAGGAGGAGTTCTAAATATACACACAATTCTCAAGCACAAGAATAACTTGATACATCACGTTCTGTGTCTTGAAATGTGCATATGCATAGTTTGTGCACAAAACTGTGCATACACATGGTTGATTGATGAGACCCCTGGACTAGCGCTCCTGCAATAGAATCATCCTTCACACATTTTAAGATATAAATCATAGTGAGAAATCCAATCAGCCTTGCCATGTTCAAATCAGAAACTCATTACCGAACTCACAATACCTGGGTACATACTGTATGGTTTTACATTCAGAGTGGACATAGAAGTGTCTGTCATCATGATTTTGAGCCAGATTTCATGGTCAAGAAATCTCTGATGGTGATTTTAGTGATTTGGACTGCAAGCAAAAAAAGTATAAAGGAAAGAAGAACAGTTGATCTGTACATCAGAAGGATCTACAGTAACTTTTCAAACACAAAGGTATTTTCAGAGTTGCACTTTCTTTAGAAAACACATGAAAATGAAAGCTTTTTGCCAAAAGTGTGAAGGATATTTTTAATCAATGCTGTCACTACTGCAATGTTGCGCATATTTGGAAAGCAGAATACTTTTATTTGAACCTCAAAAACAGAGATCATATACTGTATTGTATTTAAAGATTTGCAAAACATATATATCCATAACAAAATGCCCCAGATGCACAATTAGAGCTAAGAAACAACTTGTCCTGGAGGACCGTTCACTTCCAATGCACATCAGTACTTCCAATGAACATCAATAATGCAGCCATAGAAATTGCATCGGTATTTTCTCATTATTTTAGCACAATGTCATGGAGTCTGTTTCTTGAGTCTATGTATTCTACTTTCCCTTGTTTGAACCAATTTTTGTGTGACCTTGAAATTTACTGAGCCATCTGTTGCTCCCATTTGTATCACTCCAGGTTAGATTCATCCTAGGATTATGGAGAAAATCTGTAAAAGTACTCAGAGAAATCCTGAAAAATGGATAATTTGAGGAAAGTAGAATAGCAGCCACATTGCTTTGTTGTTTGTGCTTCTTGTTTAAGCCAAAGAGCCACTGGCATCGTGATCTCTATAACCTCCATTACTGTCACAGTATCCCCACAGGGACGAAGGTAGAATCCGAAAGATCTGAAAGAGATGCTTTGCTAATGGTCGGTAGTTTGTTCCCCCATGTCTGAGGAGGTAAGGTGTTCACCTTATAGAATTAAACCCAGAGAAGCCAAATTGTTCATGAACTGTGAGTCAAAGAGCCAAATGACTCTGCTTTTAAGGCAGAGGGTTCATGTCATTAGTGAAATATCCATGACCTTTATCAAATCCACTGGACAGCAGCCTTGCCTAACCCTAATAATCGCTGCTATTGTGTGACATTTCTATTCCACATTGGAGTGGGTAAGAGAATGGTCAGATGGTCAAAGTTTGAGAATTTGTAAGATTGATCCTGATAAATAAAAGCAACAGGCATACACATGTTAGAGCTGCTGATAAATATTGGGTTTTACTTATCATTAATGATTGCTGTTAAACCCAAGCCGAATGGTGGGGCATTTGATGATATTTAAAAGATGTCCAAATAAGTGAACATTGTAAATAAAGTGTTTATTGTGCTCCAGCTATACTGCTCCCATGTCATGCAACGGATAGGCAGTGAGATTGTTATTTTTGCTCACACAGTGACTGCCAATGTCCAGTTAAGAAAAAGGGGTGTGCAATGTGACAATATTGGATGATGCAAATCAAAATAACTTTATTTGATGTGTGAATGGGTGGGAAATTGTATATCACCAAAATATTAGAAAGCTGTACTGGATAGTCACTGGATTTTTAGCCATGGGGACACTACAGTGAGAAATTAGGGAGAGGTTTGGCATTTCCCAACCAACTGTGAGCCAAACAATGACACGTTACATGCATTCATATCGCTAATGCCACAATACGTTACATTTCCAAATATGGCAGTGGAAAAGACAAAAATAATGAAGGATTTTCATGCCATTGCAGATTTTCTAATGGAATTGGGGCAGCATATTGCACATACTGTATGTAGTCATAAAAGTAACCTTTAGAGGGTTGTTGGTGATTTGGGGGCATTTCTTTATGCGTGTGTGTCTGTGTGTGTGTGGTGCATGAGCAGAACAATTAAAAATGTGTAGGATTTATCAGAGATCCATTGTGTACAGCTGCATGTGTGATAAATGCTCATTTTCTCATGTTGTTCTTATGGACAGAATTAGAATCATGGTACACATGTAGGTGATGACCTGTTCCTGCCTAAAAATCAGGGCTAATGATACAGAAAACCAAATATAAAAACTGTAATGTTTGCTTATATTTGTTTCGTTTACACTGGTTTTTGAAATCTGTACTATTTTGACTTTCAGGTCAAAATATAAAATGTGATAATTACAATTCTAATTAACAATTGCCAAAAATGTTACATCAAAATAATGGCAACAAATTTCCAATTGTGGTTTGACTGAATACTATCCTGCTTCAGTCAAACAGGCATTCAAAAATCTGCAGGCATTATATTCAGCTTAACTTATAGATTCAAGAATTAAAATGAGATCACCATGAAAATATAGAAATAACAGCTAGTGTTTTAATTTTTTTATTCAAAAACCTTCAAAATATGTTTCAAGTTCAAGAAAGTAGAATAAGCTTAAACACAATGCAAAGCATCATATACAGACGGATAAAATATTTTTTTATATACTGCAGACGAGCCATGTCGGGGATTACATATGTACAGTATGTAAACGTATATACATTTCTTTTTTACATTTACAAAAAAAAACTTTGTTTCTATTTTCTCTTTGTATATAGATATTTTTATGTTCCCCACTAGCATTTGTACTACAATAATGAAAAACATTTACATATCTGTCAATCATTTTTTCTCTTTTTATATTACAAATGTTTCCATAAAAATATATCTCTGTACAAAATATTTTTTTATTTATTTGTTCTCCTTTTCCTTGCGTAATTCACAGCAGGCTAGTCCATTCAAGTCCATTCAAGTTAACTAATTTATTTATTTATTTGTTTATTTTACACTTGCTTTGCAACACAACCCTTTTGGTCAAAGAGCATAGAACTGCAGTCTGACTGTTGTTCCTTGAGGCTTTGGCTTGACAAAGCAGGTCTGTAAGTCACTCAAGGCTGGACACTTCTCTCTTGAAGAGCTGAGAGGAATGCTTCGCTAGTCTAGGTTCTTTTTTTTTTTTTTTTTTTTAAATGAACACTTAAAACAAGAAGAAAGCATGATGAAGGCGTGCACTGAACATCTCAACATGTATCTCAATTATTTAGTCCAGTGACTGTTTAAATGAAATTGTTTGAATGTGTACTCTGGGGGATAAACACTATTCGAATATAGCTTATGTACAATTTCAGAGATTTTAATCGAAGCTATTTTTTTTCTAGGTATTATGGGAAATATGACGGGAAATGTACTTGAATACATTACAGGCAATACAAAACTGAGTTACATTCAATTTAACATGGATATTTCCTTACTAAAGTCTACTTCTTGTCTTATTTCATCCACATGAGGCATTAGACCATGAGATACACAAGTCAGATGTGAAGTGTGGTCATAGCCGGAGTTGAAATATACACGGGATCAAAGGAATGAACTCATTAATATGTGCTTTACATTAATACTAATGCCAAATTAAAACTACCACATTAACAAAGAGAGATATTTCACCAACCAGAACAGCTTTAACAGCAATAATAAGGGTTTGACTCAAACTTAAAAGAGTGTATCATGGAAATTAAGCACATCCTTTCTCAGTTCCCCAGCAGAGCCAAGCAAACCTGCTTGTAAGTGATAAAGATGAGTCAGTTTCATTGCTGATGCGAAATATATGTCATGACCATGACTTCAAAACCTTGTACGCCTCAAATTTTATTTCTGTAGAGCAAAGAACAGCTATAATAATTTCAGAGACCCTAAACAATCAGCGGGGAAGCTGTTTGGTAAAATGGCACAAGGCTTCAATTCGTTTATACTGGAATATTTGATGGAATTTATTTGTTAGGTGCATTTAATAAGTCAAGTAGTTTAATACCTTGACAAATGAGCACCATTAGTTTCTTGTTTTTTCTACTATATCTAAGAAAAAAATACTTGAACATTGGGAAAGACTTACAAATACAGCAATTACACATGATGACCAAAGATTATTTTTTTTGTGAGAATCCCTCAGGTCTTATGATAACAAACTACTGAAAATTAATTCAAAGGTCTTTAAAACATGGAATTTGTCTCCTTTCTCTTTTATACCATGTTTCATACTTTCTCTTGGGCTACAAATAACACAAAGGCTTAACTCTCAGCCAAACACATCTGAAAGATGTGTTGACTTTGAAATTCTTCCCAGCTGATTTTTTTTTTTTTTAACACATCCATGTACAGTATCAACCTGGCAAATAGGGAACTAAGGAAAGAATAAATATCCCGTGAGCCGAATACATCATAGCGATAGAGGTACCATGAGGCACACGGTGCTACAACTATATAAGAAAGCCCTCAAGAAACATCAGAGGTTATCTGAATTGTTCTAAACTTTTTTTTATCAGTTCAGAAGTATAAAATAAATAGATAACAATAGAGAAGAAGGGATTTTGTTGAAAAACTAAATCTTTCTGCCTGGGCATCTGTAAGTTTATTATTGGGGATGAAGAGTAATGATTGTTATATGATGTGCAGGAAACAGAGTATAAATGAGGGGCCATCTGCTCTGATAAAGCAATTTGGAATGAAATAATGTAAGGATAAAGAGAAAAAAAACCCAATTAAATATTCTGCAATAAGAAATGATTGCCAACTGGTTTAGTTCAATGTGCCTGGCAACCATTTTGTCTGTGAAATCACAAGGGAAATACAATCTTCTTTTTTTTCTTTTCCCCCATCAACTCAAAACTGGAACAGGCACTGGGTGATATATTCATGTAGCTGAGAAGCTACAGATTTAAAAAGTAATACAATTGTAAATGCAATTACTGAAAGAGAGATGGAATAGAGTGAAAAGACAATGTAATATTTTTTCCTGCAAATAATAGCTGAGATTGTAAACACTCATTGAAACTGTGGGCCTAATAAAGTAAGCAATAGATAATTCAGGGTTTCAGAAAGAAGAATATAAATAATGTACAATTTATGATTAAAGCAAAGAGACATGATGGTCAGAAATGCATGCCTTTGTATACCCTAATATTTACCCTAATATTTATCTTTGCGGGTAGATATAAATGTGTCAATAGTATTTGAGAAAACTAATTAAGCTTGATGAAAGCATGAAAATAAAATGGAGTCAAACTGATCAGATCTCTGTTCAAGTACAACCTTATGACTCACCAAACCCACTGAGTATATAAGCACAAACAACACCCTGCAGTGTCCTATATCTTCTCTCACTGGTGCTCCTAGACAATGCAATTACAAAAAAAAAAAAAAAACTGTCATGTTTCTTTCACTGGCCTAAATTCTTTCATTTATTCATCTTCAGTAAGCATGTTATCCTGTTCAGGTCACAGTGGATCCGGAGCCTATCCTGGGAACACTGGACATGAGGGAATATACTCCGGAATAGACGTCAGTACATTGCAAGGTACCATACAGACACATTCACACCTTGGAGTAATTTAGCAAAGCCAATCCAACTACAAGCATGTGCTTGGGATGTGGGAAAAATTTGGAGGAAACCCATAAGGACACCAGAACACGTGCGACTCCACACTGACAGTAACCCGAGCTTGGGCTCGAACCAGGCACCCTGATTATGACAATTATTTCAATAGAAATGGACTCAGAAACACACCTTTCTATTATCATCCAGCAATTAGCTTTTGGGGATCTGCTTGTATCATTTGAATATGTCCCTATCATTTTTACTGACATATAACTGAAGGGAAAAAACATGTTTTCTGACAACAACAAAAATTGCATACAGCATGTTATGATGAGAAGGGAGCACTTTGCTGTGAACAATACCATTTCTTGCTTGTTCCCTTGACTAAAACCAAAATAAGAGCAGAACCTCCATGACTGTGATCAAAGTTTGCCTTGACATTGCAAACTTGCTACAGTGTAAGGCATTGAAACTTACAGGAATCAACAGACATTGCACTTTAGGTAACCTTTCCAAAAAGAAAGTAAAGATATTTGAATAACAGGTGTCACAGCCCTCTAAAGACTTTATCCCACTGATATACAAAGTTAAAGAACCATGCTATTGCACACCAGCTCCACAGTTCTGCAGACCTGAGCATCCAGAGCATGCCTTCATTTTCAAAATATTACTGAATGGAACTGCGCTCTAATGACAGATGAGGCTGTTGCCCCACATTGAGGAATGTAGATACCATCCAAGTCTTGAATGCACATTACATTTCTGTCCATAGATGCTGGATCAACAAAAAGATGAATTGCCTAAAGCCAGCATTCCTTCCATATTTCCCCCCAATGTTCTCCTCAGGGGCATATGCAGCCTGTCCAATCTTAGCCAGGCTGGCGAAATGCTGCAGGGAGAACACTCCATCCTCTGGGTTGGAACAAGTAGAGAAAAGTGCTAATGATAGAATCCATGTCTTCTAATAAACCTCAAAATCTCATTCCACTTCAATTCAAGTCTCTGTGGCTTCAGGTGAAAATTTCACAGGAATCGATAGTGAAAGCGTCAGCCAGAGAAATCCAGTAACGTGAACAAAGTCTGCACTTAATCGTAATCTTGCAGCTTCAATGTGCAAGGAAGAAGACAAAACACCAACCAAAATGCATTCCATGGAGAAAATGCAGAAAAGCAAAATGAAGCTCTGACAATCCAGGGTGTTCTGCCCATAGTAAGACTCTTCCCAAGTCCCTGTTCACCCAGAAGAAGTAGTGCACGTCCGCCTCTGGCTATTGAAACCCCATCGCACTCCACATCTCTTTCTCTTGTTTTTTCTGTGAGTGACATAATTGCAAGTGTCCTCTCTGCCATGTCAAAGTTTCATGAAAGCTCTCTCCAGAAAAACAAAAGAGAAACAGCAGACATATAAGAACAGAGAGAATTTGGGATAATAGACACTGCTGTGTTTGTCACTAAGGAACACGTGTGTGTTCTTGTTCAGAATTTTTCCTGCTTCTTCATCAGGGTGTGATCTCTTTTGACTAAGTGTTAGAATCTTTTCAGTAAATGAAAATAGGCTTCCATTCTTGTTTGTCAGCCCGCCCACACAGCCTGTTCCTGTTAGTGGGGGCACTTGAGTGGGCAGGGGAGAAAATTTGATGTCAACCTGTCAAGAAAAAAATGCATATGTGAAGAAAAGAGAAGGGCAGAGGTGAAATAAAAAAGGAGAGAAGAACAAAATTTCAGACAGATAAAGTAAAAAAGCAGAATGTTATTAAGGAAGGAATAAAACATGATAGGGCATGGTGTTATGTAAGGAATAAAATATGACAAGGCACAATGTTACAGGAAAAGAATCCATTATGGGGTGGTAAGATGTGACCTGTGAAGCAAAGTTACTGTTACCACCCTGAAGTTGATTATTTTCCTATAAGAGCACACCCTGAAGTGTTTTATTCCTCTTACACCACAGTGATTTTGCCACCAATTACAATATTTAATTTATTACCCAATGACACGTCATGCTTTTTAAGGGTTTATAGTTACATTTAATTTTGCGCATGACAACTTGGTTCCTCTTATCACTTACGTTATAACAAATACAGAGTTATTCCCACTACAGCCTCTCTCTTTTTCTCTCTATTGATGTTAATAAGGCAAATAATGTAGCTTTTCATTTTACCAATAAATCAGAAAGCTGTGGCTGAAAACGTCCTGACTATTACAAAGCATTGACATTGGAGACTCCATCCATTAATTTTAAAATAAGCATCACCATATCAACTATTATAATTTTTTTTTTGTTTAATAAAAAGACATTTTCAAATGTGTTTATTATTAACCATAGATTATCTGGAGTGTCCTCCATCCAAATCCCCGTGAATGAGTCAATAACTTTTCTATAGTTAGAATAGCGCATTAATATAAATGTGTGATTTGCCTCAGAGCCAGCACTACAGTCAGAGCTGCTGTATAGAAAATTAATCAACATCATCTGACCAATCAGATTTTAGAATACAACAGTGCTGTGGTGTAATGAGAAGGATAAACATGAGAACGGCACAGAGGGCAAAAACCTCAAACCTGTTTTGTGGACAGATAGTCTTTTTTTGAACCCTTTTCAAAGACATTTTAATTCTAGCAAATGTATTAAGGTTATTACACTTTTAAAAAAAGGTTGTTGTGTACTGAAAGTCACAGAACAGCGAGAGATGAACAAATTCCAGAAATATAATTATAAACCATTTCAGGTTCTTTTTGTGCTTTAAAAAAACTCAGTTTTAAAAGCGCATTTTCTTTGCATTTTGTCCAAAGGGAAAGTCTGTAGTTACAAAGTTAGCCTGCTTTTGAAATTCATTGGCTTTAACTTTATACCCCTTATGCTACACAGTGTAATAAAGTACACAGTGAAGAGGCAGTTTGGGAAATGATGGTAGGAATCTTCAGAAAACAAGCAGACTGAATTATGTCAAATGAGCAAAGAAATTGTTCCTGTGCTTTTCAGCTCAGGGCTCCTTCATCTAACAGCGTACTACAGCGTGATGTTTTGATGCCATGAAACTCAGCAGCCTTCCCAAATGAAGTCCACTGGATATGAAAAGGAGGCCACAGGTGTGTGCTCAGATGTTGATACAGTAACTCTTACAGTGTTTGTCTGCAACATTTTTCAACACTGTTTTATTTTTTACTTGATACATTATATCAGCAACTATGCTTAGTTTACATATTAATTTTAGTATTAGGGATGCACTGATACCATTGACACCATGAGTAACCTATTTATTATTATTATTATTAGTAGTAGTAGTAGTAGTAGTAGTAGTAGTATTAAACAATTAGGGCATCATGGAACATTATATTTAGCTCTGTTTATGTTTGCTGCTGCCATGTGCTGCTAGCAATGAGCTCCTCCTGCTGAGTTTTTTGTTTAAAATGTTATAGCATCTAAAAAGTGTCTGTAACAGAAACCACAAGGACGGCTTGTAACTGAGCGCACAGAGCAATATCAGTGATTGCGGACATTAAAATAAGTGCTAGGTGCTGTGAATTGCACCTTGACTAATGCACAAGTATAGATGCTGCTGAGCACACGTGGCTCAGTGTTCGCAGAAGTGAAGTGATCTCATGAATGACACCTTCTCTGCACGCTCACCTCACTGTTTACTGAATAGGCTTGCACACATTTTTAAAAATGGCCAGCCAACCATGGTCATTACAGTGCACTCACATTGAGCATCTTCATGCTCTCTATTAAAGATTCTGTTTAAACTCCATAAGATGTTTTACCAAGTTCCTCCACCTTGATATTTTCACAGGTCATAGTTTTAAGTCTGCTTTGCTTTAAGCATAAACTGTACATCCAAATACTTCCAGATCTCTATCATTCATTTCATTTTCTGATCATTATTGCTGCAATGTATGCTAGGCTTATGTCACATAGTATCTTGTGGTATTGGATGTTGGTATGAGAGAATTTTTATGCATATGACTCAGTGAGCATGGTATAAATTTATCCCTAACATTTACTCACTCTTAGCAATATATGTATGACTGAACCAGGCCATCTCTTTAATCTTAGAGCAATTAAATATATTTTATTACAACTGATAAATTGTATATTGCTTTTAATTATTAGCATTGAATAAAGCACTGAACATCCTTCATAATACGTCTTGTTTATTCCCATTTATTCAGTGTGTGTATATCGTTACCGTCTTAACAGCTGATAATTTAACTTTGAAATACTTGTGAATATAAAATTAGTTGAAAATTTAAGGTTTTTGAACACCCTATATATTAGCCTTTTTGTTTAAGTGACCTCATTATAAAAACTCTTAAATTTAACTGTCTAACCAAGGAATAGGCAAAAGAGAATTTAGAAATGTTTATTAATAAAGGTTTATTTAATTAAATGGTATTTTATTAAAACAATCTCAATATAATTTACTCAGAAAAGGCTAAAATCTTTATCACTCTGATTAGGCACTTAACACATAATGTTAATTATACAACTTTCAAATAGTCCAAAAAAGAGATTTGCTTGTGACAGTAATGATATACATGCCATGTGTAAAATATTGCATTTCTGATACTGAATTTCTGAATCATGGTATCTTGTAGCTCATAGTAGTTCTTATTGTTCATAGTGTTCTATGTTGAGGTTTCCAAGTTCCAGGTTTCAGTATCCCCTGGTGATTTTCTGTTTCTGAACATGTGTATTTGTATGAATACTGACATGTTACTTGGAAGACCCCTAACAATTTGACTCAGTGGTTACTCAGAGACTCACATCTTCAATAGAGCACAGAGTTCTTCTGCTTTTAGTAAAAATGTAAAACAAGAACATAGTATGACCTCTTGATGACCTCTTACCTGTGGAGAAAGCAGTGGCTATACGGCTGTGCAGACTGTGCTGACTGTGAATTCAGACTCATTGGCCATGATGTCTGTGGGCTGGATATTACGGTCGTACATGGGGTTTTCAAACGTCGCTCTTCCATTGGTGTTTTCATGGCCGGCATAGCCATTGAAGGGTACTTTAGGTCTTTTTCTGGTAATGAGACAAGACATAATCTGAACACTGAAACACTTTTGACTGGAACATTGATGTTATTGAAGAGGGAAATACACAGTGTGAAATTAGACCATAGCATCAAACTGCATGGATCTCAATAGCACTAGCAACAAATTGAAAGAAAATAGCACATAATGTGTTCTGTACTGTTTAATTGAAGATGGCACATGATGTTGCCTGGAACAGGGTGCAGATTTACCTGTGTTTGTAGAGGTACAAAGCAAATCCTGCTATAATCATGGCTATAAAAGGCACTAAGATGGCTGCTGCCACGGAACTGCTGTTAGAGGCAAAATTGTAGCTGGGATTCTCCCCGTTTGGGTCCAGCCCCTCTGCAGAATGGACAAATAAAAAGCAACTTGTAAAAGCACACTAATAATACTTAAAAGACTCAGCTATAAAATAACAAACACATTTATTTTTCCTGGTAAGACTTCTGATAAACTGAGCTATGTCCAATTCCACTTTGCAGCTCAATGGAGAATCCATTATTTATGGCTGATATTATTTCACACTTCACAGCTTTATCACACAAGTGGAAAACTCCATGACAAAGTGTGTATTTAATCGAAATGTAATTAGATTATGAACAAAACCAAACAAATCTAATGAGGAATTGTTTTGGAGGAATCTGATCTAACTCAAGTGACAGGTGCGCTTTTGGGAGGTGCAATCATTCCATCATCCGAAACAAGGCTTTTTAATTACTGCTATGAAGTTGCTACGAAGATGAAGTCATTTGCTGTTTATTTTTCAATTAAGACCACTGTGCATCCCTAAACAACAAGAGAACAACAATGCACCTGTTCATCAGCTAATGCCAAAAACCTTGCCAATAAGGTAAAAGCAGGAACAAGTACAGGATCTGATTATCTTAATAAGGTTGACTTATCAAACCAATGCCTTATGCCATACCCCCACATAGACACACTCCCTCCATTTTTAATAATAAATGTTTTGTTTGCTCAGTATGTTTAGTGTTTTGTTTTGTTTTCTTTAATGGAAGGCCATAAAGTTGTTGATTAGAAATGAGACATGGTTTCATTATGGGAGCACTTTACAAAGAACTGTATGCTTTGCCCTTGACATGTCAAGCCCTGCACTGATGAATAGGTCACACTGTAGTTACACGTCAGTGTAATTATCTGCATCTGCTTTTGCCTCCGCCCATAGTGAATCACTTCAGATATTTATAACAAGGTCCTGTGAAGAAGCAGCATAGGCAGTATCTAATTAACTACTGCCATCAGTAGTTAACTGGGGGGATTAGCTGAGCAGTTCCTTTTTTATTTAAAGGAGATTACAACTTATTCCTTACACACTAACTCACTGAAAATGCATTCATTCACAAGTTAATATGCAACTGTCATTATTCCTCGACAATCTAAGCCAAAAAACTGCATAACACTGAAGACTGAAAACTATCATTTACCTTTCATCTAGACACACCTAAGTGTTGGACAGCTATCTGGATGGGATGAAATTTCTGGACATACTGTATGTCTGTTAATTAATGTTATTGGAGATCATCTGTAATGATTAGCATCTATTCACATGTGATAAATGATCTCTGTATGAATCACAGATCTATGCATTGTTGTCCATTTTTGTCTATGCATTGTTATCCAAAATTCCATGCGTACTACGTACACCCCATTTGACCTTCATTATAGATGCTGCACAAGTTGTACTTGATCATTATTAGGTCACATGACTGTAGGATTTATCTGTGTTGGGAACTCACTTAAACCCCAGATGTTTAAACACTTCAGTCTTTGTACTGAAAAAAAAGTGCAAAGCCTCTTTTATAGGATATAATTTACCTACAATTTACAGGATATAATGAAATTTTTACCAACATGTCAGTTAATCAGTTGCGATGGGATATACAGTACTGTGCAAAAGTCTTAGGCATATGCAAAGAAATGCTGTAGAGTAACGATGCCTTCAAAAGTAATGAAATTAAATGTT
Organism: Gogo arcuatus; assembly: GCA_028570945.1. Lineage (NCBI taxonomy): Eukaryota > Metazoa > Chordata > Actinopteri > Siluriformes > Anchariidae > Gogo > Gogo arcuatus. The sequence goes on from JAOTRR010000031.1 coordinate 9,399,873, forward strand.
TCTACATAAAAAAATACTATAAAGAGCAGTAAACAGTAATAAATGAAACAAAGTCAATATT
>JAOTRR010000031.1:9432926-9447809 GCA_028570945.1 Gogo arcuatus
ACACACACACACACACACACACACACACACACACACACACACACAGAGACAGAGGTTATAAAGCATCTTGTCAGTACAAGCAGGAGTTTGAGGCAGTTTGATTGTGAGGAGTTTAATCCAAATGTGAGATTACACCTGTATATAGATTTGAAGCACCTGCTGTTCCTAGTTACTGTTGAAACAGGACAAAGAAGAATTATCCTTGCCTCATTTTCCCTGCCTTTCATCACACTCTCTCTCAGAGAAAGACAGGTGGGTGCTCTAAATCTATTATTCTAAATCACTACTGTGGCAATCTAAGGTGAAATATCTTTTGATTGCTTCTTCATGCACAGGCAGGTGAGCATAACACAGAAATGCGTGAAACAGAACTACACTTTGGATAGATTTAAACACTGAATGAAGATCAAGGGAATTAAGACAGACAGGGAATAAGTCTAAATAAATATAAATAAATAACATGGGTATCAAAACTAAATGATTCTGGGCGAACAGATTTAACCCACCTTGGCAGAGAGGTACAGGAGCATTCCATTGGTAGATGCCTTGTGGGGTGCGAGTGCAGGTGGCACTACTCTGCCCAATCAAGCGGAAGCCCTGGTCACAGCTGAAGCGCAATGTACTGCCCAGCTTCGTGCCTGTCTGACTGTGCACTGAGCCATTCACTGGAGGGTTAGGGGTACTGCAGTAGGCCGCTGTAACATACACAGATACACACACCAAAGAAAAATACATCAGGGTGGGATTGGAAAAGTGTATGGTTACCCCTTTTAACACCCAGAACCCACTGGCAGGTCTGTCTCTCACAATGACCTGCTCAATATATTCAGCTCAATAGCATTCTTTAAGATGAGTAAGTAGATAATAAGCTTGGATTTTAAAATTCCTTAACCTGCAAATCAGATGGGTGTAGTAAACTAATTAAGCAATACTGGATGGAAGGAAGTATATTAGTACATAAGACAGGAAGTGGGCAGAGAAAGTCATCCCATTACTTTTACTATTACTTTTCATTTCTGCTAACATGTTACACTGCCATAAAAATGCTAATTCCAAACAGGGAACTATATCTCTAACTTGTGGGATTCAGGAGCTCTCATATCCCACAGACAATAAGATAAGATTTGTCCACTCAAAGAAAAAGGCAAAAAAGCTACTGAAATGGAACAGTAAGCTTCACTTCAGATTTTATGAGTGCTATGGCTCTCTAACAAACTGCCCTGTTAAGACATAAAATGGGAAGGTCTCAAGTGAACCACTCATCCATTAGCAGAAATGAGTGGGATATTGAAAATGGGGCCAATTTTGGAAATTACAACTATACTGTACAACATTAAGTAAAACTCCCCATGGAGTAGTAAAATTGTAGGAATCTATATGCTGCTGGGCTTAGAGAGGCAGCCGAGAGGGGCTCTGGCTCTCAGGCTCCGACAGCTTAGTTGAAGTAGAGGCTTAAGCCAGCCTTCAGCCTCTCCATTTGCTGTACATACAGACATAGTTTATTCCTTTTATTCCTTCACCTAAGCAAAGAGCTAATGCCTGAGGTCTTATGCTCAATAAAATCAAAATGAAAACAAATCTCAATGTCACCTTCATGCCTTTTTTCCCCTGTTGGTAGCAAAATCTATCTAGCTATCTATCAATCTCCACCCTCCACTTTCACCTTTTCTCTCAACACATAGGAAAAAAAGCTTTCACACTAATCACAGTCAGTCACTCACTACCTTGAATCTATCAATGCTCAAGAATGAATGGAAGTAAAGGTGCAAGAAAAGTAAAGAAAAGAGAAAAAAGTGTATTGAGTCAGAACGATTTTAGGAACTTGCTACAACTGGTGACGGAGAGCCAGCCTGCAGAGATAAAAGATGGATTATTAAAGCAAACAGTAGAATGTTTAAAATCTGGCTTGCCATCTGTTTTCTTCCCACGGTATTTCAGCAGGGTGGTCCATATTGAGGATGCAAACCTGTATGCTGGTGCCACTAACTCAGCCTGTCACTGATCTGGCTATCAGAACTCCATCAAGCATGAAAAGAGAGCAGAAAACTAAAGACGCTGTCAGCAGGAGAGAACTGGTCCCACTGTGCAAGAGCAGCAGATGATTAGTCATCCTTCTGAAACTGATAATCATCAGCCTTCTGATGATAAGGAGCATACGGAAACATTTTAAATATTTACACAACAATACATCATACAGGATTCAGCAGGTGTCACCAGTACCAATCTCTAAATCTCGACTTTTTAGATTAGGAATGGATATGTACATTAGTAACGAGTATCATCGCCATCAGTAGCTCACCTGAGTAGCGGATTCGAAAGCCTTTGTGGCTGGAGGTGTGATCAAATGACCAGTGTAGGTAGACTTTATTGGAAGAGCTGGTGATGCTCAGTGGGGATGAGTAGTTCCCACTTAGAGTGATGAGAAGTGGACTCTGTCTGGATGGACCTTAAAAAAAAAAAAAGGATTTGATTACAATACAAGAAAGCTGCGCTTCTGAATTAATGGCAACCCTTTATAATTTTTTTCCTCTTGGTTTTCAGCAATTTGCACAACATAATTTTGAGAATAACACATCTATTCTAGACTTTATGTAAGAGATCATGCCCAATGAGATGCCCACAACACAAAGTAGACTGGTGTTTCCACCTTCAAATCTGTTATATTGTAGATAATAAAACACATCAGCACATGTTTAGTAAAGAATAAAACATGATGGTGTGTGCTGTTATAGGAAATTATAACAGCAAGTTTCAAAGTGTTTTATTCCTATTTATCCTTTTACAGCACAACAATTTGCCAACAATTACATTTGATATTAATTATAACAGCAAGAATAACATCATACTTTTATCCATTTAGTTATGCAAATTAGTTTACAAGTTAGTTCCTATTATGTTATAGCAATGATTTTCTGGAGCAAAAAAACCCCCAACAACAACAGAATAAATGCAGTTTGTCTTGTTACCGAGGAACCAGAAAGCGCAAAGTCTTCTGTTCTGAAAACCTACTGACTGTTACAAAGCTCGGACACTGGAGACTCCTTCTATAAATATTATATACATGTCTACTTACAGAAAGCTTAACCATATTAATGCTTATATTTTTCTTTGTTAAATAACATATACAGACTTGAGAATTGGACAGTCCTGTGGTATAAAACTACCAATTAAGTGTGCCAATTGCCAAACACCAATTAAAAGCATGTTTTGTGTTTTACTTAATCATTTTGGAATAATGAAGGTGATAGTGTACCATAAATACAACCTTGCCTAAACTGTTATAAATTAATATTTGTAGTCATGATTATATTTCAACATGTTGAGTTCAAATGTTGTTCTGTTCCTTGTGTTTATGAGAATATTCCAGATGAACAGCTTGCTCTCGTGGTACTCACCACTTTAGAAGTCAAAATTTTCTGGGAGCAACTTGTTAATGTGTTTCAATATGGTGGAGCCATGTAAGTGAATGAAGTGTAATTACAGTAATTAGTAATTAGTCAGATGGAGCCTTTTCCTAGTCATTTACCAACACATCTGAGAGAAATTCCTGATAATTTTGTCATGTTTCTACTGTTATTCTGCCTTACGCTTTACACATATAAAATACTTAACTTCTATGTGCCAGCTAGCTAAATCATTAGCCTCAATCATAACGTATTTTACCGTCAGTGTTCATAATTTCCTGTTGCTTAGCAACAGTGTTTTCATGACTATAACCACTTGAATGGCAAGAGAGTGCATGTTCACATTTCCAAGTCGAAAGCATTAATTTATGAGTTCCATTCGAATGCAAAAATATTATCAAGTGCAGTGATTTAGAACTGTGATTAAAACTGGATCTACTTCAGCGGGGTCCTGATGTATTAATACACACCTGTCAGCTAATCAGAAAATGAGCATTTTTGTGGAATGTGCACATTGGTTATTTGCTATATCAAACCACAACATTTCTGCTACGTACAGCTCTACATTTTAATACACAGACGTAATAACAGAAGTAAAAAAAATATATACTCCTATACACCTAGCATCATGGAAACTTTATTACACCGTCTGCAGGGGCACTTTCAGATCAACAGAACAAGTCCATAATCCACAGTTGTCTCTTCATCCCTGGATTTTCCAGGAGGCTTGTGTGTGTGTGTAAAGTTTAGAGTTTCTGGACCTAGACCTCTCTGGCAGGTTATATTTGGCACTATATGATGAAAGTCTCTAACTCCTCAGCTCAACGTAATATACAATGCTGTAATCACCGGTAAGCACACCAGCTCCCCTAAGGTGCAGCCCACACTGTGCCCAAATGCCAAGCAAACACACAGCAGCCAAGAGGCTTTGTCAGCCATTAAAATAGAGTGTGTTCCTGTTCAGATACAACCATTCACCGAGCCTTACTAAACACACTACCTTTACCCTTTCTTCACATTCACTTCTGTGTGAAATGCAGCACATAGATCATTCATGCTCAGTCAGGTTTTAAACACACACACACACACACACACACACACACACACACACACACACACACAGAGCGAGGCATGAATGCAAATACACCTGTGAAATGAATGTAAAACAGACAGCAGCGTAAAATCCTTCACTTAACAGCTATTTGATCCAAAGAGCATTTCAGTCATAGCTCATTCAATCTGATTTTACCTGGTATAAACTGACTATTTAGTTTATACCAGGTATATGCTGTAAGTCACTGTTCCTCCATAGTTGTAATCTGTAAACAGATGCAGTGTACCTACTTCCTTGTGGCTGGTCCCCACAAGGAAAACAATTTATATACTGTATTTAAAAAAAATTATCTATGTATTTGTATACTATATGGCTACCATTAAAAGTGGTCTCTTGATTTTTTCCGTAGCTGTATATATAAAGTACTTTTTGTTAATGAGGTTAAGGTTAGGTTTATGGGTAAGGATGGTATTGTATAGCTTCACTATTAATAATATAAATGCATACTATATACTTGGTCCTCACAAGGATAGTTAGACAAATGTGTTTTTATGTATTTTCACATCCACAGCTTCAAAATCTCACCCATTTTATTTCACAGGAAAAAAACAAAGATATTTACAACAGTGTCAACTACCAAAGCTGTTTCATCATTTCTTGAAATGAACAGTTTGGTTTTCAAGTCAGTTGACACTTATTACCCCAAATATATAGTGTATTAACAAACCTAAGACAAATTCATTTTACGTTGGATGAAACTGAATAATTTCTGTTCTCTGCCTCATAATGACGCCTGACATTAAACAAATTAGTCTCAGCATTATTAGATGGGCCGTCTACAGACTGCCAGATATTTTTTTTGCACACTTTAATGGCCACAAATGCACAAACATCAAAAACAAGCCTCAGTGTTGGCACAGAGAGTAGTGGCACAGAGCTGTCTCACAGCTCCAGGGTCTTTGGTTCAATTCTGGTTTCCTCCCATTTCCATTAAATTTTCTCTAGGAGTGAATGACTGCATGAATATGTGTGTGTGGTGTTCTATCCTGGGATAGACACCAGATCTACTGTGAGCCTGATTAGGATGCAGCAGATACTGAAGAATTCATGCATAAAAGCCTCAATGTGTAGACACTTCCATCCATATTTTAATTTCAGTAATGCTTTTTTTGATCATTACACAATTCCTCATTTATAATTTTATGGCTTTGATGTCTAACTATCCATCTAAAATGTGGAAACTAGTAACAATAGAGCAGAACAGAAGAACAGAAAAGCAGTGTATCCAATTCAATTTAAGTTGCCTCAGAGGCAAGATAAAAGCTATAGGCACTATGCAATACTGCAATGAGAGAGCTCATGCAGCATTAAATTGGTAGAAATGTGCTCAATTCATTTAAACATTTTATACAATCAAAGAAGACAGGAACAAAGAAAGAAGAATGTTGATTGTGAATCTTTTCCTCTGTCGCCACTAAACAGTGATATTTTCTTGTGTTAATGGCATCCACAGTGTGCTGACCCTGTGTGTATGTGCACTGACCTGTTGGCTCTCTACTCCAGTTTCTAATCTCACCCTAAATGGGAGCATTTTGGGCCATGACCCACTAGCTGCCCTTGTGCCATTCTTACAGACTAAAGCAATTTCCACTGCCTTTTCAAGTTGGGAGGTCATTGTGTGACTGTGTGAAAAAGCATGCCTCTGTCCTACCTGTCTCTTTTGCATGACAGGCACACTACTACCTGTAATTATTGAAAACCTGTACTAATTGATATGATTGATGATTTTTTAGGAGCTAATTATTTAATATTAATGGATGGAGACCTTTTGTAACAGTCAGTTTCTGCCATGGCACAGCAGGAAAGTTTTCAGGACAGAGGACTTTGTGCTTTCTTGTTTCTTGTATGCATGACAAGCTGCATTTTATTTTGTATTGTGTCTCATTAACTTCAACAGAGAAAATCAGACACTGATGAATGAACGACTTCACCAGTTATAACTTACAGTTGTGGTCAGAAGTTTACATACACTTATCATGGTCATGGATGTTCTGGCAGTATAGGGCTTTCAATGATTTCTTTGAACTGGTCTTTTTCAGAGGAAGAATGATTGTACAATGTACATCTTTAATAGAAACAAAACAATAATTTGGTGCAAGTTTTATTTTATTTTCAGTTTTCTGAAATCAATACAGGGTCAAAATTATATCCCCCCAAAAAAGAATAGTTCAAAGAAGTCACTGAAAGCCCAATACTGCCATGAAATTCATGTCCATGATGTGTGTATGTAAATTTCTGTAACAACTGTAAGTGATAGCAGAAATAAGATTGCCTTACAGATGTTGAATAAGATTAAATGTAACTTTAAGTTGCTAAAAAGTACTATGTGCTGTTTGTTAATAAATAAAAAAATTGTAATATTTGGCAAATCACTGTGGTATAAGAGGAATAATGCATTTCAGCACATGCTGGAGGAATAACATGCTGTTTCCTGTAACAGCACAACCTGTCATGTGTTATTCTTCACATGACCTTTGTTTACTCCTAAACTTAAAATCATGACTTTTGACAAAAGAAGAAGAAGATGATGAAGAAGAAGAAGATGAAGAAGAAGAAGATCTGTTGATATTGAAACCCACTTAAAACACTCACCATCAAAGATTTCAAGCTCATCAAACTGTCTGCTGGTCAGGAAGTGTTCAATAGTGAAGGAGATGTTGTAGCCTGGCTCCACCTTCACTACCCAGGAGCAGGACTCAAAGTGGGGGAAGCCATTGCCTGGGGACTGACTCAGAATCACTCCAGTAGAGGCTGTCAGCACCTCATTCATCGGACACATCACTGGGAGGAGCAGAGAGAGAGAGAGAGAGAGAGAGAGAGAGAGAGAGAGAGAGAGGTTACTTATACACATGAAAATCTGTAGTTCTGCAAAGGAAATAGAGTCACAGAGGAAGATCAACAGTGATGTCTAGGCCACTGAGGTTAGATAAGACCATCTGGTTTTTAAGTAGCAATAAAAAAACTTTTATTTAATGGGTTTGAAAGCATGAGGTACAGATTCATAAAAGGATCAATACTGAATGATGACCCACTGTAGAGATCAATGCAACATTTGTTCTTTCTAAATGTTATATGAGAAAGCCAGCAGCCAAGCCTCTGTGCAACTGAGGGTCAGAATAGTTCAAATTCCACCACCACTAACTCCGTAGCTCTAAAAGCAGGACCCCTGAGGAGAAAAAAAAAAGAAAAAAACCCATAATATTTGACAAATTCATGTCAGGCTCTGTTCACATCATTGTGTGTGTGTGTGTGTGTGTGTGTGTGTGTGAGAGAGAGAGAGAGAGATAGACGTCTCAGTTTATTTAATTTGAAAATAGACTAAGCTTTTGCAGGTTGCTGAACTCATGTCATTTTGGAAATCGGGCACGTGGATGTGTCGCAGGAGCTGTGAAAAAATACTGCTCAGTCTGTATAATAAGTGTCCTTTCTATCTGGAGAACTAATGCTTTGTTTATCCATTAGCCTGTTTAGGTATAAAAGTGTACTGTTTCCCATGTATATTTCCAGAATATGATTGTAATTTATCAGGGAGTGTGACTGTCATATGTGGAGGTCATACTGTGACTTTCATCTGAGTTTCTTTGGCCTGTGATGAAATGAGAGGCATCTTGTATCACAGCACTGCTGAATTCTCAATTCTACCTGGTAAGAAATTGTTGATTAATTTTCTGTAACAGCACAGATCTGACAGAACTTCCCACTGCAAGGATTATATCAATGAACTCGTTCTAATATTAATGTTTCAATAGTAACAACTTACACACAGGCTTATAAAGTGGATGCTCCAAATAAACAGATTAAAACAACAACAACAACAACAACAACAACAGTGTAATTGTTGATATGTTGAAGTTTTTTGAAAGGCATCAATGCTTTGTAACAGTCATATCCTTTTTCGACCAACAAGGAACAGGTTCCGTTCTGATTCGCGGACCAACTGTTGAACCGTTCAGAGCATTTAGACGAAAAATAAATTGGTTTGGAACCTGAAAAGTTGGTTCCCAGCTGGAACTGAAATATAGCTGGTTTTTCCAGTGCGAACTGTGACAACATCAGTGGACGTGTCATTAGTTTGGAGAGGAAGCAGAGCACAGTAATGGAGAACAGAACAGAAAAGGATACATCTTCAGAAAAAAAAAAATGGACCAAAAACAAATATGTGCAATAACAGAACAAAAGCTCGCAGGTAATCAATGCACACTGCCATCTTGCTATTACTGTTTACTCCCACTGTGAATTATGCAACGCCCTCCGTTCATGACTCATCCTTGATTACAGTGGTTACGCTCAAAACTGGTGAAAATGTGGGCTGGTTCGCTAGCTGGCACCAAGGTTCAAAGAATCCTGAATGGAACCAGTTGAAGATTCCGTTCCCAGTTGGTCGGAAAGGGGTATCAGAGAAAAAGCTGTAATATGATGTTTTCTGACACAGGAAAATGTTCAGGACAGAGAACTTTGTAGTTTCTCTGGAACCTGACAAGCTGCATTTTTTTCTTGTCTTAGAAACTTCAAGAAAATAGAGAGAAATAGAAAATAGCAAGCCTGGTGAGGGAATGACTGTTTATAGCTGCTATAACATAAGTTATAACAGGAACTAACTTATTTCAAAGGGTCATTCTTTAATAAATAAAAATGTCACTGTTGGCCAATCATTGTGTTATAGGAGTAATAAAACACTTCAGGAAGTGCTGTTATTAATTCCGGGTGGTAATGCCATCACACCATCCCATCACAGATTATTTTCCTACATGCTCTCTGTCATGCTTTATTACTTTGATATCATGCAGCACCCCCAAATTATAATGTACAGATATGACACTTGTTCAGTGTACTTGTGAGGCCATGCCACCTTCGCGCATTTATCTTTTGAATTATCAGGCTTTATGCAGAGCCTGATCTCATCACTTCACATTGGTATTAGCATCCCTCTTATTTATGCTGTGGCTGTCTGAATAAGTGACAACATGGAAGGATAAAGCCTCACCTCTGACATGTTTTTCATCTCATTTCTCTAGTCACAGAGGTTATAAACTATATTCACTGAAGCAGACTAGAAGCTGGACGGAAAATAAATGTTACCATTAAATATTCATGACACCTGGAGTTTGGAAATGAAATATGGATTTTCCATTTCTTTACTTTCTAAATGAATCTACTGGAGCTGCAGAGTTCAGATGGTGTGAGTTGTGATTGGGTTACTACGATGATATCCACATGTTTAGAAAAGGTTTAGGGTAGAATTGAGTAGAATGTTGGTTTCTAATTCCTCTCATCTTTTTATGTGAGCAATCAAGGAAAGCAAATATTGATCTAATAAGTTTAGAAGAGAGAAGAGAGTAAACGCTTCAGAAAATCCAGTCACTGATCTGTGCACCTTCTTCTCAAATAATAGTCATTCTCTGCATGTCAATTGGATAGGAGTCAAGTTTCAGGATAGACACCAGAACATATTATGTTTACAGAAAGACAGTCGGTTTCAATAAATGGAATAGTGCATATACTGTATGTTCATGGTTATTGTCCACATGACAGCATGAAGAGGTATATAAAATATGCAAATATGACAGCATTTTACTTTTCACACTTGCCAATAATTACTGCATAAATTGATTCCTCCTGACAATTTGGACTGTCTGTATCTTGCTTAAGCCCTGCAAAAGATTGGCACCCTGCCCAGGGTGTACCCCACCTCTCATAAGATGTCAGCTGGGATTGGCTCCAGTTTCCCCGTGACCCTGATGGATAAGCGGTATAGATAATGGATGGATGGATCTTGCTTAGTGAAAATACATGAATCCAGTTCCATAAAAACACTAGAATTAGCAAAGTTTGACATGTATATACAGATGACTCCACGATTGGCGTGCCATTTGTTTCCCACTGATATTACCTTTGCAAATATATACGAAGGGAAAAGACATTTAAAACAAGGTGTAAAGTGTCCTTCACAACAGCCTATGTGCATGTCTCAGATAAATAACTTAAAACATTCATAAAACCTTTCTACAGAAACTGTCCCAGTGTATTACAACTGGATTTCACCTTTAATTTAGAAAATTGTTATTTTTGCATTATGATGTGAATCCATTTAACATCTCATGCTTTAAGTATTTTTTGAAGGGTCATACATTATAAATTTAAAAAATAACATTCACTCAAGACTTCCTTCACCTGAACAAATTCACTCCATGAAATTTTGCAAATTTCCTTCGAGTCACATGTTCCACAACGAGTTGCATCTTGGAATTTTCTGAAGATCATGGGAAGCTACAAAAAGTCATCTCATTCCTTTTTCTTTTCTTTTTCTCATCCTTTTCTTTCACTGATATAGTGTAACTGATGAAGTCACTTTAAAAGTACACCCATGGTACCCAAATTCCAGATTGAAAATAAAATATTCATTTAAAAATTATTTTAAATAAATCATTAGATTGTCCTTAATATTCTCATGCCCTTAGAATGGCCTCTGAACAGCCATATTTTGCTGTGAGCTCAGTAAGGACAATTCAATGAGAAAAATGTTACAGTTAGCAACGTACAAACTGCACAATCATTAAGGAGTAAGAATATTATTAAGCGTTCCTCTTTGAGAAGATCCGAGCAGCTTTCATGTATTAGTGTGCTGAGCAATATCATGCCCAGACAAGTGTACTGCACTGATTTGCTTTGACACATCTCATTTATGAGAGTAAAATACAGATACCTATGAACCTCTGTAGAGCTCCAGGGGATATAAAATGTGAACATTGTTTCAATAAATCACAAAGATAATCACAGTGGCATATGAACGCTCATGCTTGCCCATCATCACTGTATAAAAAAAGATGTTTCCAGGTAAGCATCAGCTGCATTATTCAGTACAACAATATTTACTACATACAATTTGTGTGTGCTGTATAAACTGATGTTGTAACTATGCATAAAATGACCTAGATGTATACCAGGAATTACATAAGCAGTGGGCACACTATAACATAAAATACACATTAAGCATGCACACTAATGATTACTCGAGGGATCTCGTGCTAATGATCACAGCTGATTTCCATTTGGAAAACCATATTAAAAGTCTGATACTATAATTTGTAAATCATAATTCAGCCATGACCTTGACCTATAGTAGAGAATTGATTTAGATTAGTTATTCAGTATCAATAAAATACCTGGAACATAAAATGGATTACATTCTTTAGCTTTCACTATATGCATAACACATCCAGGATGACTGTTAACTAATGTTTTCCTCTAAGCCAGAGGTCAATAACTGACAATCCAGATCAGCAGTCAGTATTTTAGGGGACTGAGCCAAGCACTTTAAAACAAATTCAGTATCAGAGCAGATCAATGTTTTTTCATGGGCATGAACTACTGCAGCTTCTGTATCAGGTCCTCTTCTGTGGCTTATCCAATCACATGTACTTATTTAAAATTATTTATCTGAAAAAGCTCATTGGACCAGAGACTAGCTACAAGGCTAGTGTCACGTCCACACGCATAGGTGCTCGGAGCGTGCAGTGCGTGCTGCAGACTACAACTCGCATGCAGCGCCGCACTCAAGCTCATTAGAGCTAATTGCCATGCACCTGTTTCTGATTATAGTGCAATCACAGCGCATGCTTATAAGGACTCTCACAACACACAGACTTTGCGAAGTACACGCTGAGTACCCTGTGTCTTACATTACCAAGCCTTGTGTTATTGTATCGGTACTCTGGTCTGACCTTGTTTTATATATTCAGATTTTGCCTTTTGTCTCAGCCTTTTCTTTTCTGTTTGTGCCTCACATGACCCTTGCCTGTTTCTTCACTCTGCTTTTGCCTGATGTTTTGGATCTGTTTGTCAGCGTGTTTTAAATAAAATCTTCCTGCACTTACATCCGTCTATCTCCCCCCTTACATGACAGCTAAAGACATGATGGCAGAAAGAAACGGATTTTCATAGACTTTCATTTTCATTTGATTTACTCTGATTAGCAAACTGATAACAGAAAAAAAATAACAACAAAACCAGGATGTGTAAAGATGAATGGACAGAGAAGTAGTCATTTATTCTCCCTGTGTCAGATGCAAAATAGGTGTGTCTCATCTGTTCAGAGTCCATGGCACTAGTCAAAATAATATTTGGAAATGTCTATTGATACCCATAAACCAATTCCTTACAGTTAATGATTAAGCATTAAAAACTAACCGTTGTCACCATTCAGCCATGTTAGTTGCTTATCCAGACCTCCATAAGCAAAGAATTCTATGTAAATACATGTAAACAATTTTCACCATCACTATGGCCATACATTAGAAACAAAATCTACACACAGACATGTGAATTAGATTTAGATTAATGGCCATCTTTAAGGAAATATGTGACTCAGGTTACTGAGGTTAATAAAATTGTTTAAGACACCATGCAGCAAACAAACTCTGCACACTGAACACACTTTTATTTTTGAAAATTTCTGCACCAGTGGCATTTGTTGCTTTCTATTGATTTCACCCCAGGGGGCTTTTAGCTCTGTGGTACACATCTATAAGCTTGATGTTAAGGTTTGTGTAGTGTATGCGACTGTAATGGTGGTATGAAGGGGGAAACGCTCTTATACATACACATACACTTGCTGAAAAAAGCAATTACATGATAAATGCTCATTATTTAGGGAGTAAAATTAAACCTATAAATACCTGTATAAGCCAACACATTAATTAACATTTATGTTTGTTGTTGTTAATGGGAAAATTTCAGAACTGAGGCTGAAAACAAGTTCCAATATTTATACCAGAGTTCAGTAAATGATCAACATTTAGCAATTTAATTTTTGTTATGTGGGCTTATTTTTAGCCAGGGATTGAACTAACAGTCAATGAAGGTGTATCGAGTTTAACTAATGTAACATTTAAAAAAAAAACACTAATTAATGAATATACATGCTAAATTACTTTGTTACTTAATTAACGTTAACCTTTTTCCACCAGAGTTTCTCTGTATAACCATCAGCTGTTCTGATTTGTCTTCATTGGATTTGGCTTGAATATTGGACATATTAATCTGACAAGTCTGAGGCATTCCAGTTTTTTTCCTCAGTTGCCATGGCAGTTTGACAGCTAGCACTGCTTTGCTGCTTCCTTGAACACCAATCCATGAGTGTAGAGTCATGGGAGGAGGGGGTGTTTGTATGGAAAATCTCAGTGTCACTGTGACTGCAATGCTCATAGGTGACACTACTAAATGAAATGCAATGCAGAAACATTCAACTAACGTTAATTCACAATCCCATCCTCTGAAATTCCCACAATGCTTTACTGTGGACAATGCATTTCCAAGGTTTCTTTGGAAGATACTTTGGAAGGATCTGGGTTTGTGTGTGTACTGCATGAGTCAGTAAAAATGGATGTCCTTTCTGTTAAGCAGAGATAGCAAACGGAAAACATTGATGACCTAGAGGGAGCTGAGAAAGCAGGAGAATGATGAGAGTGTACAGTGAAACACTGTGGACCGTGATATGGGGCTAGCTGCAGCCTAGCTATCTCTTGCATTTCAATGAGCTGTGCCTCTCTCTTCTCACTGCCTTCCTGTTCCTACTTTCCCACTCCCTTTCTGTTTGTCTGCTCGCCCTTTAAGCTTTTCTAAACCATATGACTTAGCTTGTTAGACTGAGTGATCCTATTATACGTTCCTTTTTAGTCAATACCTCTTTCCCATTGTCTGTCTCGAAACCCCCCCCCACCTTTCTACAATATACTATGTTCTTTAAAATTCTTTTCTTCAAGTAACCAAACCATGAAACTACAGAGATGAAGAGCACTATATCCTCTCTCTCTCTCTCTCTCTCTCTCTCTCTCTGCTTTTTTTGACGAAGCATGGCCTTTTTAATATGATTGACAACTGAATAGAACATGTGTTACATGACCACGTTAGCCCTCAATATAAAGCCCTAGTTATATAGCTGGCATGATCAGCTGCCGCCAACCCCTAATTAATGATAAGAAGAATTACTCCAGTTTAAATTCCAGCACATTGGAGTAAAGGGTGAGGAGGTCATTTTTGAGGCTACACTAATGAAAAGCAAATCAGAAACTGCTACTTCCACTCTCATTCTCCTGCTCCCCTCCACCTTTTGTTCCCTGTGATACTTGCCTATAGTAGAAGCGCTAACGATTTCTGTCTAAAATTAGTTGCATTTATTAGGCCGCGTCTCTTCTGCAGGCTTTCATCAAAGTCTGAAAAACAGCTGCAATCTTTCTCGTGATGCATTGCCAATTAACAGAAAAGACCAATCACCATTTACATGCATGCTGAGTGAGGACAAACACAGGAAGAGAAACTGTGTGTGTGTGTGTGTGTGTGTGTGTGTGTGTGTGTGTGTGTGTGTGT
>JAOTRR010000031.1:9466884-9477811 GCA_028570945.1 Gogo arcuatus
CAGAAAGGCAATACACAGATACAAGGCTTGGTAATGTGAGACACTAGGTACAGCGTGTATACTTCACCAAATCTGTGTGTTTAGAGAGTCCTTATAAGTGCGCGCTGTGATTGGGCTCTAAACCAGAACAGGTGCATAGTACTGTAATTAGTCCTAATGGTGCTTGGAGCACGCAGCGCGTGTGGACGTGACACAGTGATGTTTTTTTGAAGACTCTGACTCATTGTTATTAAAGGCGGGGGACACAAACTTAGTTCATTATATGCAAAAGTTCATAGTAAAAGAATTTGCTATATCGGAGTTGCAGTGTATTTTTCAGTTTACCACAAACATGTTCATTAATGTGCTGGTTCATGGTGGCCATCATGGGCTTAATTTTACTCATTGATGGAATGAACATTAGGCAATGCTGGCTGATTTTTTTCACTTATTTTGTTTTTTTGATTAAAAAAATATAAATTAATACAAGAGTTAGTTATTTTGTGAAAGTTACTTATGACTTGTCACTGCTGAAGCTCATGGTTTGTTCATGATAACTCGCATGTCAAAAATGTAAGTAAAGAAAATGTAACATTTAACATAAAATAAATTTAACTGACTATATTTTAAAATGAAGATTTTAAAGATATTTAGATATCACATAAGCAGAAGTTCATACAAAATTTACAATATAAATTCAAATACTGGCATCTTCTGTACACTATATGGCCAAAGGTTTGTGGATACATGACCATCACGTCCATATGTGCTTGTTGATCCCATTCCAGATTTAGTCCCCCTTTGCTTTTATAATAACCCTCAATCTTCCAAGAAGCCTTTTTTCTAGATTTTGAAGCGTAGCTGGAGGGATTTGCACATTCAACCACAAGAGCATGAGTGAGGTCAGGCACTGATATCAGGCAAGGAGGCCTGGGGTGTAGTCAACCACTCCAACGTTAGCAAGCCATGTCTTTATGGACCTCGCTTTGTACACGGGGCATCGTCATGCTGGAACAGGTTTGGGCCTCTTAGTTCCAGTGAATGGAAATTGTAATGCTGCAGCATACAAAGACATTCTAGACAATTGTGTGTTTCCAACTTTGTGGTCACAGTTTGGAGATGTGATGTGATGTGATGTGTATCAGGTGTCCACATACTTTTGGCCAATATATTGTATCTGCTATACTGTATAAAAGACATATGCGACACATAAGGTGTAGAATGCTCCCTGCTCTTACTCTTGTACTCCAGCCTGAAGCCGGCCGCTGATACACTGATATCCGAGAAGAAGTGCAGGTACAGCTGGTTGGATGTGCTGTTCAAAAGCGCTGGCACTGAGGTTCCTGGAGAGAAAGAGATTAAAATCTGTCCTTGTTGTAAGAGCATGGCTATTCTTCATGGACCCCTGAGAGCCCCTGGAACCGGCTGTGAGAACGGATGGAAAGGGACTTATTTTGTTTTACTTGCAAGCAGTAAGTGTCTAACACACATGCACATACATACACACACAATGTCAGCTTTGTGCTTTTTAAATTCTTGTTACAATTTGTTCAGCCCAAAAGAAAATCCCAACCTGAGAAAACCAAGTTCACCCCCTGCAGCACCTCAAGGCTGCCTGTACACACACACACTATCTAAAGTACAGAATGTGTCCCTCTGATTAAACCTTTTTTTCCCCCTTAAGACTTCAGTCTTTTTTTAATTGCAGATGTATTATTTACACATTTACTCTCCATGGCACTTTTAACATTTGTCCAAGGCTGTATTCAAGTTAAAAGAGTAAACAAAACCATATTTCACTTAACGCATGACAAAAATATTCAGAGCCTGCAAAGTGTAACTATATTTCATAAACAAACATAACAGCTTTAACTTTTTTAAATACTTTATTTTTTTTAAATGAGGTTTGAATATTTTTTAACACTTTACATTGTGCCAATTAATAATATTACGTAATGCACTTGTTAACATGAACATTAATGGCTATTTCATATTAAGTAATCAAGTAAAACTGAATAGGTTGAATGCCTGTTGATTAAAAAAAATCTGCTCACTCATCCACCCGACTGACATAATGAATCTTAATTCATACATACTAAATAAACAAATAAGTGAATACCACATTAACTAATGCATTGTTGACTTGCTTACATTTGTAATATGGCTTGACCATTATTTGTTGGATTCTCGAATCCAATTGGTCAGAAGGTGTTGATTCATGTTCTATAGCATCAGGGCTCTGAAAGTAGTAACTACCAGAGAGAATGGAAGTAAAGCGATCTAAGGTTCGGACTTACGGACATAAAGCACAATAAGACTTTGCAAGGACACACAGAAAAAGCATGGTGCACACAGACAAACTTATTAAGGGATAAACACAGTACAGGTGAACACACTTGGATAACAAATCAATGACAGAACAGGGGTGGAGACATGACTATATCCAAAACAATAGTGCATGGCAAAACATTAACAAAATGCATTCTTCATGCTGGCAATTGTGCTGCATGTTGAGAGGGGGAATTCATGACAAACTAACTGTTTTTGATGTTCCATAACATTAAATGTAACTACAAAAAAAATGCAGTTGTTGGAAAATTGCTTTGGTGTATGATGGATTATGCACACCATGCTGCTGGAAAATAATCACTGTCAGGGTTGTAATGTTGGGCCACATCACACCACCCTTTAAGCATTTTACTACAACAGCACACGTATATTTTGCCATTTCATAATGCAGTAGCTTTTTGTTGTTTGTGATAATAAATGCATTACTTTTGACCTGACCTCTTCAACTCCCAGGACCTTAGGGTTCATACATACATTCCTCATTCTTGTAACAACATGTTTTTCCTATTTGTTTCCCTGTATTTACTAAGTAGTTCAATTCAGTTCCTGAATATTAAAGCTTAAGAAGAATAACTCAATAATAATCTGAGGCTTTAAAAGGTCAATGCTAGGTAGTCAACACTAAATTTTGCCATAGAGCTTCCTTGACAATTGCTGCCAAATGACAAAGTTGAATTAAAAAAAACTGTCAAATATTGCAACCTAAATTAGAAATGAACAGTTATCCCACTTTAGCTATAGAATATCCACAGAGGGGAAAAAAAGCAGTGACAGATAGTGAGATCGGCAATATTAAATAAGTTGAAAGAGTGACCCACCTGAGAAGCTCCCCAGCATGGCGTCAGTGTTGTCACCCCCGTCAAACACCTCCAGCGAGTCCCAGTTCTGCTCAGTCACAAAGCTGATCACCTGGATCTGCCGGAGACAACAGAGAACACACTCAGGTTCCGTTAGTATGGAACATCAGCTAATTGGATGGTGACTCACAGCTCTCAGTGTGGAGAGGAAAAGTTTTGGGTGATATGACAGGCAGATAGCTTTAAACCGCATACCGAGTGCTCTTGAAATCTAAAAAAAAATTCCCCCTCTTCTTCCTGCATTGTATAACCTCTAAGGAAGCCTTTTCCCTCACTGAATTGTCTATGCGCAGCCCAGTAAATATTTTGGCATGTATCTATTTTCACCTCATCCTCAAACTGACTGAAAAAATGGACACTGGCACTGGCATTGCTGTGACTATCTCTGGGATATTGTCATGTTTCATCAGTCTGTGGTAAATTGCTATGTTTATTTGTGCTACTCAGTTTTAAAATGTGAGGAGTGTACTATATGCTGGGTTTTTTCCCCCACACTCTGCTTAGAGCACAGAGCATAGGAAAATTCACAAAGTTTATTATAGGCTTCTTCCATTTCTATTTTTCTTCTTCCAAACACACATCAGTAACACTTTAGCACAGGAGGTCACATATTCAACATTAATTATTAGCTAATATTTTAATACTTATTATTAATAATATATTATTATTATTATTATTATTATTATAGAACTGTAATAATAGTGATTCATATTAGCATTCATTGACAATGATATTTAATGATATTAGCATATAATAACTTTTCTCACATATTTATTAATGAATGTATTAAATTCTCTGTATACTTCAACTTCTAAGTAATGATACTAACTAATAATAATAAGAATAATTACTACTACTACTACTACAACTAATAAGAAGAAGAAGAAGAAGAGGAAGAAGAAGAAGAAGACATTTACAAAATCTCTATACACTATCCTTAGAATATCAGCTTCCTTGGAACAAGCTGTAGCATTTCAACAGGCCCATCTTATCACCAGCATTAGACCCATATGACTGGTTGTAACAGAAAAAAGAAAGATACTTTTTGCAGACAGGCAACAATGAGCTCAAGCTGAGCTCAGATGGCCTTCCTTACCTTTTCCGTATCATCTCTCATCCATCCCTGTCACTCACTGACATCTTCCACTCCACCAGCCTGCCTGCATTTCACTTTCAATCTCTATTACTGCTTAACCCCTCACTTCTCATCAGTCCTTACCAGTCTTTTTGAGGATCATGGATTCTACATGCTTTTTGCGTTCCTGTTAGATATAAACTGTGTTTGAAGCTGTAGACCACAGTTACATGGTTGAGTCAAAAAGTTTGCACACCCTCAACAAAACAACAAACATAACAAATAATGTTAAAAAAGTGTAAGCTAATATATTGTATTAACAATGAAAAAATGGATGTCTTTAAAGACTTTTTCATGCCTACTACTTGATTTTTTTTGCAAATCAATTGCAAATTGATCAATCAATTACAAAATCAATTACTCTTTGGGAATGTCTTTGTGGGTTACTTATTTCTGAATAATGGCTTTCACTGTTTGTAATAAAATGCCTAAAATATTTAATCATCATTTTCAACTCTGTCAAAAGGCCTATAATTTCTGTATTTAGCTGTTTTCCTGATCCCACTTACTCTTCACAGTAACTGCTCAGATGTTTGAGCCTGTTTGAACTTTTAAATAAGGCTTAAATAAGGCTTAAAATAAGCATGTGTTATTATACACCTTAATGAGGCACACTTAAATTAACTTGAATGCCAATGGGGATGCAAACTTCTGAGCTTGTTAATAAAACTAAATGCTCACATGGATTTGGTTGCTCTAAGGCCACATTATAATGGGTTTTCAACAGGAAACACCTATAAATGAACATGGGGTTTTGTTGTTAAGGGCATGTGTGAAGCAACATCAAGTTACTGTACGTGATTGTTTGGTTTGTGGACAAAAATGCTAATGAGAGTCAGTACTTTTTGTTATTTTGCCGCAAATACAACAAAATTCCGCACAGACATAAATTATATTATTTTTTAATGAGCATAAGCCTTTGTATCTGGGTACAGAATGTTCTTAGGTCTGTACCAGAATTTGCTCAAAAACTTTTCCATTCTGCATCATTCAGTCTGTGTAAAACACAGTATGAAGATTAAATGTGATAAACTGTACTTTGTCACCTTTATTTAGAAGACCTAGAGGGTGTGGTGTTCATAAAAGTCACTTTAATAAATAGGTACATAAGTGGACTTTATGGGCCGCTGTTGTACACTGACAGTGTCTAAATGAAAATTGTACCTTTTTTCACAAAGTGCTGGAGCAAATACTTCATCTACTGAACTTATAGTAGCTGGAGTTTGTTCTTGTTCAAAGGCTGTATCTCTCCTATGTACAGGACTACGTGAGGAAGATGAGCAAGTAACAGTGTTGCACAATATAGATAATCCAGGCAAGGGAGTAAATAGTTTATATGAGCCTGCCCAGCTGCCAAGAAAGATCACAAAACACTTTATAGCCAAAGTGAAGGTGCCACGGAGGCAATATTGGACAGAGTTATGAAGCATGATGGCAGGAATTAAGGGCTTTAGAGATAGTGGTTGAAATCCTAGAATGAAGGACATCTGTACCTTGTCTGTGAGATTTTACACTTTCATAAACTGCATGGACAGTAAAATAAAAAAAAGAAAAGAACCTGAAATATGGCACTGAACTCAATATGAAATGGTTAAATGGAGACAAACTTATTTATTATTTACTGTAGGTGCGGTCCATTCTGAAGTGGTACCTCAAATGAGGATATGACCATGGCAGACTTTTGTAGGTTCGAAGCATTTACTTGGAAAGGTCGTTGAAATAGTCATTTTTGAAGGGGACAATGATGGACGCTACTGAGATACTTTATCCTGTTTATAAACCGGTAACTAGCTAGACTAACTAGACTTACTCTTTTAGCATTATATTTTATAATACATTTGTAAACAAGTTTGTAAATAAAAGGAACAAAAAAGATAAAACAAGTGTTAAAAGTTCCTTTACAAATTCAAAGTAAACTGTAATGGTACATTCACACCAAAAGCGGCGAGAGCATTAAAATTCGCTCTGGCTGCTCTACCAATGATGCTGGTAAATTTGTGGAAGCTCTGTGACGTCGATGAAATAGGCAGCTACAAGTTCGTTCGAAATGCTTCATCTTGCAAACTTTATTTAAAGGGGCCACAAAGCAAACAGACATGTCAACCAGTATCTTTTTGCCGACCGACCACAAGTAGGGTATTAGTTAACCTCATGAAATCTTTTAAAAGAGAAGGTAAGAAATTGATCGATGAAGGAAAATAATGAACAATTGTGATTACATATTTGGTAAGAAAGTAACCTAATGACATAATTTAAACAGCCATTTGTGTGGTATGACTTTTGTGTTGATGCTAAGTGCCAAGTCAAATTTCAACATGCAGTTTATTAGTTTTTTTTTAAATTTATGTTCCTGTGCGCAAACAGGGACACATCATAAATAATGGGGAAACCCACCAGTGCAATTATTCATTTCTCCTCCACTGTACTTAGGAACGGTTTGAACGCAACCAGAATTTAGACAACTGTGTTCTCTAGCATTCTTTAGAGCAGAGCACTTCTAAATTCCGATTGGTTGCCGCCAAACCGCGTCACAGCTCATTACCATAAAGTTCCCTAGACTTCAACTGTATTCTGATGCCCCAACTGCCCAAGATGCACCGGCAACGATCATGCTGCTGCTCACCACCGAGAGACGCTGGCTCACATAGAAAATGAACGACTTCCGGTCGTTTTGACGCTTTCGCCACATTTGGTGTGAACGTAGGGTAACAAGTAAAAGCAAACGAACAAACAAACAAACAAAAATAAATAAACTAGCATTAGCATAGTAAAGTGTTTGCGAACAAAGCTACCTTGGTCTAGTTTACATAAGTGTTAGTAATTGTGCATCAATAAACGCTGGTTTAGGCTTCAAAAAATGGTGCCACTTTCTACTCCTTTGTAGCCAAATATGAATACATTATTCTAATTAAATAACAAATGTGTTCTAAACAGATACAAATACAGACACGAATTGGAGATGCACTATTCAGTCTTTGTAAACTAATATTTGCAATCTTGTAATATTTTTTAAATACTTGTAAATTGTAATGGAAATTGCAGTTCACAGGGAATGAGCAGTGGTGACTCACTGGCTCGGGCTCTGCATTACTGATTGGAAGGTTGTGAGTTTGAATCCTGCTCCTGCAAATCTTACATGGCTTCCTAGTGGTCATAGTGCACTACATAGGTTGTAGAAGCCATTACGTCTTGCCATGGAGTGAACATATATGTAGGGAGCAGGAAATCATTTGGGACTCAGCCTACTTTCTGGTTTGATGACACAGAAAGAGCTGTTAATCAAGTGGCATCAAGTATTTGCCCTGCTTGTTATGGAGAAAGTCCAGAGCAACCTGAAAAATATGTTTTGGGTTATTGGAGTCAAAGAGTAGACCATATTTATTATTTACACCATAGGTTTCTGATTTATGGGTATCTCCCCATTAAAGTAGATAGGAGCCTGGTATTGTATGACTGGAAATAACTGCTTGGGATCGTTGCCAAGATGGCCACCAAGTGGACAGGTTTGATAGGGTATGGTCAAATCAAAATGCACCACAACATCTTTCACACTCAAAGCAAAGAAATTACTAATATCTGAGTTTGACAAGATCTCTTATTTACTTTTTTGACTGAAAGTTTGAGATTATTGATCTTTGTAGAGGGTTGTACCTGTATCCCTGATCCCTCGGGCACAGTGATTTTCCACACACAGCTCAGGCTGTTCAGATAGGGCTCAGGGTAACCAGGAGACAGAATGGTGCCTGTTCGCTGGGTCAGATTTCCCCCACAGGGAACTGAAATTCAACAAAAAGTCATTATAAGTAAACGCAGAAATAACACACAGGTACTGGCTTCTCTGCTGGAGCTCCCATGGCTAAACATCTGGCAGCTGCAGTTGAGCACATAGGAAAACATCTGTAGTATCTGTGTTATGAGTGTATGTGCAGATCAGTGCACAGTGTACCTGCAGCGGCACCTGCACTGTAGTGTGTGTGTGTGTGTGTGTGTGTGTGTGTGTGTGTGTGTGTATGTGTGGAGTGTGTGCATAGTGCTGCAGGCCATGGCAAGCTTGTTAGGCAGGCAGGGGAAGGTGTGTGAGACAGGCTCCTCTAAGAAGGAGAACCCTCAAGCCTATTTGCCATCACTTCTCTCCCAGAGCGCTACAGAGAAAAAGTGTGCCAACTACAGTAGACCATTTCAAATTCTCATACACACATGCTGAACCAAAAATGCAAGATATTCAATGCACTCATACACTAGTTTGATTTATACGCTTGGGTTTAGAACATGAAACAAACCTGGTATTTAATCCATGGAAAATGGAGTGTGAGTTTTCTACTCCAAATTTCCTACTATTCTATGTGATTCTAAAATTTGCTCAGTGGTAACCTCATTATCAAGATGAGGATATTAAATAATGTATGATGCTGCAATGGCAGTGCAACATTTTTAAATTATTCGGTTATGACAACTCACATATGTTTTAAAACAGACTTATTAAGAAGGTCTACTGAATAATTAATTTATTCAAAGTACATAAATATTGTTCCGACTGATTTTCACCTGGAATGTTTGTATGTCACATTTGTTATTTGATCTTTTATTTACTAGTTATTCCTTATTTATTATCATATAACGTAACATAAAATGTTGGAAATATAAACTGCATCCTAAATGGCACACTTTGCATATTTTTAGTGCAAGTACTGTGTTCAGAATAGAAATGAAACCAGGTAATGCACTATTTACACCCAAATAATTTGCTCAAATGATTGAAAAGAAGAAAATGTGGACTGTTGGAGACATTCTGGACTCAGTCACAGCCTGCTCTAGGTAGTAGAAAGGGCCACCAAAGGCCAGTGTGGATTAAATTTGTCTAAATATCTGACACAGCAAGCAGAATGGAACCAAAAATGGGAATTGTGGTGTTCCTGAGCTCGCAGTCTTTAAGAATGCACCAAATGAAATTCAAAATCCAAATCCAAATTATTTAGTCTCCAAATCCACACACACATAAATTAGATGTTGTAACTGGCTACATGAGGCTAATGCTAGCAGAATCTATTTATGTGCTGTGTATTCTCAACATGATTGATAGGTAAGTAGAGATGCCTCCTTGTCCTGTTTGGTTGATCCACAACATCCACAATATTTATAGAGCCTAGGCCTACACAGTGACTTGTGTTTTTCCTCTAAGCTAATATTCACTCTAACTTTTATTGCCGGCTGCTGAAATATAAAGGACACTTAACTAAATATTGCAAAAATATGTGCTGACTTAAAATCACTGACCCCACTTTTAACTATTTAAGATCCACAGTATATCATATGAAAGTAATACAGTGAAAGTAACACAACCTGAACGTACTGTACAGTATATTAGACTTGTTGAGAATCCTACACTGACAAAATCTGCAAGATCAAGAAATTTCTAAATGCAAGCGATATGAAGAATATACATTAAACATGGCACTGCATTTTCAACAGACAAGGCATACTCTACACTCAGCAAGACTCGTAACTCTGAGTGCTAGTGCCTGGGGCAGTACATGTGTGCAGTCAGGATGAAACCACTGCCAGCCCCAGGGGTGTTTTCTCACCTATGCAGCTGGGGATGGTGTTGTTCCACTGTGCCAGGGCATTAGGTACTGTCAGGCAATCGATGGCACTGGGGCCTTCCAACACGTAGCCTGCGTTACATTCAAATCTCACCACAGCTCCTACAGCAAAGTTGTTTCCTGTGCGTCTCCCGTGCCTGGGCTCTGGTACTGAGCTGCACTGGGTTGCACTGGTTCTTGGGACGGCTAGGAGAAACAAACAAAAAACATTGTAAAGCTTTTGATAATAAGAAATGTCCGTGGCAAAAAAAAAAAAAAAAAAAATCCATGACCTATACATTTAAATGAAACTTCCCCTGACCACATTTTTTGTTGTTGAGAGAATAAACCTTCTATTTGCAAGGATTTTTCTATTCGATTTTTTCCTTGGGCCCTTTACATACGCATTTCATATAACATTACTTAATACTTCATGCTGATTGAACAGAAGGTGTGGTTCATTTTTCTATAACAGCAGCTCTCACAGTAGTGCTGGCACTAATTCAAAACAGGTTCGCTATATTAATGTGTTCATTCTAATATGTTTAACTTTATATAGTAACAGCACACACAGGGACTTTTTTGGTGGACACTGCATAAACTGATTTAAAATAAAGTGTAATTATTGATCTGGAGTTTTCTGTGAGAAGATGCTTATTAAGGCTTTTCGAAAGAGTATCCAATGTCATTATATTCTAACAGTAAAGTTGCTTGAGTTTTCTGACACAGGAACATTTTCAGAACAGAGGACTTTGCACTTTCATAGTTTCTCAGTAACATGAAATGATGCATTTTTATGTCTTATTACCTTTAAGAGAGAGACAAATTGAGGATTTTGAGGGAAATAACATTTGTGATAATAGAAACTAACTAGTTTCACAGATGCTCCACAACATTAAATGTAATTAGAAATGGAAAAAAAGTATAAAGTTTCATCCCTATATATAAATAAACTAGCAGGGCACTCGGTAGCGTGCATACCTCCACCAAGCCACATATTATCAACATCAAAATCAAATCACTTGAAC
>JAOTRR010000031.1:9535785-9548259 GCA_028570945.1 Gogo arcuatus
CACACACACACACACACACACACACACACACACACACACACACACACATATGCATACATACATACACACATACATACACAAAATAGACGCAACCATTGTGCCGAGACAGGTCAAGTAGTTCATTTTTGGCTGGCACTGCATGTGAGGTTTATGAATTCCTGTGGAGGATATGCAGGATCTCATTAAGAATTAAACCTGAACTTGCTTTTGATGCTGTATGAATAGAAGGACTGGTTGTTTGGCCAGAGTAGCATATAATTATGCCCTGACTGCATCCTCATAAAGAATGTCTCAGCATGCACCTAATTTAGAAAGTCGAGGAAGTGGACATGATCTATTCTAAGCCATTCTGTCAACATGCACAGCGAGCGCAATCCACATTTATTCAACTGTCATTTGGGAAGGAATCTAGGAAGTCAGTTTCCAAAGTGTTGAGTTTTGTCTCTCTCTCTAGTTCTCTCCCTTGTTTCTCTCATACGAAGACTATGTCACATGCATGCAAACTGGCCATGTCGTCATTGTTCTCTGACTGGCCTACACTCTTAATGAATTCCTTTTCTCCCTCTCTTCTCCTCATCCTTATACTTGTCTTGGCATGCCAGGCCTCATTTGTGAGCAGAAGGCAACAGCAAAATGGAGGGAAGGAACTGACAAATTAAAGACAGGAGAGAAATGTATGTGAGAGTTTTGTCTCTATGGAGAAAAGAACTCAGAATAACAAAATACCGAAAAATGTATGCCAGGGGCTTCAGGATATTATGACTATTATGAAAGATGGTGAATATGGATGTTCTTCTCCATCATAGAGGATACTATGAGTCTTTTCACTCTTCTCAGTCCTGCTTACACATGCACAGGAAAAATGTAGAGGAGAGTAATAAGGGAAGCAATAAGATGAGGGAAACTGCAGAGACACCATGTTATATACGGAAAGGTGTTTAGACTAAGCACTTATGCTAATCACTAAGCTCAGTGCCTTGTCTGCTTTGCCTACTATAGGTGTAGGAGCCAAAATCCTTACTCAATTACAATATGGTTACTTTAAGAGAAGAATGACTCGGGTAAAAGTTAAACAAGTCACAGAAATAACTACATGAGTTACAGTAAGAAACTGAATACAAACACTTATTTGTAAATCGTTTGCAGGAGCATTTATACAAGAAATTGATCTTCATGGTATTCATGAAAATCCATTTAGTTCAGAAAAAATATTTCCTACAAAAAATCCTGGGTTTGTGTAAATTTACATATAAGAAGACTCACTAATGAAAACCTCAACTTATAGGCTTCAAATTGTTACTTCATTTTTTTATACAGCTTACGTTGTCAAGTTGAAATAGCTTATTTGTTACAATAGCACAGAGAAATGTAATTAAAAGTTCATGATAATACATTGATATTAAATTTCATATTTCTTATCGGTCATTTCATATTAATGACTTGAAAGAAGACAATCCAAAACAAATCCACAAATTAACTTTTGCTAGGACAAATAAGTGGTAAAGGAAAACAGAGGAAGAGTCAGTCTGTGTCTGTGTCATGCTTAGGAAGTGCTCTTTTCAACATTTAACCGTCATTTTGTCATTAAATATAAAGCAGTGGTGCCATGAATGTTCTTGGTACTGCAAAAATAAATTATAAATGCAAAGGGTGGGCATACAAGGTATTAGAGAATATATAAAGCCCTCTCTGAAAGTATTGAAACAGCAGGATCAGTTCATTTTTTTTTATAATACACTGAAGACATTTGAATTTGAGATCAAGAGATGAATATGAAACGAGACATCAGAATTTTAGCTTTCATTTACTGATATTCTAGATGATCTAGATGATATATCTAGATGTGTTACACAACTTAGAGCATGGCACCTTTGATGGCAGACTGCCCAATATTTAGGTGAGCGAAAGTATTGGAAAATATAGTCTTAAAGTAAATAGCACTTAATACTTCGTTGCATATCCCTTGCTTACAATAACTGCATGAAGCCGGCGATCCACTGACATCACCGAACGGTTGCATTTATCTTTTGGGATGCTCTTCCAGATTTGTACCACAACTACTTTCCGTTGTTGTTTGGTTTGGGGGGGTTCTTCCTTCAGTGTCCTCTTCAGGAGGTGTAATGCTGCTCACTTGGGTTAAGGTCTAGTGATTGACTTGGCCAGTCTAAAACCTTCCACTTTTTTCCCCTGATGAAGTCCTTTGTTGTGTTGGCAATGTGCTTTGGGTCATTGTCTTGTTGCATGATGAAGTTCCACCCAACTGGATTGGATGTATTTCTCTGTAAATTGGCAGGTAGGATGTTTCTGTAGACTTCTGAATTCATTCTGCTGCTACCATCATGAGTTATAACATCAATAAAGATTAGTGAGCCCTATGGCTTTCATGTTGGTTTGTCCTTTTTAACAACAAATGCAGTCTTCACAGGTGAACCCCATGGCTCAAACCAAGAGTCAACATTCAGAGCTATTAACTGTTTAAACACCAGCAGCTCCTGGGATATTAGGGTGTCAAAACTATTCATACAAGTATAATATATTTAAAAATGCACTACACAGAAATGTAGTGAGTACTACGTCTCAGGTACTATATATGCCATATTGTATTAACATCTTCTTAACAACTTGCAGCAAGGTGGAAGGTGGAAGTCTACATTAATGAAGACTCATATACATGGGCCACAGCAAGCAGACATGTACACATCCTGCATGTCAGAGCTGATGCAGATATCCTCTGGTACAAAATGCTGTCTCTCTCACTAGGAGCTGACGTGCACTTTCATAAGGCCTTTCTTATTTGCCCATTTCAATTTTCCACTGATTTATTTTCCTGTCACTTTCCTCTTTTTTTTCTTTTGCAAATCCAGACGGAAGTCACTGACTTCCTAGTGAAGGATTATTAATAATGCAGGAAGGCAAAAGTCCAAATAAATTCACCCAGCCTTACAAAATGTGGAAATGCTTTACTAAATGCACTTGCAGTCACCATTCAGTCAAGCTCATACTTTACGTATATGCTCATAGGTATTTTGGGGCATATAGTATGCATGTTATACACAGCTGATTGCTGAATAATTTAATGCAAACACTGTGGCAATCTGAAAATCAATATGGTCTAATGCTTTAGCAAAAATAAAACGATTATGATACAGATTTATAATGCATCGATACACATGTTCTAACCATAAACATTAAGCATATTGAATTTGCACACTGAAATTCAGAAGCCCTGTCATGCATACCAAATTAGAGCTTGTGCCCCCTCTGGGGCTCTGCAGTTAGAATATCTAGGAAAGATGGGATAAAAAATAATGGAAGAGGGAGGGATAAGAAGCTCAACATCTCAAAAGCCTGAAGTGGTAAAGGAGATGCCTGTGGCATGCATCTCTTTGTGCTTGCCTTAATAGGAGATCAGATCTTAAATGCAGCAGTGGCAGTAATGAGGCATTTGCGGTCTCTTTAGTGCCCTGCAGTAATTCTCCGAAATTCCTTGTTCTTAATGTCAAATATAATTCCTTATAATTTTGAATACATGCAGGCATCTCTCATGAACATTTATTTCCAAGAGAGGGAGTGAGTCAGAGACAGAGAAAGTGAGAGACAGAGCACCTGCATTTGAGCACTATCAACGCAACAATTATGTTAAAACTATGGAAATAAGAATTAAAGTGAATTGGGGAAATGTTTTCAAAGGAGGGAGATAGAAAGATGAAAAGAGATTCTTCACCTTCATTAAGTCTGTCTCATTGTTTTAATTATGTTTGGGTGTATACTTTGCTCTACTTTCCTGTTATTTTGCAGATTAAAAAAAGAAGAAGAAAATGTTGGAGCCTCAAGGCTCAGTGTAGATATCAAAGTGAGGACTAGAGGAATGTGCCAATTCCCAGTAGTAGCTAGATACAATTATTAAAGCAAGCAAGCAAACAAACAAACAAAAACTAGGGTGTTCATAGACTCAATGAACAAATACAAAATTATTAACATGCTATGTCGTTTTTTATGACATGAGGAACTTTCCAAAGAGCCTGGTGTCCAGACATGTCCCCTTCATGTCTGAAGACAGAAATGTTATGCAGAGGAAATATGAAAAAATGAGTGAGTGGGATAAAAAAGATCATGCTGTGCTGTCGTGGTAGACAAATACACACAGATTTTGGCAAGCAGCATCATTACAGTCAGAATGAACTGAGGGGAGAAGCTTCTAAAAATGCAGAGGGGTGAGAAAGCCCCTCAGAAAGAGATAGTGTGCATTATTAAACAAGAGCTCCTCTTTCCTCTCATCTAGAGATGAAGAAATATTTAATAAGAGGTAGGCTGAAGAAGAAGAACAAAGCTTTAGAAATATTAGTAGGAGTTATGATGACGATTGCAGTGGCTTTTTAAGTAAGATGAAAGCTTATATTTTCACTACAATTATAGGAAAACAAAATGTAGAAGGGGGAAAATGAACAGAAATGGTGGAGTGAAAATATCTTTACCCTGTCACTGACAGCTGGTGGACGAGCTACTCTAGGCAGTCGCAGTCAGCCATATTCTTACCATTTTTTAAAATAATGGATTTAAAGGTGCTACACAGCATGTTCAAAGTTTGGGATAGTTTTTACAACCAACTCCTGACTGATACTTTTCAAGAACTTTGTCCAGGACTTTTTTTTTTTTTATAGCTTCATGACGGTGTTTGTTTAGAGATGTCCTCTAACAAACTCTAAGGCCAGATCTATTTATATTGAGATCATGTGACACTTTAACTGCACACTTTAAATAATTCTGAGCCCTTTGATAGTGACAGGTTGGGAATAAAAACTTATGCAAGGTGCTGTATATACTATATCATTAAATGTAGTTTTGAGAATGAATTACACGTATTGTACATAAGTTTCTATCATGCACTCCTTTCCACAAGTAATCACACATAATCGTGGTGTACACAAAAATACCAAACATACCATTTTCTAAATCATGCCCATTGACATGGCCATGATACTAAATGGAAACAGTAGACAGCACCAGAAATGAAGCACTACCAGTTTTAATTGAAATGCAGGAAGAACAGTCATTTTGCCTCCTCGTGAAAACACTTCACTACATATTTGAGTACTTTAAAGATACAGATAATGGACGAATTCTATAATCTTTTCTCTCAAAGCCAAACCAGAATCAATGCATTATGTTTACTTCTGCCATAAGAAGTCCACCAGTCCATGCCAATAAACAATTGGACAACAATATTGTGCTTTTTTTGTCTATGTATTTTGATCTGACTTACCTTCATATGACACTTTGAATCCCAAGGACCCACTGGTGTCATCTGTCTTGAAATTAAGCCACATCTGATGACTTGTGCTCACTACCAGGTCTGGAGTGTTGGTTCCTGACAGCCTGAAAACAGAAATAGGATTCAGAAAACATGTCTGATCCTAATGTACTCTATACCAAAAACCCTGGCTGATTATGGAGTTTCTCTGGCTCTGGGATTATGGGGCTCACTAATTGAGCACATTAGGCCATTTGAGGTTTTGAGCACCCAGAAAGAACGAGAGAGTGAGAAAAAGAGAGAGAGTATCCAGGGATGCCATAATGTTCAGCTACTGCACGAGCACTCTCAAGGCTCTGCCAGAGAGCGCACATAAAATAGCATCAATAAAACTTTATGTACACCATAAATTTCAGCACAATTAATAACAACACTCTGAGAAACATTCCAGAGCATCTGGTAAGGCAAACTGCATTACGGGCATCAATATGCAGCAAGCTTCTTTTTTTTTTTTCTTTTTTTTTTTTTTCTGGAGGCGTGATCTTGTAACATTGAGAGAGAAAGTGATTGGCATTTGAGTGCAGGGTATTTCTCCCATCTGCTGTTACTCAGAGGGCTGATGAAACAAGGAGAAACAGAGCAAGAGGAGGAGGAGGAGGAATAGATAATGTGGGGGTTAAAAGAGGGGAACATCAAGGAGAGAAAGAGAAAAGAGAGTAATAGAAAGTATCAAGTACAAACATGCCAGAGACAGAAGTACTCACACATGAAAGACGGTCCTTTGGTCCCCAATTACGGTTCCATCGCCCACAGTTAGAGTGTCATAGCCACGCTCCAGGTCAAAGTCCTCAAAGGTCAACTTTATTACCTGCAAACAAGCCCATAAGCTTCATTACTGCACATATCAGAAGCCAGTCCATAACCTCCAATGTCTATTTGTTCATTTATGCTTTGACCTACCAAGCTCACCAGCAGTCCAATTTCACTGTAGCAAAATGCTACTGGACCTGAACTACTTCCTGTTTCCATATTACTGTAGCTGAGTTTGTGCTCAAAACAAAATTATGAAACAATTTGGGATCACTGAAGGTAACATTGATGACATTTACAGAAATGTCATACCAGGTATGTCATAGCAGCCCCAAGTTTTGGTTTATCGTACCATACCAGTGGTGAAGCAAAGTGGATGAGGTGAGGGATTTAAAAAAAAAACAAAACAAAAAAAAACCTGAGTGAAGTCAACTTCATGCAAATGAGAAGTGAAACAATGTGGCAAAGCTGAACACTTCATTTTTTTTGTTAAGGAACAAAAAATAAGTTTTAGCAAACCATCTGTTCAAGAATGATAAGTGGATTTTGTTATAACTAACTGGTACCTGCATTAAAATGGTGAAAATGATAAATTAAGTATAGATGTTTTGTTTTCTGTCTGATTGTGCAGTTTGGACTGTATTGAGAGTTGGCAACTTAAGTTCAAAAATTACATCAATGTTTACTTCTGTTATGCAACTGTATAAGTTGAATTATTATGATCTCCATTCAAATTATGCAAATCACCCGGGTATAGTTTGCCAATGCTATTTTCCTGATATTTCTTCCCTATCATATGACAGCTACCACCCTGGGATGGAGAAAGCTAACACATGCTTCCTCCAAGACAAACTGTCCAACCGACTGCTCATGGTGTGTCACGGGGCAACGTACGGTAACTCGGGGGAAAGTGCTATCCTTGTCTCTCGGTCATGGACAGCTGAAATGTCAGGATTCAAACTCACAATCTCTGGATAATAGGATGAACACTTCTATTTCATCACTCAGGACCCCAGATTGTTCTTGCATGGAAACATCAAGAAAGGAACTGCGTTGCTCAATAGTATCTCCCACCACCTTTGAACTAAACGGTTGCCTTTAAGACTAAAAAAAATGGAAGGATGGAAAATGTGGACTTAAGTGTGGGGTAAATGTGTATAGTGTTTTTTTCTTTGCTGTCAAATGTAATATGATGTAGCATAAAAGCAAGATATAATTTAAAAAATGAAACTGAAAAAAGGCAACTGATTTATAAATGAAAATGTGGCAAGCACTGTTTTATGCAAACTCTGCCATGCATGCGCAAATCCTGCACAAGAAGTAGTGCTTAAGCCTGAGGTCTGAATAGTGATGTGCACAGTTTCAGTATTAACTCCTCCTTACATGTATTGAGTGCAACTCTGAACATGACTCATGGTTGATAAACATGGCTGTACACAAGAAAAACACCATGAAATGTAAGGGGAAAAGTGAAAAATGAAATGTAAGGGGAAAAGATGTACTGGCTGGTCTCCTGTTTCAAATTGTCTGCCACATTTTTGCCAAATTCTTAATGTT
Source organism: Gogo arcuatus (assembly GCA_028570945.1). Lineage (NCBI taxonomy): Eukaryota > Metazoa > Chordata > Actinopteri > Siluriformes > Anchariidae > Gogo > Gogo arcuatus. The sequence continues at coordinate 9,543,404 of JAOTRR010000031.1, forward strand.
TGGAGGCCAACTCCTAATGAAAAAGCTTATATAAATGCAAATTGCATTCTGTCCTATGGTAAACACAGTGGGTAATGAAAATTGCCAGGGGTGAGGAGGCAGCATTTTGGGTCAGATCTTAGATAATGGAGTTTCATCTTGCTTTTTCTTTCCCCCTCATCCGTTTTTCCGGCTCTGTTTTTCTTCGCCATGACATCCTCAGTAGGTAAGACCTGCGCTTTCTTGTAGCCTCATGGGAAACAGTGGGTGTGGTATTGATTGACAGTTTTATAGGCAGACAGTAAACACAGCAGACTCGCTGTGGGTTTCTGAGAGCTTGTAATCTCCTGAGCTCTAATCTTCTTTCATAGAGTACAAAATGCTGGGAACAAATATGAACTTATGGTATGCTGTGAAGGATGGCACTGATCTGCTGCTGAGTACTGGGGCAACTCAGTACTGCTGAGTAAATGAACCTGAGGAGCAAGAAAATAATGTCTAGACTTATATTTCTGCAGTAAATGGTCTGTGTTTTGCAGGGATTTCATATGAATATATTGGTAATAATTCAGTAACAAACATTAACCAAGCCATAACCTAATATATTGGTAGCTTTTTATTTTACAGTACAGTAACTTTGTAGTATTTAATAGGTAAATATGGAGTAATAGCATGTAATAACTAATCCATACTAGGAGTTACATAGACTAATACATTCATTAGTCACTGCTGTTGGCTCGTAAAACAAAAAGGGAATCAGCTAAAGGTACTCTGTTAGTCTGGACATATTTCAAACTCAATCAAATCTACAGTCAACTGCTCAAATCTACACTGTGACTATATTTTATTTTGCTTTAATGGACCATTAACACTTTGATTACACTTTGCATGAAGTGGAGAGGTGTGTGTGAGATCATGCAAGAGCCCACTCAGCTAGGCTAGAGTCAGCTCAGCGGTGAATGCCGACTCAAAGACGCCAATAAAGTCTCGTTTTCTTATGATACCGTGGCTGAAATGAAAATCTCATCTCACAGACACTGCTGTATATGTTGCATCTTCCATTCATTATTAAAGCTAGAACTGTATCATCAATAAGCTATAAGGAGCAGTTTCTCTGCTGCACTCTCAGTTTATCAATGATTGCAGCTTAGCTGCCAGCTCATCCACACAAGCGCATTTTAATTGTAATCTGGTACGTCCTTAAATAGCGTAAAATAATACACAGATACACAGATTGAATTTTGCACATTTATTGTACTGATTTATTTATTTTCATTGTTAACAATATAGCCTACTTGATTAGGTTGCTGGAGATTAGTTGTGCTTAAATGTTTTCTTCTTTGAGATTGAGTTGTGTTACCAATATAACTTCAAAAGTGTTGGTTTGTGCAAGCTCTAAGGAGACCATATTGGCCAGGGAACAGTTTCATAATGTGTTTCAAACACTGTGTTGCACAAAATGGACAAAACCATGATAAGGTAGTAATTCTTACACTTTACTGCTGTTGCAGAATGAGGAAAAATGCATTTCATCGAAACTCAAAATTGAGACTGGGACTAAAGCTGGAGTGAATTTTAGACAAATGAGATTCACTTCAGAGTTGCAGTTAATACCAATCAGGTGACTCAAGATAATAAAAACAAACACTAATAATTAAAATTGAAAGAAATACCACATGGAATCTGCCACTGCTGTCTGTGAGCAGATAATTTCATCTTTTACTGCTTCCATGGGATTCGTTCATCTAGAAAGTCTAGACTCACATATTGACTCTGTTAGGGGGAATCATTTCCAAGTATGTCCTTCCACTCCAACATCCATCCATCCTGCTTTCTCTCATTTTCTGCTTATGAATCCAGCTATTCCTCTATATGCTCAAAAGATGCTCAGTACAGCCTCAGTAAGACTTGATCTGTTCATTTTACTCATTTTCTTTGCTGGCTTGGGTTTCAGTCTTTAACCATTTGCCAAAGCATGCTCTAAATATAATTGTACAGAACACTTTAGTGACTATGAAATAATGTAAAAAAAGAAAAAGAAGAATTCACAGAGATATTGACAAATTAGTTTCACACATTTAAGCTTCTACAACTTTTCCCGTGAGCAAATGGAAAATTTATTATAAGTGTATTCATTCTGCGACAAAGGCTCAGTGTAGCTTACATTTCAATTATTTCAAACGTAAAAGCTGAATAAAATGAATGCTAGCAGTGTCTATGAGCAATGCCAAGCCAGCTGATGTCTCAGTGCAGAGACAGTGTGGGGGTTCGGGCACTGGCTCTGCTGTAGCAAATACAATGCTCATTGTCAGGTACATTTCACATAGCCCCAGTTTTGCCTCAATATCACGGCTGACCTCACGTCTCCTCTAGGCACCATTGTGGGCGACACAAAAATAGAACGTCATTACGATTGGAAAGAGTAAGAACAGCCATGCTCCATCTTCATCTGCACCGCTCTCCCAGAGCCCAGGCAATGTCGAGTCCCATCCCTCTTTCTCCCCTTTGAGCTGGCGTGATAAGAGTAGAGATTTGTAAAACCATTTGTTTGAGCCCAGAGAAAGAAATTTGGCAAGCAAGCTGGAGCGTGGCCTTGAACTGGGCTCCAAAGTCAACACTATGGCTTTGTCACTCCTGTAATAGCATGCTCAACGTGACACCAGTGTCCTCCTTTAGTTCTCTATTCCTTTACCATTTCTATTTCCTCAGCTTCAATCATGTGATCAATATTCTATCAACATTAATATCTATAGCCCATGAAAGAAAGATTTTCCACAAATCAAAACTAACAGAGAGGTCCACAAGAGCAATCAAAGCAAATGGTGTTTCATAGAGGACATACCTTGGAGGGGTCTGAAGCAGTAATGATCCAGGTGCAGTTAGCATTGTTGTCATACTGGACTGGGAAGTTAGGAGATGTGATGACACCACTGGGGCCTCGAAGCTGGCCTCCACACATGGGTGCTGAATGTGTGAGAGAGAGAGAGACAGAGACAGAGAGAGAGAGAGAGAGAGAGAGAGAGAGAGAATTATTGTATAGAAGTCCATTTTATTATTGAGCAGGTTAAGAACCAACTGTTGTTGCCCAAAGAGTCAAAACCCATAAAGCAACCCTAGAAACTACCTGACAGAAGCCTGAACGCCATAAAGGTTTTCTGACAGGAAAATGGCCATACAGGATATGCTAGAGATGCTAGAGCATGCTAGGGATATATTAGAGAATGCAAAATGTACCATATATATTTTTGAGAACACAAAATGTATATCAGAAGACATCATAAATCAAATAACAGATCTCGTGTGTACCAGATACTTTCTCATGCACACTAGATACTTTTTTTTTGACATTTTATACCATATTTCTGAAAATTACAGATTTTTTACAGCATTTTTTTCTTTGCAGGTATTGTAACCACAAGTAAAGCCTTATAATTTTAAAATATGGTCATCCCCAAAAGTGAAAAAGGAGAAAGTTGCATCTTAAGATTGAATACAATTCGACTGAAAGATGCCCCAACTACCTCTACATTTATAGCCTAATCTACTCATGGAAAAAAAAAAAATTACAAGTTATAATTTCACAATGGGAAAGGAATCATCAGCATTATCCACATCAGTCTCTGTCTCATCACCTGAGGTTAAAGTCACTCACAGCATTTAAACTCAAGCCTCACTGTTGTCTCTTCACTCAACTGATCTCAGTTCACACTAACATCAGTGGGGAATAATCGCTGATTACTTCAGTAAGTTATGTTCTGTTCATTAAATCTCTTCTTATTAATGCCAGTGTAAGTCATCTAAACCTTTTTAAACTTCATCTGCTGTCATCTGTACAGAGTTCATAAGCACGCTTCTCTGTTTGATGATGATGTGATGGAGCAGAAGAATCACAGACATTTTGGCAGTCAGTATCTCATTACAAACTGAGCTGACCTTTACGCAGACTGACTGTACTTACTGCTGTGTTTGTTAAACGGACATGATATACACATTTATAGCATTCCACAGTTCGAAATTTACAGCAATTAATCAAGTCAAAAATACAAAATAGTCTCTGTAAACCAATTGTACAATTTTACATTGCTGAATTGTATTTGATTAAATTAGTATAACTTGTTTTATTATTTTAGTTAAAGTTATGCAAATAAAATAAGTGATTTGTGTGCATTTATATAACTGGCATTCATGTAATGGAGGCAATTTTTTTTTTTTATTGTGCAGTACTTCTTCCTGGAACTGCTCAGCACAAAAACAGGCATGAACTTCCTTATAGTAGCTGGGGAAACAACACATCTGTAGGCACATCTGCATAGATTTATGAGGCTCCCAATGGTTCTGAAAATGTGCTCTTCTAAAAAAGTTCACTTAAGTGCAATTACCGGTTTCTCAGCACAACCTATGAACTAATGCATCACAGTAGCATGCTCAGTGATTTCAGAAGGCAACTATAGTAGTACAGGCATGGATTAGAGCCAATATTTGAAAATTACAGTAAATATCATTTTAAAAGTTGCCAAAACATGGTTTATATCAGTTTGTCCACAACAACATGTATGTAGCATGAGTTGGAGAGACCTTTTGAGGTTTATATACTTTTGATGACAACATGACTTTTCCATGACTTTCCATATTTTTGTAGTTTCTTGTTTGAGTAGAGTCTTTTGTGTCCTCTACGAGGACTTTAAAGCCCTCACAAAATGAAAGTGCTCGCTGCTTAATGAGGAAGGAAGGCATAGTCAGTGTTTGCAGTAAATGAACAAGTCTGCAGGTCTGGGACTTGCTGCAGCTCTTTAATGAGCTATGGCTGAGGTGAGCTCCTCAGGGGGCCACACACACACACACACACACACACACACACACACACACACACACACACA
>JAOTRR010000031.1:9936344-9947966 GCA_028570945.1 Gogo arcuatus
CATATGCTTAGTGTTTATTTTTCTGTAAAGCTGCTTTGCGACAATTCTGTTGTTAGAAGCGCTATACAAATAAACTTGACTTGACTTGACTTGACTAAATGCCTGTAATGTAATGTAATGTAATGTAATATGTATAGCAGATCAGTCATGATACTGTGATGATCTATATAATCAGGCTGCATAATTAACTGGATTGGGTTTGTTGCAGAAATGAACTCTGCAGTAATACAAAGCTTCAGGAAGAAGGTTAGTCTCCACTACAGGATCATATGCTTTAGTATGCTTTATGAAGATCCTGATAAGACATAAAACTATTCTTAGGAATAAAATTAAATGAGCAGTTTTTAGCGTTTAAATCATTACTATACCTAAATTCTTAGGCCAAAAATGATATTCTTGGTTTGTTATTTGATATTTGGCTGGTTTCTTTATTTCAAGCTTTTCTTTATCATTTTTTCTGGCCCAGAAATTAGCCCGAAGAGAGATGCTAAACTCTGCTGCTTTCAAAGCCAACCCACAAGACATATGCAGTTTCAATTCAAGTTGGAGTGAACGTGAGAATTATCAATTTTGTCATTACAATTGCAACTGGTCTTACAGGCACCAGAAGGCTCAAAAAAATTACAAACTGCTCCTTTAACATTCTCATCCACATGCACTGTCAACATTATCAATTATATAGTCATATATATATGACTATATATATGATAGTCACCTTGTTTATATTTTGTGACAGTAGGAGAGACTAAATAAATTCAATTACAAGACAATTGCACTGTACAATAAATATATAGTTTCAACCCTAACTGAACATGTTCAATTGACATAATCATTCTATGTGTAATTGACTGATTCAGAATCATGTTTGTTGTATTTGCGTTGGAAGGAAGGGTCATCTGGAATGTTCAGATAGAGTGTATGTGATATATCTATAGATATATCAGAATCTATGGACATTATGACCATACAACAGCTGACCTATGTCATAATAATGGCCAATAAAGGTCATGTTTCTAAACTTGTAAGAATAATATAAAGTCAATGATATTTCAGGGTAAAAAATTATTTACAGTGGTGTCAAGCAATGGATCTGATTGAGTTTCCTAAAAGCATCACAGCACAATAATCATCATTAAATGGTAGAGCGAGCATCACATTGAACACTCTCTCCGAGTTAAGATCACCTTAACTTTGCAATGCTTTTGGCAAATTCAGCACTGACTGATTTTATTTGTTCCAGGTTTCTGTTGACATTTTTCTTGTCAGAGTAATGAAACATTCCTGAGCTACGGTATTTCACCATCATGAGCCACTACACATGTAACTTCTTGGATATGTGACATGCTCATACAGTGCTGTATAAGTGTTTATATGCCAGGTGGTATCTTTTACATTTATCTTGTATTTCCTTCTGATTACACTTAAGTTGGTTAAGTTGCTAAAATATGGTCAAATTTGTCATTACCAGTCAAAACCAATCAGGATATCCTCTAGCCAATCTACTTATCCCCTAGCACTTGAATTTGCGTATTTGAAGCCAGTTGATCATCTACTTTTGTTCCCATATCTCACAATTCTTCCTGAGCATTACTGAAAACCTTTTCATAGCTCTGTCTTTCCCCATTAAAGCCAAATGCCGATATATAAAATCCAATCTGCTGGCTCCTTTTGAAATGTGGACTGGAATAAAGAACCACTGTGAAAAAAAAATACAGCAAAGAAAAGAATAAGGAAGGGGTGCACATATGTCTCGAAGGAAGAAAACCAAATAAAGACATTAGATCTAGTGAGGGAGAGGAGGAGAGAGAAAGCTGAGATTGGTAGTGTGGTCTGATTTGATTTCTTGCGTTGATATAATGGCTCTTCGTTTTCTATTAATCTTCCCTCTCACCAAGCGGCAGAGGCAAATCGGGGTATTAGAATCTTGCCACTGGGCACTGTGCAGGCCATTAAAACATCATTACCATCATCTCCCATTATTCAAGGAATGTGCTGAAGGAATTACCTCTGTAATGAGACCAACCTGAATTTCAACACAGTATAGCCTTGTAGGCCATCCTCACGCACATGCCCTCACATTGACTTGCACACACGTACATGTACACACAGATGTCTTAGACTTTTACAAAGCTATTAATATTAGTCTGACATGACTCTGCTTCAGGCTCCCTTGCTTATTCATTAAAAAAAATTCACCTCTGAAAATATTGCTCTAAATGCTCTCAAGAATACGTGAAAAAAAATATTATAGTTAAAATTACAACTCAGTGCAGCATGACGGCATTGCCAGCTCACAGTTTCATGGTCCTGGGTTCAATCCTGAGTTCAGGTTATTGTCTCTATGTAGTATCAATCTCAAAAAGCAGCGGGGGGAAATCTTGCCACTGGCCACTGTACAGGTCACTTTCTCCCCATGTTTGTGTCTTCCAAGTTTCATCCACACTGTCCAAAAATATGCATGTAGGCAGACTGTTTACATTAAAGATGTGTGTGTGTGTGTCTGTGTGTGCATGGTGCCCTGTGATGGACTGCCATCTCATCTGGGGTCAGTTCTCCTGCCTTACACCCAGTGTTTCTAGGATTGGCTTTGGATCCACCGCGATGAATGAATGAAATCCTTAAATCTACTGTACAGAATGTAAGTGTTGTTCCAGTTAAAATATATAAAACCAAAATCAGTTGGAAAACTAGAAGGGTACTCGGTAGAGTGCATACCTCCGCCAAGCCACATATTTGGATTTGCATCAAAGTCTAATCAATTGTTCCTTGGCCCATGACCCACCTTTCCTCAAAAATTTCATCAAAATCTGTTCACTACCTTTTGAGTTATGTTAGGAACAGACAAACAAACAACCAGACGGAGGCGAAAACATAACCTCCTCCAACAAAGTTGGCGAAGGTAAAAATTACATACTTTTTCACACATTTTTATTCCATGAAAGCAATCACTTTCTTCTCAGTGTATTCCAGATAAACACAATTATACTCATTGCTCTAAAAGCAAAGGATTACAATAATAAATGCTAATATAGTCTCTATTTTAATTCTCATTAGAAATGTAGAGGGCTTATGTTTTAAGAACAAAGTCTATGTTGAAATTCAGCACCTTCTGTGATTTTCTTCCATGGTGAAATGATCCAGTCTGACCCTTGTGTTCATGTGTAATGTGGAGAGGAGAATGTTAAAGCCTCTGCTCAGACAATAATGAAGAAACAGAGTTCACTCTGTGGTATTAGTCTCTTCTTGGCTAAGTATTAGTGTTTCACTAATCTCAGGGGATTTAATTCTGTAGAAACAAGTAGCAGCCAAACTAAAAAGACCAATTAGTCTGAATTCACTTCCCGTTGAAGAGGCATGGAGAGAGACTTAATACAGCTGAGCAAAGTATTCTTCAAGATCGAGGGTAATAGATGATCAGGATTGAGGATTTTATGTCTCTGTGATCATCTGTGTCTCTCAGATTCATTCTACATGTTTTATGACACTTAAATGAGGCATCTCTTTAATCAGGACATCGATTACTTGCATAAATAAGAAGAATTTTCCAGCTTGTAGGCTTTGGGGATTTATTATATTATATTATTATAACCTACCAGCCATTTTTTGGCCATGTATCGGCCACCAGGCCAACGTCCCAGCTGGCTGCAGCAACAGAAATATTGAAAACAACTGATTCATAACGCTCACAATTAAATCAGTTCTGCAAATTCATATGCAAACTGACTTCAAAAACCACACACAACATATACTATGCAATCAGTTCAAGTAAATATTTATTATATTTTTATAGTTTTGTGAGTACTTGCAAAATAATATTAAATTCAACCCAGTAAAATATAACCTTGGTTTTAGCCACATATTTCATATTTACGTTAATTAGTTTAGTATAGAACTTAATTATGTTTTTGTCACATTTATTGAACCACTGAATTGTTTTTATTTATTTTATTTTTTTTAGGGACTGTTGTGTTTCCAAGTCTATTCCACTTTAACAAATTGCCTAGCAATGGAATGTTATGATACTCATAAACAGAACTGGGCTATGCATAAGAAAATAATTAACTCTTCGTGAATCAAGATATAAATTGTACTAAGATAACCAAATAATCCATTACTAAACTCCTGTAAGAAAAAACTATACTTACTATAATAGTTTAATGTTAAGTGAAATAGGTTACAGCCACTCTTTTCTAATATGGTGGTTTAAAAAAAAAAGTATTTACTTGTTACCTGCTGTTTCACCCATCCATGGTTTCACTCTCTGAATAAGCAGCACAGACAGGGGGATGCCAATAGATGGAAGGAAGTGAAAAAGAGAATGGGAGGATGGCACAGCGCACAAGAAGACATGTGGGCCAGATGAGAAGCAGTAACACAGTAAGCAGTAGCATTTTTCATTTGCCCGATTAAACACACCACTGAGTTTCTAATTATCCTGCATCGTCTGATAAGAACAATGCTCCATCCACTATCATGTCCAGGGTCTGGATCATGGGAATAATGGATAGCATTTACTTTACGAGGCCATGCATAATAAGATTTACCCATCCCTCGCTTATAAGTGTACAAGACAACATCAGGCAAATGGAGCATTTATACCATTATGTGTCCCAGAGTGAAGACTGAGTTATGAGAGTCTTAGAGTGAGTCTGCAATGGAATTAAACTCACATTGAGCAGGCACATGCAGACATGCACACATTTATTTTCATGGCAAAATGAATTTTGTATTATTCTCATTGAAATGATTCATGTTGGGAGGTAAGGAATTTATAAAACAGTCACATTGCTGCACTAAGATGGCTAGTAAGGTGTACAGTAGATAGATAATTTATATATACTTCTATATACTGAAATATATATTGTTGGAGAAGATAACAAATAAAATATGTATGGTGTCTATAACATCTTCAAGGTCTCTGCTTCAAGCCTGAGCTCGGTTTAATGTCTTGGAAGAGTTTCACATGTTCTACCCATGTCTGTGTGGGTTTTCTCCAGGTTCTTCTATATGTGTGTGTTGAGAGACTGGCTCTACCCAAACTCAAAAAGCTAAAAAGAAAAAAGAAAAAAAAGCAGAGCTGTGTGCAAACATATCTCACAAATGAATAAGGTTCAGGTGGCTTAAAGAAATACGTATCATGCAAACTGATTTTTTTAGCTGCTATTTTAATAGAGCTGTATTAGGTACGTAGCTATGTAGGTACTGTAGACCTCATTACCTCATTGGCTCAAATTATAATTTTTGAATTTGTGAAGTATATATTTTAGGTATCATTTTTGCAGTGTCTTTGAAAGTGATTAAATTTCTGACCACCCGTTAATAATAAAGAAGAAGTAAATAAGGGGAAAACAAGGGAAGGAAAATTGATTTGATACCACATTACAGGAAAATGGCTGGGTAAAAAAAAAATGGACAGAGTTACACCTAATTACACAGCAACGTCCCATGACTGTTAAGCAGAGCCAAGTGATTTCATGCCAATGCTTAGCCAAGTGTCTCTGCTAGGTATGATAATGCTTTTCCAAGCAGCTGAATTAATCCTTTGTTCAGAAAACAGCCTGTCCTTCATCACCTCCTTTTGCACTGCTAGCTGATTCCAAGCATCCAAGTGTTTTACCTATTTGAGTTGGACACGCCAGTCTTTCTTGATCTATTTTAAGTCTGACCTCTGAAGGCTGCTTGCTCCTTGGTGTGTAGCACAAACAGATAAGCAGTAACTCAGTCCCACTTTGGGGGTGATTCCATGATCAGGGTGTCATTTAACCCTTCTAGCTCTTAAAATGTTTAGTTTAGCTAAGGGTTGTTTTTTTCTGCCCAACAGAAAACATACGCTATATGTCCAAATTATTATTTTTTTCTTTTTTGTGCTTTAGTTTACTAAGTTGTGCTTACAAATACAAAGTGCAAATTAATATTCATTATTATTCAAGTTGAATAAAGTATTATGCCCATGTGTTGCCTTAATTAATATTAGCTTGCTCATGTTCAGCCAGGAAAAAAAAAAGGGTTTTGATCTTGTACTGCTGTGGATACCAGCAATGGTGTCCAAGCAGCAACACATTAAACACCCTACATAATCCAGAGCTGGAAATCTAAGGGTTCTTTATGTCATTCAGGCTAATTAAAGAATTCTACAGAAAAGGAATTGGTTCAAAGCTCATTGACATTAAAACACACAACCGCAGGCAAACAGCATTGCAAATATAGATGGGGGAAGCACTGCTCAGTAACAGTTGGTTTTGATTAAGCAAAGCATGACTTTTCTCATCCGGTTCAAATCCCCTGGAAGCACTGTACATAAAGCAATGAAGTTTCAGTGCAAGTTAATTAGGATTGAAATCTTGAATGGCTTTGGAGTGAGGCCCACACATTTGGGTCATGGTTCACATTCACCCAGATACACTACCGTGCAAAAGTCTTAGGCACATGTAAAGAAATGCTGCAAAGAACAATGACTCCAAAAATAATAAACTTAAATCTTTGTACTTAAAAGAAAAAAAAAATACAAAGAGCAGTAAACAGTAATAAACTAAACAAACTCAAAATTTGGTGTGACAACCATTTGCTTTTTTTTTTTTTTCTTAAATAGTAGTCCCAGGCACAATGTGTGCAGTTTTGTAAGTTTTGTAAGTTTTACTGAGATTCTTGCACAACCAGCCACAGTTTTTCTGGTTATTTTGACTGTTGCACTTCCTAATGAAGCAAATGGTTTGAGTTTGCATGTTCCTATATGGTGACCACAGCCATATATCATTCATTCATTCATCTTTGGTAGCCATTTTATCCTGGTCAGGGTAGTGGATCCGAAGCCTATCCTGGGAACACTGGGCATGAGGAGGGAATAGACCCTGAATTGCAGGGTATGTTGCCCCCCCCCCCCCCCCCCACACACACACACACACTCATTCAAACCTAGGGACAATTTACGAATTGCAGCCATTGCACCTGCTAGTATGCTTTTGGGAGGTAGAAGCAAACAAGAGCCCCTGGGGGGGGGGGGGGGGAGCAAAGGGAAGAACATGAAAAACTCCACAGACACAGTAACCCAAGCTCAGGATCAAACCAGGGATCCACTACAAGGAATTATCATTCCTGTTTAAATTTTAGACAATATAGCTGAGAAGAAACAGATGCAATGCCTATGATCTCTGGTATCCAACTAGTGCTCTGTAATGGTAAGGCAAAGCTTCTCTTTTTTTTTTCCTGTCCTTTATCAGGAGAAGTGTGAACACTGCCATCTAGTGAGACTCAAACAAACACAGTTTAAAGTTCATTCCAGTAAATGCTTCTACAGCTCGGTCTCCCTCTCTCCCAAATCATCCATCAGCCTACTGAAACCATTTCCGCCTCCAGCTCATTAGAGCAATGCTGTATCCAGGCAAGAGAAATACATCCTATCAGCCCAAATCTAATAGTGACTTCTCGGAACCTGCACTCTGCCTCTAGTAATAGATCAGCACCAATGATAGCTTTTTTACCAGGCATCTGAAAATAAGAGAGTGAGACAGTAATAAAGCCACTCTTATCACTCCTGCCAGTGTCAGATTCATGCTGTTTGCTTTCCTGCACATATTTTTCCTACCTTGTTAATCTTTTTACAGTAAGCTGTAACAACAAGTGTATGATGTTACTTAAAGTTTGTACAGCCCCCACCATGAGGGTATAATGTACGACAGCATATTATGGCCATAGTAGGTGAAACAAAAACAAAGGTGGGGGAGGGGGATAATATTCCGATAAAAACTCAGATGGTCTGAGATAAAAGTTGAAAATTTATGAAAAAAAAACCCCTCAGAAATTCTCTGAGATTTTAATGTCATAAATTTCTGTACATAAGTAATGTATGGAAATGGACTGCACTGTTAAAATTTGTTAATGAGTATTTCATTTGTCATGGTACATTCAGTTAAGCTAGAGCTATTCCAAAGTGTCCCCTAAAGAATCTAAATGAATGTGGAAATTAAAAAGGATGGTGAGGGAGAGAGTGTGGAGGAAGTTTAATGGCTCAGAACTCTCATCATATAAATATGTAAATTTGTTAGGATGTGCTTTGGTTGTGCTTTGCCTCCATTGTACTCCAGTCTGAATAGAGAGTTTTTCTGCCTTTTTTTATTTATTTATTTTATTTTATTTTTTATTTTTTGTTAAGCATGTGAATTTTTGGTGCTGTTTGATGTGATGTGTTATCAAGGGTTAAATTAGCATAACAGAATATTTAAAAAGTTCTCCCTTACAAATCAGTCATTTGAACTTCATATGTGAACAATCACATGATTCCCATTTGAAATGTACGTTTTAGACAGTTCACATTATGTTTCCCACATTTTCTTCACATGGTTTATTTATTTACACGTGATTTTTTACATAGTCCATTTATTTTCAATTGAATTTTTTGCCATTCATTTATTTTCACAAGATTTTTTCAAATGAATCATTTATTTTTGTGTTATTGTTCATATATGATTCCGTTATTTTCACATTTCCTTTTGTTCACTTAATTGATTCATTTTTCACATGGTTGTTTTGCATGATACATTTATTTTCACATGTGATTTTCCACTTTATTAATCTTGAACTTTCACATGATTAAATTTATTTTAATGTGCTTTTTTTGCATGATTCTTTCAGTTTTGTCCATGTCGTTGTTTTGCTTGATTATTTTATTTCCATGTCAGATTTTTTTCACATGATTAATTTTTCACATGATTCTTTTTTTGCACAGTTCACTTATTTTTGTCAGTTTTTTTTTACCTCATGATTATTTTTTTTCAGATGTGATTTTTTTCACATGATTCATTCACATGTGATTTTATTCTTCACATATGCCATTGACAGATATCACATGTTTACTTGAGTTCACATGTTCATTTTAGGGCATACCATTTGGAAATGCACTTTCACATGTTTTTCACATGCAATCACACATTATTCAAAGAATCACATGTGAAACCCACATTATCGTGTGTGATATATGTGATTTGTCTGTGAAGGCTAATTCAGATTTGATTTATCTGACTGGCTGAGCAGCACATTTGCAGTTCAATTGTTCAATTTCAGCATTGACCTTGGTTTTGCATCTCTTAACAGGTAAAAGATAAGTTTGAAATTTCTGCAGAAAACTAGCAGTAACGGATAATAAAAGAGAACAGAAAGCAAATGTGAAAGTGAATTACCTTATACCAGTAAAACCAATAGAGAAAGAGAGGGGTGGTGGTGGGGGAAGGACTTCACCCAACGCCCAAGACAGATTGGCAGCAATGATGTGAGTAATAACCATTACAGAGGAGGATTAGGATAATGGCTTTTGTCTGAAATGGACACTTGTCAGCACACAAGGATTAAGTGCCTAGTGTATTTTAAAAACTGACCAAATTGTTTCCATAAGTGATTGTAGTGTACTCGAGTTAACAGGCTTCCTCTGACTTCTGTTCAGATTTTCAGACACGTGACCATATAGTATTTAACAATATAAAACACAAGATATAATGTGAATGTGATGCACTAAAAGCTAGAAGTCTAGTTGCAGAACAGAGCAAGACAAAGCAACAGACTAATGGAATGTGTCTCTTTTGTTCAATGAGTTCACGTGCCTTGCCACTGTAATGAGCTCTGCTTCAATTACCTTTCCAGCACAAACGAGCAAATGGACATGCCGACAATGTGATTACCTGATTGTAATCACTTGTAATTTGATTGTCATCCCTATTTTTAATTCAGAGCAGAGTTGCAGGCATCAGAGTTTGAAATCAACAGCTCTTGGCTGTTGATACTTCTTAATTATTAAGACAATCCAATGAAAAGTTAAAGGAGAAATGACTGTCTGGCCAGGTTAATTTCTGGATCATTAAATTATTTTACGAATTAGCAGGGTGTCATAAATAAGAGGACAGAGGAATAAATTGGAGGGGGAAACGATAGTAAATGAGCAGATTGTTCTTCCACTGTAATTAAATAAAATTAGCTCTGCAAATTAGCAAGCCTTTTGGATTGTGCCTAGAGTAGATTTCACAATAAAAGGCCTTTTTCAAATTTATTCAGAAAGGAGATCACATTTTTTACCCAAATTTTATGAAGTTACTGGGAGATAAAAGGATAAAGTAATGATGTAAAGATCCATAATTTTATCATGTTACCATCTGTTTAACATGCCCTTTCCCACAGACTCATCTGTAACACCTGGCAGCATTTAATTTACATAGTAAAATCACTCTGCCGCTCTGGATATTATACTAGAGATTATCGTATATTGGCAAAATGCATCAGCTTGAGAGGTTGTGCATGTAAAGTGCATATACTTGCTTTTATTCATTTTCTCATTTATTTATATTTGAAGAGCATTATTGAGTAGATTATATGATATTTCCTAGGATTATGATGAGGCTTTTCTTGCATGTTGTGGCTGCTCTCAGGAGAAATGTTGTGTGGAGTATTTGAACAGGGCACAGTCTTTCTTTCTTGTTTTCCCAGTGACATGGAGTTTAATTAAGATAATTATCTTGTCCAGTTTTCTCATCCATACAAAAGAATCCTATGCAAATAAGAGTTGGCCTGTTCCACCATCAGCGATGAATCACTCATCACCTGAGTGAATTTGGTGATTACAGTGATAAATACAAGTCATAAAAAAGTGACAGTGGCAGACCAAAGTGGCATGAAAAGAGAAAGATTGAAAGAGTCGATGCATAATACAGCAATTCAATATGCAGCATGTGAGGCTTCAACTTTTAATCCTGTTTATTAACTTAATAGTAGATGAATGGTAACAATATTACAAATTCAATTTTTAGAAAATTACAATAATATTTTTTGGGAATGTTTGTTTGAATGGATTTTGAGTATTTTTATTGACCCTTCTCAGTACTTTCACTGACTTAGCGGGAATAAAGATGCCAAGCACTAGACATCGACTCAGCAGGAACTACTCGAAGGCAATTTCAGTAAGTCCCAGTAAGTCCCGCACACAAACACGATCTGTCATTTGTCCAGACAAAAGCATTCTCCAGGGGTGCGCCTCTATTTTATAAAGCAAGCTAATGCATCCACTCTGTCCCAGCACGATGTGACTGGCTGAATGGTATGCAGGCTAAACCAGTCGACTGGCCCAGAGCACAGAGCTCCTCTGTATTCTTCTCCTCAGGATCTTGATCATTGTCCAGTGTGCTGTTTGACAGTCTGCCAGTTCTAATGCTGCTATTGTAATGTCTCTTGTCAGCTCCTATAAACTCATATATCTATCACTGAGATTGGCCTTAAAAACTTTCATTATCCGAGTGAATAAAAATTACCCTTGATTTTGGGGACAGTCAGTGAAATGAGAAAAGTGTAGGACAATGTACAGACTTAGATATTACACAACAGGAGAGGGGAGAGACTTGGGTAAGGCTTCAATGAAGATATTACACACATACAAAAATATAGATGAATACTGGCATTTTTGCTCCATGAAATATGATAATGAACAACAAATGAAGCTTGCTGTTGAAGCAACAAATGAAACCTGAACAGAAACATGGTATTTCAGGTTCAGGTTTCAGGTTATGTATATGTAACAGCACATGAAGTTATATATATAGCTCTGGAAAAAATTAAGAGACCACTGCAAAATTTTCAGTTTCTCTGGTT
>JAOTRR010000031.1:10146286-10156447 GCA_028570945.1 Gogo arcuatus
ATCTATCTATCTATCTATCTATCTATCTATATATATATATATATATATATATATACAGTGCCCTCCACAATTATTCGCACCCCTTGTGAAGCTTAGTAAAAGGAATTAGATAAAATCAACGTTTTGGTGAAGTAGCTTGATCTCACACAGAAAAAATGAGAAAAATCTAACCTTTAATCGAAATACATTTATTCAAAGAGAAACAAATCCCTCATCAAGAAGTACTTATTTTCAACAAAAACACATGTGCCAAAATTATTGGCACCCCTGCATTTAATACTTTGTACAACCTCCCTTTGCCATCCTATTGTCATAGATGCTGCCAAAAATAATGCTTGCATTTTTCTGTTGAAATTAAATTTTCTTTTGACACTCCGTTGACTTTTTTTTAACCACAATTACTATGGATGTCCCTGAATTACCTATAAAAACTATAGCAAGATTGTTAGTAGCAAGTTGCTAATTCCTAAGTAATGTTAGTTAACAGTTTTGCATGAATGTACCATAACTGTTAATATCCAAACAAAATGGCAGATTTCTCACAAGTGACTGCGACTTGACATCACAAGCCTTAAAGTAATGTTCTTGATTCTTTCTGGGCTAAATATAGTTTGTGTAACCCAGTATACTATATCAGTTATTTTACTGCCCAGCACCATTGCAGAACGCATGACAGCTGGAATCTAAGCTGTTGTGAATTAGAGTGCACTTTGTTTATTCCCCAGTGGACTGATAGAGTAATTTAATTCGAGGTGCTGCCAGACAGCTGCTGTGAAAAGGTGCAGTGATTGAGCTCATTAGTGAATTTAGGATAGGTAAGTGGGTGAAAGGCTGTACCAATGCTCTAGCCCCTTTAAAACAGAATAAGAATGTATGTGTCTTTTAAATGCTTCATACCTGGCAAAAAAAATATTTTTTAATTAAAAAATGGCTTTTATTAGCCAATATATGGAGATGCTTGACCTACTTTATATACTCCACTTCCACTTGTTACCTCTCTCTCTCTGTCTCTGTCTCTGTTGCACACACATAGACACTGCCACTAATTTGTTAGATTACAATCAATCCTTTCACTTCAAGAGCTCTTCATCAGTTGCAGCACAACTTGATAGACCATGTTATAGTAGCATGTTTGTCAGGATATACAGAGACACTGAAAGTTCTAAGTGGCTATAAAGTCATTAATGTATTAATCTGTCCATTCATTCCAGTCTGCATGGCTGAAATGTTATCTGAGTATTAATCCATTCATTCACTGTCTGTCTGTCTGTCTATCTATCTATCCATCCATCCATCTGGGCAGTGGTTGCTCAGAGGTTAGGGCTCTGGGCTTCTGATCAGGAGGAGTTTGAATCCCACTAATGCCAAGCTGCCACTTTTGGATCTTTGAGCAAAACCATTAACTCTCATCTGCTCAGCTCTGTTCTAAGTTGCTTTGGATAAAAGCATCTGCCAAATGACTTAAATGTTGTTGTAGGTCTAAGTGGTTTAATGTTATCTGTGTATTAATCTATTTATTATCCATCCATCAATCCATCCATCCATCCATCCATCCATCCATCCATCCATGTCTAAGTGGCTGTAATGTCATTTGTGTATTAAACTCTTCATTATCTTTTCATCCATTCATTCATCCATCTGTCTATCCATCCGTCCAGCCAGCTACAAGGGTCTGAGAGTGTTCCCTGCATTACTACTATAATTAACTGCTAATGGAAAGTTAATATCATTAGTTTTCATCCTGAGAAACAATAGCCTCATCCCTTCGACTAACTGACTCTTCTGTGAGTACTTAGAACTTATTAGATGTTATATGAGACCTGAGTCACTGTGTTACTGTTACCCTATGTGTTTTTTCTTGCAGCTGGACATTTTCTATTTAGTATTTTGGCAGACTTAAAGTGAGACTTAAAGTATAACCAGCTGAGGTCACTGCTTGGAGAATTTCTAAAGAATCACAACCTGAAATTGGGCCATGTTAACAATATTTTATGTGCTGCATAATCTTTTGAGGCTTGGAATGCAAGGACAAGGGTTTTGGATCAGAGCTGCTTGTGAAGGAAGCTTGTGAAGAGACCTGAGTTGGCTAGTAACATGAGAGAATAGGAGGTTCTGAATTAGATGAACAGCAACATTCTGAACACTCTGTGGAAGAGACATGGCATATGAATGGAGGCAAGCAAGTAGAGAGTCACAGTAGTCAAGTATAGAAATCATTAGAGCTTGTACAAGAATTTGAGTGGTTTCTGGTAGTCAGGAAACTGCTCCTCTGGGGTCTCATTTATCAGCCTTACATACATATAGTTTTGTGTGTAAACTATGCCTATGCATTTCTACATATAGAATGTGATTTATCAATTTATTCTTGTGTGTGAGAATGTGTATGTTTAGAATTACTCCTTTACATGTGTATGCAGAAATGCCTTTTGCAGAAAAGTGTAATCATGGCTAAACTGATTATGAAAAGCTCCTATCACATTTATTGTCAATCACTTCAGCATAATTGACAGTAATTGCTCACTATGATGTTCACAACAAGGTGCAGACAGGTGACAGACGAAATGTAAAGTAAAATC
Source organism: Gogo arcuatus (assembly GCA_028570945.1). Classification (NCBI taxonomy): domain Eukaryota; kingdom Metazoa; phylum Chordata; class Actinopteri; order Siluriformes; family Anchariidae; genus Gogo; species Gogo arcuatus. The sequence goes on from JAOTRR010000031.1 coordinate 10,148,863, forward strand.
ATGTTAAAGCCACATTCTAAAGATTGATTGGGATGATGCAGACAATGGCTGACTATCTTGCTTGAAGATTTGGCACAGGCAGCTTTGTGCTGGGAGTGTGTTAAGGAGCAGAGGAACTTCTTTGTTGAGAGTGATGAGTGGCTCGTCAGTCAATTCGTTTGCCCAGTGCAATTTTCATTGATCTCTGTCAGAAAGCTTTGAAGAGGCCAAACAAAATGCAGTATAGCATCCCTGTGCACACTCAAGTCCTTGGGTTTTTAGCCACGGGCATGTTTCATCTAGAAATTGGAGACAATTTCTACCCAATTATGGGCTGAATAATGACACGTCTTACATGCATTCATAAAACTCATGCCACAATACATTACATTTTCAACTAAGGCCGTGGAAAAGACAACAATAATGAGGGATTTCACACCATTGCAAGATTTCTGAATGTAACTAGAGCAAAAGATTGCACACACATAAATCCATAAAATCACCCTTTAAAGTGACATTTAAAAGGAAAACATTTTAGGGACATAAGGGGTATACAGCTGTGCATATGCACGTGTTATAAATGCTTTTTTTTTAAATCTTGTACATACTGGTGTGTCTTACAGACAGAAATAGAAATGAGATGAAGAAATAAGAAGACTTTTATTGCAGATATGCATAGAGAGCATTTTTAATGCACACATATCATCTGCAGAATGGTGATATACAATAGTGTCATGAATCTTTCTTAGGCTTATGACAGCAATTATTTTACAATTTGTGATGTCTTGAATAAGATCCATCCCATGCCCCAAGTATGATTTAGTTTGCATCCTCTGAAAATACAGTAGGCTTGTTTGTGTTTGCATTTGCATGTGTGTGCATGTGTGGACATGCGGGTGTGTTTGTTTGTTTGTAAGAGAAAGATTGAGAGTAAAATAACTGTAATTAACTGCAATTTGAAAGCAAACTGCTGCCCACATGTGTACATACTTTATGAAAGTCTGTTGGCTAAATTGTATTAGTTTTGTATAATTTCTTTGCAACAATGCCTGCTTATTAAGAAAGTTGAGAGCAGAGGTGGGTAGAGTAAGCAAAAACTGTACTCAAGTAAAAGTATTGTTACTTTATAAAAATAATGACTCAAATAGAAGTAAAAGTACTTATCGAAATAATGACATGATTATGAGTAGAAAAGAACCTCATAAAATGACTACTCAAGTAGTGAGTAATTTCATATGATCACTTATTACATCTATAATTAATTACTTTCAAATGTATCAGAATATCACTTATGTCCAAAATAAAAAGTTATAGTGCTTGTCTAATAAACACAACATAAACTCTGCTCATTCAAGTACTAAAATTCATAATAAAAAACTCTAAAAATAATAATAAATTAAATATTTACAAAATAACATAAACTAAGGCAATTTTGCTACAGGTTAGTTTCATAAATCTTCCAGAATAAAGAGGAGAGAGAAGAGAGCCACGGGAGAGAGAGAGCTGAGCAACACAGAGCTGTCTGTGTGTGTGCGTGTGTGCGCGCGCTTGCATTACTACCCACCTCTGGTTGGGAGAGACTCATGAATATTTTGTAAAAGACTATAGTATAAAGTATAATGTGCACTGTTTAATTTATTAGGACCTGACAAACCATTTTGTGGTTGACAGGAAATTTAATCAAAATTAATCAATACATTTGTAAAACATGTTCTATGCACTGTCAGCAAATGCACACACATTTTCATATAGATTCAGTTCAAATCAGTGCGAATGTTCTGACTTCGAGATATTGGACTATGTGGAGTGTTGTAAATCAGTGTTGTAAACCCAGGAGAAGAATGACCCTCCCTTGATTTGATTTCACGACCTGGGTGATGAGAATCATTTGGATGACTTCTTGTGCATGCATACATTGACCTTTCATTCATACCTACACCATTGTTCCTTTTCTTCTTCTCATCTAACATTGGAACTCATGTACACTTTGGAGCTATCTGTGTAACAGCTTGTAACTGCAGTTGGATCTATAGGTAACCCATCCTCCAAAGATGGTGACAGAGTCCCGTCATCTCCTTTCATGTCTTCACATCCTGGGTGAGTTTATTTTATACATTTTGGATCCATTCAGAACCCTGTGGCTACTAGATTGAGTTGGGTTTGCTTGTTAGCTTGCTAGTCTTGTTATCTATTATTCATAAGCTATCCACCAGCCAGCTACAAACTGTTCTGTTGCTCAGTACTTCACTGAAGTCTCAGTCTCTTGCAATGTGTGTCTTCCCTCAATGCTTTCTTGTTTTTCACATTGCCAGCCACCCAGTGACCTGCTGGCCTGTGAATATGTGTCACTAGTGTGATTGAGTGGCCCACCATTGACCTTGCAAGCTGAACTCCACAGCTCCACTATTGGCCCTGCAGCTAGAATGGCTAATGCAGTTGTGATGCTGCTCATATCTAGCCTACTACATTAGCCAGATTGCACTCTGCAGGTGGAGTGGCTCCCTACTTAGCTGTTTATTCCTCTCTGTGTGTCAGACTGACCCACAGCCAAAGCAACCTGCTAATTGTAAATGGCCGTGTCCAATGGGAACTGATACGTAGAGTAAGAAGCTGAGAAATTGATCAGAGTCTCTTTCTATGTGTGTGTACAACCTAGCATTAGATATGGCTCAGTAGAAATCATTGATCCTGAAACTGATGCTTGTGACTTCAGTTCCTTATATCCAGAAAATCTGACAGTGAACTGCGATGCTCAAATCCAGCTTCAGCAGCATCTGGAAATTCAACTGAATTGGCCACTACCAGCTTGCATGCATAGTTGGCAGGTTCCAAACAGGCCATGAGAGACAACCTTAAAATAGCTGCTGCCCAAATTGGATTGTATGTTGACAGTCCATATCACTGAATGTGCTCTTCCACATGGTGCTGGTCAGGTTTTCACTGTGCCTGCTATTGACACTTCTATCACATCTATACTGGTTTCACTGGACAAAGCACAATGTTCAAACATATAGATTGCCTGTATTTGAGGCAGTGTTATAAAACCTCACCAGAATGTCGTCAGTGCGACTGCATTCAGTCTCAATTTGGGCAGCGTATGTCTGAATGTACCACTTCATCCAGTTATCCATTTTGCGTCTTGCTTTGGAACAATCACTCCAACAAGCAGCTATCAACCCCTCTGTGATGGAGCTGGTTGAAACCTCACTCTTGGCAGTAGGACATCTAGGTTGGGATACAGAGAAGCTCTCAGCCAGTATGGTTTATGGACAGTGCCAAGTGTGGTTGGCATAATGCATGCTGCCGGACACATGCAAGTCAACCTTGCAAAGCCTACCCCATGTGCCAGAATTGCTCTTTGGACCTGAGGTCAAAGTGAGCCCTGGAGAGAAGGACACAAGTTTCAGAAAGTAGAAAACAACACAGCCAAATGAACTGGCTACTTGGTACCCTAAAACTGCCACCATCTGTTTTATCAAAATCCCTTAAGTCCTCCTCTTATGAGGAGCTCATGCAGGGTGCTGAACTGAAATGGGCTTCTCAAAACTCTGACTTTTTGCTAGTGGTCACTTCATACAAAATGTGTGGGAGAGCTACATGCCCTTGCAATAAGCTTGCCTTGCATGTGTTGTTGCCTGGTTGAACCCGTGTTTTTTAACCAATTGGTATACCTTGCAGCGTTCCATGAAGTGGAACCTGCTGAGGGTTCTTTGTTATGGCCAGTACACGCACTATGTTGTTATATGTACCAACCATGGTGATTCGATCATCACTATTTATATCATCAAATCATCACCAATTAGAGACATGCTGCTCCAATAAGTCTGTGCCGCTGCTACCTGAGCATCATCTTGCATCTTCTTCAAGGTTAACATTGCCACTCTCAGTGACATGAGTGCAGTGGATATCTCTGCCAAGGTGGAGGGGTGAAACGGAATGCTAGTTACAGACATAACAGTGGTTCTGTGAGCACTGGATAACTGATAGTTTGGAAGCAGTGTCAATGTAGTGGGAACTTGGTGAGAAGGTTCTAGGGAATGATCGATGTATGACAACAGAATTTATATAAAATACTGCTTCATACTGTCACTTTGGGATACCAAGAAGGAATCCAGGTGATTCTCACCAACACTAGTGGCTATCTGGTGTTCACAAAAACACAGTTCCATGTGTAATTAGTATTTTACCTGGTACTAATTATTTCGTTCAACACATACTGCATGACTTATTTTTGTAAAAAAAAAAAAAAAAAAGGGTCAATCAACATTTAAAAAAAACTCTAAATGAACACTTCATTTCTTCTACTGAGAGCTTGTAATAGCATGAACCCTGAAGTCATGGTATTGAGAAATATCACACAAAGGTGAATAATGGCTGACATTCTCCTTTCATTGAATCATTTAATTTTCTTAATCATGTTTCTATTTCAGTTTTCTTGCTGAAGATACAGTACCTCTCTTTCTGTTACCTTCTCTTGTCTTATATCATTCCTTCTTTAGGAGAATTGTACAGCGTCTGAATACAAGGAAGCTTGAGATGTAACAGATCACCCTGGTAACCAAGAAAAAAAAAATTACTTGCTATAGAAAAATGGTAGAATGGGGCAGGTGTTGGCTATGAGCACAAGTGGCCTTCAGCAAGAGCTGAACATATGTAGCGTATTAGGTGCTGAGTATAGGCTGCTCATGTGTATGTTCATAAAACTGATTTGTGTGATTTAATTTTTTAAACAGTTTACATAGCATAATATATTCAAACGTTTACATAGTGTAATTGCATAGTTGTATAATCAGAATTGCTTGTAAGATGATCTTGTAATGACTATTCAGAATTGCTTGTGGTGTCAACAAAAAATGCTGGATTAAAAGCTTTCTACCACAGCAGTATATTGTGTCTTGGTTACAAAGTACTTCTTTACCATGTATTTGTGGGCTACACCTCAAAGACAGTATCTTACAAAGGCATAAGCAGCAGCATTATAGGGGGGAATTAAATTAGATATAGGATTGATGGCAATTAATAAGGTTATTTTCAATTCATTAAACAAAAAACATGCAAAAACAAACTTTTTTTTATATAAAATGAGTAAATACCACATTTTGACATACTAGTTCAGAATATGTTAAGTCCTTTTGGAGCAAAGGAGGATGGCACATTGTGTTGGAGACCTGTGCTGTCATGATAGAGACCCATGTCTGAGTCAGTCAGAAACACTGCTTATCTGTTGGGCATAACATATCAAATGGCCATTGTCCACATTTTTTGATGTGATCTCGTTGGTGCTTGTGCTAGTTTATGACAGTTATTGGGGCGATAGGAGTAGAATGCTAACTTGCAGATTGGTATCAGGAAAATGTACTACCTGACAGTACTGGGCTTACAAAATCTTAGCATAGACTGAATTTGCCTCAGTTTTACACAATGTTTACAATGTTTTCTTGAATATTATGTATAGACTTGGTAAAGTTTATCATTTCATAACTGCAGTAGAACAGGTTTTGGTCAGCGACTCAGACTTTCATAGATGACTGTACATTTACAGATGTCTCAGGCAGTGTGTGTGTGTGTGATTCTGTTTAAGGGTCTAAGCACAGAGTCCTACAATTTATGCCATATCTTCACAAAATTGGTGTATGGACCTCAATTATTAATACAAGACATGCATTTGCAAACCACATTTGGACACCACATGCAAATCAATTCTAGTAGGGCAAAGCCTAATTTACTCTAAAGCACAGGTTCCAAACCCTTGTCCTGGAGAACCCCTTGTGCTGCACATTTTAGTGTTTTCCCTGCTCTAAGTCACCTGAAGAGCTGTTAGCTAATTAGTTGAATCAGGTGAATTGGGAATAGGGAAAAGACTGAAATGTGCAGGACAGGGGGTACTCCAGGACCAGTGTTGGGAAACTGTGCTCTAATGCATGGATTTGCGAGAACTTGAAAGACATATAGTATACAGGTCAAGATTCTGAAGTCATATGCAAAGTTTAGGTGATCATACATGGGGGCAGAGCTAAGTATAGATAACTTTTTATCAGGAACCGTAAGTCTGATTGAGCTGAAATTTGGTACCCTGTATCATTGTGACATTTAATGATGACTGAGTTGCTTAAAACATGACCACAATCAATCATTTAGTTTTCAGTAGGCATTTTATATGATTAGCATTGAACTTTCCTCACAAAACTTAATAACTATATTCACCCTTGGTCTCTTTAATGCTCTATATACAGTAACTTAGCAAGAACTGAGCTCTGCTGCAAAGGTTGCTTGGACTCCATAATAGCTTGGACTCTGCAATACTTTTGTAATGCATTTGTTTTATCTTTCCTAACACTATGGAATTGAATAGTACACTCACTAAATTAGTCAATATAATCTCCTAGTGGCTCACACATAAATGAACCTTCTCAAAAGTTCATGTGAAGGCAGAAAACATAAGCATATAAGAAATATCTATAAGCTGTGAGTATATTTATATATCATGGCAAAATCCCACTGCACTGAGCTGCTGGAACACACTGTTTCTAAAGGAAATGAGAGCACATTTGATTGGATATGACAGGAGTACCACTAGCCATGCCTGATAATGTAGTCCTTCTATTTCAATCACTTTTTGCAACTGCATCACAAATTAACAGGTGGCCTCTTGCAAAAATGTCAAGAATATTCTTTTGGCTCAATTAAACATGGCAGCAGTGTGATCTTGGGTGTCGTTTTTGGCCTTTTGTCCACGATCATAAAAATATGGCCCTTAGCAACTAAATGTATTTTTCTAGTCTCTAATATCATTTTCCGGACAATAATATAACCTGAACTCACAGTCTATCAGAGTGAAACTACGCTGTCACTGTGTCGCTTGAGGAAAAGATCTTCTATTTTAACCAGCTTAGCCCAGTGGATAAATGGACCAATTTCTGGGCCACACATCACACTTTTTGTGACTACAACAGCTACTTCACTGTTGTTTCTTTGTTTGTTTTTGTACTTTACAGCTGTCTTGTTTGGTGCTGAGGCAGTCAAAGTTTAGAAAATCATGGTATCATGTTTCCTTATACTATTGCCATTAATTTGCCTTTGCACTTGATAATGTCACACTGTAGTGAATGGTGTGAGTCATTATGGTTTAACAGAAAAACACTATCAGCAAAATGCCTTCATCCATGTACTGTCCAGAACAAATCTCTTTACCTTTTTTACTTAATTCCTCTGTGAAATCATATTATATCTTGAGATAAGTTAAAATTTGGGGACATGAAATTTTACTCACTACTTTACATTTCCAAAAATAAGTACACAAACACATACACATCCCCATGCAGTGTAAAGATGAAAGGAAGTCAATAAATAACCTGCCGTCTGTTTTCCAAAGGGCAGACTCTTCCATGCTAATGGACTCATTTGTAAATGTAAAGAGTGACTGCTTGACAGTTCGCTTCTGGACCTGCTTAACTGGTGAAAAAAGCTGCCTAGGGTGCCATCTCTCTCTCAAGCCCATACCCTGTTATGCATATTCACACAGCTTTGTTTTCCTTTTAAGCTTCACTATAGATGACTTTCTCTCTCTCTCTCTCTCTCTCTCTCTCTCTCTCTCTCTCTCTCTCTC
>JAOTRR010000031.1:10378448-10389927 GCA_028570945.1 Gogo arcuatus
ACACACACACACACACACACACACACACACACACACACACACACACACTGACAGCTGACAGACTTAAATATTGAGAAGTGTTCTCTGTACAATATGGTTTTGTAATGGCAAGCTTCTGAAAGCAGCATGAAGGAGGCATGTAGCATGGAAGGAAACACCTGTCACAATGTCACACCTGTTCTGTGAACCGTCCTACTCAAATTTCCACTAAGGCTGACAAATAGGTGAGAGGTTGTTACTTAACACTTACCCCGACTGACACACCTGACACAATCAACAACACCAAACACATCGCCACTAGCTCCACACACGCACACCAAACTACACACAAAGATACTCTCAGTTGAAAAAGAGTATGTGTGATTGACTGAATTATCAATTAACTCCTGGAATGCATGAAAATAGCTCTCCTCCTCACTGCTCCTGAATTCCTCTCTATTACACACACAGACAGACTATTATAAGGATGTTCTTCCACTCCCAGCAAGGCCTCATCATTCATAGCACTGGCCTGTCGAGCTCTGAAACACTCAGTTCAATATACGCCCAACCAAGCGCATTCGCAAATATCAGAGTAAGGGAGGACTTTATCCATGCATAGAATAATTGACTCCTGAAGAGTCTCCAGTACACTCACAAGAATGGTTTGAACAAACTGCAGTGTTTGAACACTTTTGAAATTTTCACAATTTACATATTCAAGGGTCAAAAAAAAAAATCCAAATTCGAACATTTGAGATCCCATGTTCTAATTTTAATTGCCTAACTTTAGCACACTGAAACGTCTTTGCTGAATATTTTGGTTAACTATCACTTGTTTGATCTAGGAAAGATGACTCAGCATAAATACACATCATTAATGACATACTGCTTTTTCACTTGTTTTAAAACTATGAAAAACGGTTCTAATTAACTATAAAAAGCAAAGCATGAACTCTAAAAATGATGTGTCACTGTCAATATTTTTCTGTGGCTGAATCTCAAGTAAAACTCAACTATAGTGCACTAGAGCTTGTGTAATAAGCTCATATAAGTATGTAATCAGTATTTCAGGAAGAAATACTGGACTCTGCCTGTTTTTGGTGGGTATTAAATAAAAAGAAAATACTCCAGAATGAAGAATTAAAAATTTCTCTAAGTAAAAATTCTAGGTCAAATCTACAGACAGGGTTGAAAGAATTTAACTGATAATTAGGTATGCTGAAATGTGTTTACAAAAATTGTAGAATTCAAGTATCGGAATGTATATAACATCCTGGACTATTGATAGTACACACTGAAATAAGCCAAAATCCTTTATTTAAAAAACCACCTAAAATTTGGACACCTCAGAGTGGCCAAAACTTTCCTCTTTTCTCCCGGGCTTTCTATTTTTGTCACAAACTCCATTTCCCATGAGCACACTACACGTACAATCACGGCCGACATGAACTGCAATTCCCAGCACTCATCACAAACCCTCACTCACTCCAGCTCACCATCCTACTAATCATGCACACCTGCCTCTCATCACACACCACGCCAGAGACTATATTGGAACTCTCCACACACTCACACTTTATGAAGCAATAGCTCAGCACTGTTAGTCTGTCACTGACAAGCAGTTTTGATCTATATTGTTATCCTGGTTTTGACCTTTCGCTAATTCCCTGTTTCACGAGTTTTGGATCACGCTATTCATCATTGTTTGCAGTTTGTCTGACCATTTCCCATCCCTGACCTTGAGTTCAAATAATACCATTGAGTGTTGTTTGCAGTTCGCCTGTCCCTGACCTTGACCTTTGTTTGCCGATTTGGATTTGTTTGCCTGCATTGCCTGAAGTAAAGAACATAGCCGCACTTGCATCCTAGTCTGCCTCTGTGTCTGTCTCTCCCTGTGTGTGAGATCTGTGACAGATTGCTTCACCACATAATATGGATGCAACGGACCAAGGTCATCACCTTGGCGAGCAGGAGCGGCAGCTCCAAGAGATGACCAAGCAAATTCAGCAGCCTGTGGTGGCCCATGCCCAAGTCACCACACAGTACACCGCACCAGTGGCACTGCCAACTCCTGTCACACCCGCTCAGCCCCTTGTCACCCAACCAGACAAGTTCACAGGGGAGCCTTCACAGTGTTGGGGTTTCCTCTTCCAGTGCCACCTGTACTTCTCTGTGCAGGAGGATGTCTCTGACCAGGCCAAGATGTTACAGTTCCTCAGTCTGCTCACTGACAAGGCGCTCAGCTCGACTATCGCGGTGTGGGAGAGGAAAGGAGGGCAGGAATGTTTGCTGGCCATGAAGTAGGGCAGGCGAAGAGCAGCCGAGTACGCCTTAGAGTTTCACAGGCTAGCGGCGGAGAGCAGCTGGAATGAACTGGCACTGAAAGCCACGGTTCCGCCAGGGACTCAACCACGACGTCCTCACTGAGCTGGCATGTCGTGACAACAAGGCAACACTCGAATCACTCATCAACCTTGCCATCTTCCTGGACAACCTGCTGCAAGAGTGGAACTGACACCTTTCCACACATGCTGTCTCCACACTCGATCTGCTGATGTTCCATGTTATTTCATAGTTTTGATGTCTTCAGTATTGTTCTACAATGTAGAAAATAGTCAAAATATAGAAAAACCAATAAATGAGTAGGTGTGTCCAAACTTTTGACTAGTATTGTATATCTGCTGTCCCTCGCCCAAAAGAGCTATGGAAGAGTATGTTGAAGAGGTGCTCCAGCAGAAATATATTCAACCTTCCACCTCCCCAACCTTGGCTGAATTCTTTTTCGTGAAGAAAAAAAAAGGGTGGGATTACACCCATGCATATATTATCAGGGGTTGAACCAGATTTTGGTGGAATATCCATACCCTCTCCCACTCGTCCCTTCTGCACTCGAACAGCTCTGCTCCACACACATTTTCACCAAACTAGACCTGCACAGCACATATAACTGATCCATATCTGAGCCAGGAATTGAGTGGAAGACAGCCTTTAGAACCACTTCTGACCACTACGAGTACACAGTCATGCAGTATGGGCTTTCTTGTACTGGAACCCCCTGGTGTTCCAGTGCTTTATTAATCATGTGCTCAGAGATATGTTTGGGAAATTTGTAATCGCCTACATTGAGGATATTTTAATCTAATCCCCTTATCTAGAGAGCCACATTAACCATATCAAGGAAGTGCTGTCCCATCACTGGGAGAACCAGTTTTATGTCAAGGGAAAGAAGTGCAAGCTTCATGCTCCCACCATTTCTTTCCTGGGGTACACTGTTAGACAGGAGGGCATAACCATTGATAACACCATGGTGAGGGCTCTGATCGAGTGGCCTACTCCTCACACAGTCAAAGAGCTGCAGCGAGTCTTCAGTTTCAAAAATCTCTACAGGCACTTCATTAGAGGCTTCAGCTCAATTGCAGTCCCACTCACAGCACTACTGAAGAAAGGCCCCAAAAGGCTCTCGTGGAGCACTGCCACCGAGGAGGCATTCCAGAAACTCAAAACCGCATTCATTATGGCCCCCATACTATGTCATCTGGACCCAACCAAACCATCCATAATTGAGGTGGATGTATCAGAAACGAGGGTGGGAGCCATCTTGTCGCAGCGCCTTGGCGAGAAGCCCAAAATGCATCCTGCGGTCTTTTTCTCAAGAAAACTCTTCCCAGCAGAACAGAATTCTGACATAAGTAATGAGAGCTGCTAGCTGTAAAACTCATGCTGGAGGAGTGGAGACACTGGCTGAAGGGTGCCAAACACTCATTTATTGTTCTCCCAGACCATAAGAACCTTGAGTACCTCCACACTGCCAAATGCCTGAACCCTTGCCAAGCCCACTGGTCCCTTTTTTGTCACCCGCTTTAATCTTACCCTGTCTTATCGCCCGGAACAAAAAACACCATAGCTTACGTATTTCCCACTCAAAAAGAACAAAACAAAACAAAAATCTAGACACAATAACTAGAAGCACAATAAAAAATACATAATTTATGCTATATTCTGTAGTCTTGGCTCAATCTAAACAGGACGTCTGCATGGCTACATTTCAGCTTGTCGTCCTAAAATACAAATTGTTCAACCTGCCACTAAGTATATAAAAATATGACTGGATTAATGAACCTTCATATACAGTAAAATATAGTTAGGCTAATCTGATGGCCAACAGCATAAAACGTGAGTCGCACCAGGTGTAAAATGAAATGCACTGTAGCCTTTGTATGTTATTTTGTAGACTGAAACCATATTCCGTCACAACTATGAATGCAAGTGCGATAAGTGGCACTTTTAAAATTTGGAAATAGATCCCTTTGTTAAGGAATCTTTAAATGTCCAGATGGCTTTCCGTATTTGGGAAGTGCCTGCTTTACCATCGGAAAATCCCACTTCACCAGGGACACACAACAGATTAGAAACTATATCTTTTAAACTGTCAAATGACAGAGGGCATTTTGGATTCCTAGTCAATGCTTTTAACATTTAACATTTAGTCAATTCTTTGATGTTCTAAATGTTTTAATGAACTGAAACAATTGTTTCAGTTTCTTGTTTTCAGTGCTGCCACCTATGTGTCCAAGCCTTTGTCAGGAGGTCTTGCCCCTACACGGAGGAATATCAGGCAGTTTGCTAATACCTACTGGATTAGAGAGGATCTGCTGAGGCCCCCACGAAGCCACGAAGCTGGAGGGGCTTAACCATGACCAAAAGCAGGTCAGGATTCCAGTGACAGCAACGTAAGGAAAGCCAGAACTGAACTGTCTGTTGCAGTGTAACAGTAAGCATGGTTGTAATGGAAAGTCAGCTGACTGAGTGAAGAGTAGGGTAGTGGGTCAGCATGGAAAGGAGGTGAAAGAGCTTATAGGCAGCCAAGTGAACAACAACCACCAAAGATGCAAAGAAGAATTACTGACGTAAAACTGTGTAATTACAATAAATAAGAATTTGGTGAACCACATATTGATCTGCATTGGTTTAGGCACTCCCAGATGGCTAAGGTGGCTATGTCACATGCATAGTGGTCTCAAAAATGTCAACAAAAAAAAAAAACGTAGCCAGCCAACCAACCAAACAAGTGTGAAGACTGCCATTTTTTGCAGGCAGCTACACTTACATTATCCTTTTGGAAGACACTTATTTAAACCAACTTACAACTGATCAGAGCAGTTGAGGGATTTAAGTATCATGTTCAAGAGCGGAGAACAGGCAAGGAATCACTAGCTCAGAACCATAATTACTGAACCATTAACCTAAATCTTAATACATTTAAAAACTCAACAATACCACAGACATCTGTGGTCAGGACTCTAAAAGAGTGTAGCTAGCGGAGTGGGAATCATGTGATATGACAGAACTAGCTAGGGGGTGTCAATGACTAAACTGGGAGAAAATTTGGTAAAATAAAGCAATAAAAAAGAACCACAATGTCCAACCACACTGACCTCCATCTCCATGAAAAAATATGTACTACTCTGTCATTGCTTGCTCATTGAACAACTGCAAGCTGAGCCCCAAGATCCCCTGAAGAAGGCCTTATGGTGGCCCAAGAGAAGCAGGGTGTAGGCCCATATGGCAGGAGATACACACACACACAATCAGGTTTAGCCACAGTTTCCATTCATGCCTTTAATCGTAACAGGATTGGTAGAGGGAGTGGACAGCAGGCCTTCTTCAGCACATTGGTCTCTGTGGCCACAGCCTGCAGCAGCACTGGCGAAACAATAATGCCTGTGGGAGGGTTGAGAGAAACGAATGGCACAGGAAATCCGAGACACGCTCCAGCCATTGTGGTGGAACAGTAAGAAGTGGTGGCGGTGTGGGAGGAGGGTTGACATCCAGTCAAAGAGCGGGAAGGGAAAAGGATCAAAGGCTGTCCCACAGGATGGTGGGCCATTACAGGAAGAAATGTGAAGAGGTGGTATGGATGGGTGCATGAAGAGTTTGTAAACAGACATGAAAAATGAGTGTCAAGAATATGAAGTTACAAAGGACCAAGCCTCCTTAAAAATTTTCTTCATCACACTTACTCACTCCCCCTTCTCATCCCTGAAGCATGCTGCACATGTGCATAAGACTCTCGAATCAAGAGTTAAACATGATATCAGTGCTACAGCTGAATGCAGAGACAGTCCATATGTCCAAAACCACATACTATTCACTACAGTGTAGGGTGAAACCGAATACGAATTCATTATCAGTGTTGAGAACAGATGTGTTATTTTTTTTAAAAAAGATAACAATACAGATATGAATAGGAGACACATTTTTTTGTTTGTTTTTTAAAGAAAACTTGCCAGAAAGGTTGCAAGATGCTACAGGGTATGTAGTTGACTGGAATCCCATGGACAACAAAAACAAAACTTGCATGAGTGGGAAGATTTACTTTCATGCGGGGGCAAGCGAGCTGTTAGAGTTGAAGCTCAAATAACATGAATGTGCAGCAGTGATTAGTAACTGCCTGGTCAGGGTCATGATGGTTTAAATCAAGCTACTTTGTTTTTATTTTTGGAAATAGAACCAACTAAATTTGTTAGAAAAGATCATAGGCAGGTACAAATAAAAATAATAACCCCATGAGTGGGATTTAAAAAAAAAAAAAGAAGTCGTCCTGTATACATCTATTGAGTGATATGAGGTTGAGGCAATGTCAGTGCCAGAATTTACAGATCATGCTGACAGTGCTAGCAGTTCTAGCGCTATTTTTTTCCTCCAGTGTTTTTTAGTGCTTCCAAGGGCGTAGTAGTAGGGCTGACTTAATTTAATAAAACCTTACGGTTCAGACCATGAGAGATAAATCATGCAGAATATCTTGTGCACTGCGAAATCACCGCAATATGTTAGCATTCCAATAATGGCTATGTTCAGACTGTCAGTCCAAACCTGATTTATGTGCATATCCAATTGGAATCTGATCATATGTAGCAAGTCTGAACAGCCGAAAAATCACGAGATTTTTACAAATCCATTTCAAACCACATTCGTATTGTCGAAAATATTCGCATTTTTACAAATCTGTTTAGGTCTGACTGCTTATGTGGTAAATAAGCCAGCCCATTTCATTACCCTCCATTTTGGTTTGTTGATGTCAACTACTTCTACTTCCGGGTGCAATGTCATTACTATAGCAACTAATGTGAATAAGACTGAAAATGAGGATTGCCACATGGACACATGGATTGGATCTGATCACTGGCAAAATATAACGTGGACAGTCAAACAAGAAGATCGGATTCAGATCAGATATACAAAAACATGGATTTGCACGGATAGTCTGAACGTAGCCAATGTCACTTAGAAGATCCAAATTGCACCGAATGCACTTTGCAGTTTGTAAAAACAAACTGAATGTGGAATAGGGTGCCAAATCCGGAGAGAGGTAGTCTAGGGGATACACATCAACCAAAATGCACTTTGTAGGTTGTAGAGAATGGGAGCATAGAGCAGGGACTGAGTGACCACAATGACAAAAGAACTATATCATGGAGGTTTGTTTCCCTAAGATCTAGACAGATAGAGTTCCAAAAATCTGAACACAGAGTATACAGTTCCTGTTTCATGTTTTCACTTCATTGCCAGAACTATTAGGTAAAATAATAGAAGTGAGGTAAACTGTGTGATGGCCAGGTAATTTCAGCACAAAGCAATAAAAGAGGAATACAGTGAACATGAAGGGCACTGAAAACCATGTTGTGATGTTCTTCATTGACCTGTAGCTCTTTAACAAATCTCTTAATAACATTTTGTTCTATCTACTGTGTAGTATTCACATTAAGTGCAACTGTATAAAGAACAAAGAGGTGTGAACTTCTAGCATTTTGAATGAGCGAACCTGTTCTGCCTCATTGTATGGTTGAGTGAGACTTCTGTGTAGTGCACTTAATCTAGCTTTTGTGCTTTACAATTTCTTATCTTTTAATCACATACACTGCAACCTGAAACACAAATGATGTGCCAATTTGTTGGTTGTAAAGAAACAGCATGAACCATCCAGGCGTCCCAACATTCTGTCTGGTTTTCTGTACAGTCAGAAAGGCAGGTCCATGTGACTGGTGTTTGTGTGTTTAATAGCCTGTGTGAATCCTCTCTCATTTAAGGCGGACGTGCTTGCCTTAGCCATCAGAACCTGCTGAGACACAGACACTCACTCTCATGACACCAGTCCTTACCGAGGATCTGAGAATACACATCAAGCGCATTCATTCATCAGAAATCTGCATGTTCTGTGCATTGATGTATTCAACGGAGCAGCTCACGAAACGGATGAAGGGAAGACAGACGTGCCTTATTCTGTGAAAGCAAGGCATTAACAGGAAGCATACCAGGGATCTACTGCTTCCCTGGTTGCCGTGATGTTTGCAGTGTACTTCAGTAGCGCGGAAACTACTGAGTGTGTAGCAGTGCAGCAGACAAACATCTCACTCACTTAGACTCACTGTTACACACTAAATAAAGACAACAGCACAAGACAAATGAGGCATACACTACAGTCAAGAAGCTGTCTGCCTGAATTCTGATAACAATGAAACATTTGCTTTGGTAAAAGATTTCCTCTTACTTTTGAGGAAGCGATTGCGAACCCATTTGTTCTGCTTTCGAGCGTAGCGCCGTGTTGCCAGCTTCAGGGCCTCAATACCTGTGAGAGGGAAAGAAAGCGATACAATATCAAACCCATGTCTCATACTTCGGCGCTCGCAGCACTGAATCCCTGAATCCAGTTTATCATCCGTCTATTCGTGTGGGAGTGAGGACAAAAAACGTGAGCACAGTGATACTGCTTCTATAAGAACATTTGGCATGTCATACCCAAATGGTTATTAACACCAAAGAATAAATACAAACACAACATGATCCCTGAAGACACACAATATCAAAAAATGTTAATTTTCACTATACACTGCCCGCATCTCCACAACCAAATACTTCCATTACGTTTTCTCTTAATAATCTTTTTTCTCGTTTCATGACAAAAGAACAACAGTCATGTGATAGACAGTTATTGCATTTATTTTCGTGAGAAAGCAGGATTTGTGGATGGGGCACACTTTGGCAGGGATCTCTCCAGGTGAAAGTCTATAAGCGCTCATATAGTGTGCGCACCAGTACAACACCAGACAAGTGATCACAAGCAACTGAAGTCTTGTAGTGTGTAAGGTTTTGAGATTTCCTGCCAGGGAACCAAGAGTACCGAGCAGGAAATATGTATGGATAGAAATAGTGCAGGCCATTCGTAGTCAGATATAACTGTCAGAGAATTGTCATGAGTCGTAACTCGGGTCAGATATTGCTTTTTCCATGCATAATGGCACAGCAATTTTTAGTATTACTTTTAGGCCTGCGCCTAGTGACAGTATCAGAGTTACCATGGAAACAGCCCCCATTCGCAGTAATAACACATTTTCTTTTGTTGCTGTTGTTTTTTTTTTTTAAAAAAGGTTCCTTTATTGATTTATTTCGTAGCAAGACAATAGTATTCCCACATGTGAACAGAACTGATATCCTACATTAATACCACATTTGTTGTACCAAGCATAAATGAGAATATTCTAGAAACATGGCTGTTGCTGCTGCGCTTGTTGAATGCACTTGGGGGTTGGCAGGCAGTAGGCATACATCATGCCTAGCCTTAACCAAAGCATCCTATGGGCTTAAGTAGCTTAACCTTATGTAAACATTAAAAAGATGTTTTTAAAAAAATCTGTGCTCAGTGTTGTCAGTTCTCATAGCTATGGTTCTATGGTGTTTAAACAGTATCTTTAACAGAGTGCAAAAGTGCTCACTAAAAATGAGAACAAGTTTATATGAAATACAAGAAATACAAGCTATTAGCGAGCATGATGCAATGAAGCCAGTGTGCAAGTGTCAGTCCTCACCCTCCCTCCCCAAAACTGTTTAACCGTTCACTGTGGTTATTTTAAACATGGTTAACTGAATAAGATAATTCTGTTAGTGGCAAAGGCCTAGCTAAAACGGAAAAAAAAAATTCTGTCAATTTCTATTTGGTCGGTTGCTGAAAAGCAAGCATGAGTGTTTGATTGATGAGGCAAATCCAGTGAGATCTGGTGTCCCACGTTATATTTGTTAGTGTTTATCATCTTGTAGAAAATGATGTCACCGTTCACAACCTCCAGAAACCTTCCTGGGTACAACTGTGTAATGGAAAACAGATAGTAGCCTACAGATAGCTTGAGATTCAGATTAGTAACCGTACCATGCTCTCTAGTGGAAAAGCACTAGACATGAAACGTACTAAAATGGACTCTAAAAAAGAAACCTTTTTATGACTGTATGCGTATTTGGTGTCTTACTGAGCCGTACCTTTACTTTTTAGCTTCTCGTGGTCCTCCTGGCTGATGTCTCCTCCAGCAGTGAGGTACTCATGGAACTCCTTAAACCCAATAGACTGGAAGATGCCATGCTGGTAGTCCTGGCTAAAACACGGATAAGAACAAACCACTGAAACATGTAGAAAAGAAGCACACCTACTACTGTCTGAAAACTGAGAAAACTGAGAAAAAGCACCTATTCAGGATTGATGACTTGAGTGATGACTTGAAATGATGGTGGCAAGTTGTGTTGTTTTTATTCTATTTTCCTATGTTGTGTGAATGTTATTAACATTATTGGTAACTTTTTAAGCCAATAGTGGTAATGAAGCACATTTCATGAAGTATAATTCCATACTTTGAACCCATTTCTAGACTTGCCCCTAAAAGCACATTAAAAAACTCCTGCAATGATTTTTACTTGGCCAATTATGAAAAAACTAAACCGTTGCAGAAACTTTGTTTTGTTGATTGTATCATTCTACCTTTAATATAATAGCTTTGGTAATCAATTGTTACATAAATGTATTGTATGCTTTTAGGAAGCACAGGTAAGATGACCAGTCATTCTGTGACGCTTGTGACAAATTAGTTCGGTTAAGGAAAGCAAGCATCACCACAATAGTAACTATGGCCCAAGGACCAAAATCAGTCCTGGTTCCTGCAACCAAGCTTAAGGTTCCTGAAAAAGGTCCTGAAAAGCTTATTGAGGTTGAAATGTACCTATAAACACCAGACTGCAAGATGGAGTGACTATCCAGACAGAATGAATGACTGTGTATCTATGTATGCAAAGGAAAGTGGGGGAGATGGAAGGCTAGGGCAAAGTTTGACCTTCCTGCTTTGTGACGGCATCGTCTGAAAGGCGAGACGATCAGCGGAAGGGAGGCAGACAAAGGTGGAACAGAGAGACTACTGCAGGAGAAAGTAGGAGACAGAAGACTAGTGAAAGCGGAGAGGAAGAAAAGTGCATGGGTGGCCAGTTTGCGTAGCCAGGGATGGCCTGAGTGGAGACGGTAAATGATTAGTGGGGGGTTGGGAAAGGCCTGGTTGGGGGAGGGGCTTTGACTGGCGCAATGGAACAGCCAGCCACCAGGGTATCAATTCTCTGCATCCCCACCCATCCCAACAACACACACACACACACACACACACACACACACACACACACACACACACAC
>JAOTRR010000031.1:10507305-10520442 GCA_028570945.1 Gogo arcuatus
TTAAATTTTCACTTTCTTAAATAACTGATGGAAAATATTGAACTTTTTCATGATAATCTAATTTTTTGAGATGCACCTGTAATATGCATAGTACCTTGCCAATGAATGGTTATAGAAATGACTGAGTGTTCAGTGCTTTAGTGGGCAGGATTGAACCCTACTAAGCATATCTCAAGTGAGGTTGAAAATGCTATCCACAGCAACTGCATAATTATTCATATTAACTTCAGTTAATTCTGCATGGTACAATATTCCTGCACAATGCGTCCATCATTTGTAGAACCCATGATGCACAGATTATTTTATGCAATTCTGAAAGCCAAAGGAGGCACAAACACAACAAGGTTGGTGTAAATAATAAACTGGCAATACCATTTAAAAACCTCTTTGTACCTAGAGATCCTAAATATTCAAATGCAAACAAGACATTATGGTTGTATAATGACATGTTTAGATAAAAAAAAGGGAAAGTAACATTACAAACGAAACATGTTTTGTTCTATCCATCCATTATCTATGCTGCTTATCTGTCTGGGTTGTGGGGGAAGCTGGAGCCAGTCCCAGCTGATTTCGGTGAGAGGCCTGAACAGGTCACCAGTCTATCACAGGGCTAACACAGAGACGAACAACCATTCACACTCACATTCACCCCTATGGGCAATTTAGAGTAGCCTAATCTAATCTGCATGTTTTTGGACTGTGGGAGGAAACCCACGCAGGCATGGGGAGAACATACAAACTCCACACAGAAAGGCCCCAGTCAGCCACGAGGTTTGAACCCAGAACCTTTTTGCTATGAGGCAGCAGTGCTAACCACTGCACTTGTTTCATTACTGTCTAATAAACTCTTTTTTTTATTATTATTATCAGCAACGCATTATGTTATAGTGATATACACACAAATTAATTACATTTGTAATTTTGTTTTGACAGATTTACAACCTTAGAATTAAAATTAGCTATATGTTGTCATTCACCTTACCTTGCTTTTGGTCTGGAGAATTTGTCCTCCAACATGACCTTACATCTATGATATCCTGCGACTTTGATCGCATGTTGTCACTACTAAAAACCTACTTATGGCAATGTTACCTTGCTTTTATTAGAGTATGAATAAACATAAAGTAAAATAATAATTAAAAAACTATGTAAAATACTATATAATCTTTTCCCCGTTTTGATTCCTCTCTGGCTGTTTCCCATTCAGATGACTTCACACACTTTATTACTGTGTTATTCATTGACAATTTTGAGAATTTGTGCTACTTGTACAGTGTAAAAGACAAAGATCAGTTTAACAAGACATTTTAAAAAAGGTCAAAAGATACATTCAGACCAACAAGTTTTATCGAATATGAAATGTTTTTACTTGAGTAGAGAAAATACATTGCATATAATTGAGAATACTGGAAAATACTCAGTGGTGTTGAAAAGAAGTGGTATAATTCACTAAAATAAGTTTTAAAACAAAGATTGTAAAATAGGCTCCACAATGACAGAAGTAATTCATGATTCATCTTGTAAACCCAAAATAGCCAAATACTTTTAATGGCCAAATATTTTAATGCAACTTTGTTCTCAAAGTGTCAGTTGTGCTGTGACATTAATAAAGAAGCAGCTATTTTCTATATCAATTTTATAGGGAACATACACATTTTTCCTGCCTTGGTCATTTCATTAGAAATGGTTCAACATTTGTAGCTTGCAAAGTGCTTTTTTTTTTTAGAATTAATATTAAAAGGTAATTTTTATGTAATAAACATTAATCTCACTTCTCAGGAATATTCAGTATATACTGTGGGGGGTTTTTAAGCATGTGTATCATATTATACCCAATTATACAGATGCAGGAGGCCAATTCTATAAGATTCAAATAAAACTGATTAATGTGTAAATGTATCATACTCAAAATGCATTAGCATAGCATTAGCCACTCCATGTATACATGCTATGGCCAAAAGTATGTGGACACCTGACCGTGACACCCATATGTGGTTCTTCCCCAAACTGTTACCACAAATTTGGAAGCAAACAAATGTATAGAATGTTATTGTATGCTGTAGCATTACATTTTCCTTCATTGGAACTAAGGGGCCCAAATCTGTTCTAGTATGGCAATGCTCCTGTGCACAAAGTGAGGACAATGAAAACATGGTTTGTCAATGCTGGAGTGGAAGAACTCGAGTTTCTTGCACAGAGCACTGACCTCAACCCCACTGAACACCTTTGGGATGAAATGGAATGCAGAACGTAGACTGCACCCCAGACCTCCTCACCCAACATTAGTGTTTGACCTCACTAATGCTCTTGTGGATGAAACAGCAAATGTTCCAAAATCTAGTGGAAAGCCTTCCCAGAAGAGTGGAGGTTCTTATAACAGCAAAGGGGAGATCTGGAAAGGAATGCTCAAAAAGCACATATGGGTGTGCAACAAGCCTTTGGCCATATAGTGTAAATGAAGAAAAAGTGTTGTGTTGAGAAAGAGGTCTTTGATCAGCAGTGACTACTACCCAATATAACGTTTAGATGATAGATTAACATTGCAGTCAAAGAATAAACTTAGGAATTTACAAGATCTAACTCCAGCAGCCACCCTTAATAACATATGGTGGTTTATAACTTGCCAAAAGAGACAAAAATTGTATTGTGTAGAAAAATACGCCAAAGCTACAGTAAAGCTATTGTATCAAAAGAATTGGAATCAACTCCTTTTTTTTTTTTTGCATAAATATGATGGTCATGTTCAGGCTAAGGCTTTTACAATAGAAGAGTGACATTGTCCATGATTGCTATACATTGTCTTTGCTCATTTTTTTCCCCTGTGTAGAACAGTTCTCCCAAAGCATTACTTAAGACACCTTGTAGTCTTTTCTTTACCTGAAAAAGAGATGTTTAAATGTAGTCCAAAATTCTTCATAAGTATAAAATAACATAAATGCATAAAACAAAGTTAATGACATTTGTTCTATGTATTTTTTTAAATATTGAAACTGACAATAATTAATGATGATAATTTTATTTATTACCTGTGGTGAAGGGCACTCACTGGCCAGCAGGTTGCACTCTGTCAGTCTGTTGATTATTTGCTACTCCATTTTTTTGCTTACTCACTATTGTAAGCTTTGTAACAGTACCAACTTTTTCTGATGGACACGTTGCATATACTGGCTTCTTTGCAACAGGTGGTGGCACCTTGTGATGCTTCTTTGTGCCATTTGTAACCATTGATTTATGCTGATCAGAAATTTGCATGAGCTCTGCTGCAAGACTCTGCTTGAGGCTGGCCTGGGCCTCTGGAGAAGTGGCTGTTTCAATTACAACCTTCTTTGTGCTCTTGGAGAAAATGAAGCTGGCAGTGGAGGCAGGGGACTTACAATCATCAGGTGTCTTAGGGGGCAATACAGGCACATCATTGCTGTTTGCAGTGGTTGTTGGCAAACGTAGACTGGGCCTTGCTGGGAAGCCAGTGGAAGACATTGCAGCTGTCTTCATACGTATAGCTTCTTGAAGGCGCATGGAAGGACCCGAGGATGCAGAGGATGACTTCACAGGAGACTGCATGGATTTTATGCAGGATTTGCGAATAGGTTTTTGTGGAGTTACTTGACTAGACACAGACAGATGTTGGTCTAGGTTAGTCTCAGTACCAGCTGTGCCTTCTTGTGATAGAAGGTTAACTTCGTCTTCAACATTTACAGTCCGTAGACGCACCATCTGAAGTAGGGAAGGTGTAACAAGGGGAATGTTTGCATCCTCTTTTGGAATAGGTGCACTTTTCTGCATGGATGAAAGTCCTTTGCATCTGCTGTCTTTACTTATTAGACCTGGTTGTCTTTTGAAATTAACTGTGGCCTGATCTTCCATTGGAAGGGGAGGTGTAATTTTCAAATCAGTAGAGAGTGCAGGAGAATGAGACGTTTGCTGTGATAAATCTTTAGGTAATATGGCTGGTGGATTTAGAGGATCATGTTGAGAAGGATGGGGGGTTTCTTGAGGTAGAGTTTGTAAAGGTATATCCTGTGATTTGGAAGATTTCAGAGGCATTTCAGAAGGTAGAGGAGTTTCTGAACCAACTTGATCATTGCAAACTTGTGAAACATTCTCAACGATTTGTGGTCTGGCATGTGATTGATCAAACAGTTTGTCATCTGGCACATTTGGAATGCTATCAACTGGTAGAGATTCATTTATTGTTTTCTCCACTAATGTACTCTGAATAATTTGTGGCTCTGGATTTTGCTCACTGTGACTGGCTACATCTGATAAATCAAGTGACTTCTCTGGAGCCACACTGTCTTCCTGTCCTGATGATTCTACCTTGTAGTGCTCTGACATGACTGGTGGTGGAGGTGGTGGGAAGTCTATCTCATCCTGTCCTTCAAATACCAAGTCAGATGACTCGTCCATAGGTGGAGGTGGTGGGGGCCAGGAAGGCTCCAGAGTGAGCAGTTCTTTTTCCATCTCTGTCTGTACTTCTTCCTCCTGTAATACTACAGCCACTGAGCATACTGAAGACATTTTCAAGGGTGGTAGAGGAGGAGAATGTTCAGGAGGTGGAGATGGAGAGATACCAATGACTCTAGGACCTTCTACACTTAGATTATGTGTGATTTTATGTTTGAGGATCTCTTTATCAGTGGAGTGTTTGACAAAACATTGGTCTTCTCTGACAGTTCTCTCTGTCTCTGGGGTTGAAAAGTCATTCTCTGGCAAACCACCAGTACTAACATGACATGACTCACTGACAAATTGCTCTTTTAACAGCAATGTTTGATTAACCTTGTCTGCTGAGTGCAATTTCCTGGAATTTACTGGACTTTCTTGTTCACGTTTTAGCTCTTCTGAATTTTCATGTTCTCCTTTGTGTATAACATGACTCACTTGTTCTTGCACTGACATAAACTCATCCTTTCCCTCAGACATGGCTGCTTTATTCTCTGAATAGGTTCCATTTGTTTCAATTTCTACTGATATCTCTGTTTGCCCAGAAGTTAGGTTAGTGGTGTCTGCTGTGGCCTGATTTTTCATCAATAAAATGCCTGTTTGATAATGTTTTTGAAGTTCATATATCCTGCGGATACTTGGACTTGGACCACATAAAAGTTCAGTTGTGCGTTCATTGTGAGCCCAGGTTTCAGGGGGTGGGGGACAAGGTGCTTTTACCTTAGGTGGAGGAGGAATGTTAAACAATTCCCTGAAGGATGCCGTAGGTGGTGGAGTTACTTGGTTTTTTATTGTTGTTACAGCAGGGGAAATCTTTGGTGGTTGTGATTGAATGGTATGGGTTTGTGTAAGCTGAGTGGCTGGATCTGATACATTTGATGACAGGGAAACCAAAGATGAAAAGACTGACACTGCAGGAGAAATTTGTGTCCATGTCCTCTCTGGCTTTGGGGGCTTCAACTTCTGCTTTCCTGGAGAGGTAGGACAGATGTCTCTAGAAGAATGGGTGGGTGTTCCACTTTGACTTGAGTATCCACTTGAAGGTGATAGTGTTCTTTCAAATATATCCTGTGGGGATGAGTTGTTCGATTTACACTGAGCTTCAATAGAGTCTTCAACAGGTTTGTGTGGACTGCCAGTCACAGATAAGTTAGTGTCATCAAAAAATGGTGATACTGGAGACTGGATAGAGACACTTTCAGTGTACGATGATGTAGGATCTTCTTTCATATTGAGATCTGCATCCAGTTGCCTGCCATTGGATCCTAGGTATTTCAAATCTTTTGTGCCTCCCAGTTCCTGTGGCCATGGCTTAAGGTTTTCATGGTGTAAAGAGTATGTTCTCCTTGGTGGTGCTGGTGGTAGTTTAGCCTTCATTACTGACAGATTATGAGAGAACAATCGACTGTTTTGGGCAGTCTCAGCAGCATCACTTAGTTCCCCTTGCTCCAGTCTCTGACTGCCTGCTTTACTGGTGGAACTTGACCAACTGACTGAGCTCTTCAGACTCATCTGTTCCTCATTTAAATCTGTGACTTCCTTCATGCTGTCTGTTACATGTGAAGATGGCATGCTTCCTTTGAAGGAGATGGTAGAGGGGTGGGAGACAATAGTCTCGGAAGATTGTGAATGGCTCCATTTAGAACTGGTGGAATTTGGTTCATCATGAGTAGCACCTCCTGAACGTGAGGAAGCTGGACTTGCAGGTGCTAAGCTGTTTTTGCTAACTGTACGCACACTCCGCCGGTTGCAGCTTCTATCAATTTCTATAACATCTATTGCAGAAGGTAGGATTGCATTAGGAATAATTGTGGATAAATAGGTAGCCTGAGGTGAGATAGACATCACAGGACCTTGTGGTTCTTGCAAGAGGGCAGAGGAAGTTGTTATTCCTGGTACAGCAAGAGACCTGGGTCTCTGGCACATTTGTGGTCCAGATTTGGTGTTTAGAAGGAAGTCGTCTCTGTACACAGCATGTATGTGGTGCCTGAGAAGTTGATCATCTCTGGAAACCTGAAGGGCTTCAATATCCTGTAGGTGTACACGTGCCCCTTTATGATTTGTTATAGGCACCTCTCCATCAATTCTTGGGATTATGACTCTATCAGATGAATCATCATCTTCATCAGTTGGGAGTTGTACTAAAGCTCCCCTTCCCATACCTGTGTTGAAAGATGATAAAATTGAAAAAAAAAAACCCCATGAATATTTTAAAAATTGATCAAATTTCCACATATTGTTTCAACATAGAGTAGTAGTTAAATCGGTAGTTAAAAGACATACATAGTTCTCTCTGAACCTGTTGTGGTATGCCCATAATTGTTGTTCTTCTACTCCTTTTTCTGGGGTTGTCCAGCCTCTTTACAGTGTTCAAAGGCTTAAATGTTGAACCTAAGAAGTATATAGAATATATACTGTACATTACATTTACAAATGTAATGAAATTTAAAATGCACAGAAATAATCTGTTATTCCAATTTTTATCACTGTTAAATTTTCAATTCTGATTGGTTAGAAGGCACTGGTTAATTTTCTATAACAACACAGCAATAACACAAAATAATCAACTTTGGGTTGGTAACCTTCTGCTTTGCCTCAGGCTGTATCACACCACCCATCATAACCACATGTCTCTTTGTGTTTTATTCCTTACTTAAGACAGTGTGTGTACTATACCTTGGCGTGTTAGCACAGGTCTTGAGGACACTGCAGATACAGTAGACACTGATGCAATGGAGTGGTCAGCAGTGCTGTCAAAGCTCAGACGTCCATCTCTTTCTTCACAGTTGACATAATTTTCTTGTTGTGTGGACTGCACAAGAACCAAACCAGTAAGGCTATATCAAGTCACTTTTTAATAAATCATTTAATAAAAGTTGTGCTCTGTTTTGTTAAAAAACAAACAAACAAAAATAAACCTTACAACAGGCTGATCATCGTCAAGGTCCCTTGAAATGTAATGCTCTGTATTTGAAATTAGGAAAACATGCACATCAGCACTGATATGGCTTGTATATACAGTAATAAATTACAAAATTAAATTATTAGGGTTGTATAAGGTGCACACCCTTCTGTTGTAGTATCTTAAGTCCTTCTTGGGCTTCAGTGTGCAAATCTTCCAGATACTTTGGCCTGCTACCTTCAATGAACACATTCTCCTGATAGGGTCGGGAGGCTGTGTAATGCACTGTCAGTTTCGTCTGCTCGTCTTGCCTTTGTCCAGCTAGAGAGAGTGATAGAGACAGTACCTTATGTTAGATGTCAGTGGAATTTTTCACTTTATTCAAATATACACAAGCACACAGAACTGTCTAATATTTGCATAGCAAACATGCATGTGCCTTTATCACCCTGGTGTGAAATAAATCAGGTTCATAGATAATCACCATACATGCTGTTTTTTCTTTTAGATAAAACATTAGATTTGTCTTTGTTCTTGAGCTCAGGTTACTGTCTGTGTGGAGTTTAGCATGTTGTCCCAGTGTCTACATGGGTTTTCTCTGGGTTCTCCAGTTTCTTCCCAGTGCCAAAAAATGACTGACTCGGCTAAATATGTAAATGTGTTTGAATGATGCCTTGCAATTGACTGGCATTCCATCCAGGGTGGAATTCTCCTGCTTTACATCCAGTGTTCCTCGGATATTCTTTGGATCCTCCACAACCCTGATCAGGATGATGTGGTTCCAAAAGACAAATGAATGAATGTTTCATGAAGATATATTTTTGTTTGCATGAAGTTTCTCTAGCAAACCAATGATGCACGGATATTTGTCTAGATGTTCAATGCGTTATAAGCTCTGACACTTCCATAAAGTAATGTCTAGATCCTCCTGACCTTTAATAATTCAGTAGCAGGTTCAATCACTGACCCTGCATTTATGGTTCTTGTTATACTACTTTGAAATACGACTAATTAAACATGGATACTAGAAGAGTAAACAGACATCCTCATTCTTAATCAGTGTAGCAGTCTGGCCCTTGCTGGTCACTGTGCAATGCTTCCTGCCTGGTCGTTGAGTGTTAGTTGGACAATAGTGAGAAACATGAAACTTCAAGTTGACCTTTGGATACTGTCTCAGAAACAGTACGAAGCTTCATACTGGTCCCCCTATCAGCTTCCTAATGCCCCCCTGAGTACCTTAAACTCTTGTTGAAAACAGAAATTTAGCTCTTGTCCTTGTGAAGGCATTGGAATGCAAACCTGATGAAAGGTTTTTGCCTAAAAAAGGGAGGTTTCCCTAAGAGAAATACCCTCAGCTTTTTATTACAGTCTCTTACTGCCTACCAGGCATCAAGTTTTAAGTGTCTGGATTAGCAGCTACCCCATGGGGGTGTCAGGTAACTTAACTGTGAAGACAGTGACTCTGATACCATGCAGAGCTTTTAAAAAAACTAAAATGGGCAGGTCTAATACATGAAGCAAACTAGGGTAAACAACATTATTATGACTATGTACTATATTAAAACTTCTTAAAGACTTCCTGTAGAGTTCCTAAAGAACCAAATACATCAGAATTAAGTGGTCTTTAGAAGGGAATAGAATGGTAGAAGACCCAAGGAAACAGTAAAGCAAATCTAAAGGGAATATACAAGTACAAGCCTCAATGTCCTGCTTCCAAACCTTTTGCCTCAGCTTTGTGATAAAAGACTAATGAATAGGATGAATAGAGATGATTAGAGATATGCACTTGCCACAATCCTCTTACCGGAACAGAATGTAACTGCACTGTGCACAGTGATGCCAAGGATACAAACTCCAACACTAACCTAACTCCTAATAAGACAAAGGTCTTAACCCCCCCCCCCCCCAAAACAATGAATTATGATGAAATATAATGAAATTATGAAATATGTAGACACTACCCTTATTAAAAACTTTAAAACGAACTTTTTCTTTCTCTCATCAAAACTGCCTTTGTTTTAGAGTAAGTTACATTTTAGAAAATTATTTGATGCCCAGATTCACTTGAAAGAACAGAATGATATAAACCCCTAATTTTGCAGTATTACTTTTAGTAACTAAATGTTTTTAGGAATAGATCTAACTTCATCTAAGTTAGACTCAGGGTTTTTTTTCTTGGTCTTTTTTTTTTGTCTCAGATGAAATCATGAGTATCCCAATATTTCTGTACTCACCTTTCTTCTTGAAGACTGACAGTAGCGATCGAAATGTTTTACCCAGAAAAACCACCATCCTTTCCTTGAGACAAAATTCTACAAATTGATCACTGTACTGAATGCTAAAATGAGTTCAGTAAAGGTCCACCTAAAGCTAACTGGTGCTTTCAGCATCATGACAACATTTAAACTGCAGATGCCACAGAAAGGATGTTATGAGGTAGCTGATTTGCAGCAGACTGATGAAGGATAAGCCAAGTGAAAACAATATGAGCTGCTGCTTGGTTTCAATCTCAGCTCCCTCCCTGCCCTCCCTCCTTCCTCAAAACAACTCCCCCTCCCTTTGTCACACATAACCACCCCTGGACCACTGAGGGGTTTGGCCGCTTTTACTTCTTTGATCACTCTAACTGAATTTGGGATCTGATTTCGCAATGAAAAACCAATTTCTTTTTATCTTTCTTCCCCACAAAACTCTGTAGGTGTCCCTTCTTGGTCAGTCCACAGCTACACTTTGTTAACATTCTCTAAATGTTTAATTCAGTGCTATAGTTTACAAAATAGTTGAGAAAAAAATGGTCATATGGTTGTTTTTGCACCAAACACATAATTCATTTTCGTAAGTGCTAGTCATGATAAATTAGTCCATGTTGACAATACTATATACTGTTTAGTATTAATAAAGAAATAATTTCTTTGGTAGTATCAGAGCTTCATTAGCCATTGCTGAATGTAATTTTCCCTATGATGCATCTCTGCAGGTGGTACAGCTGTGGTTTACTTTAGCCTAACAGGAGGGATACACTTTTGAACCATTTATCCACCCTCCCAACGCCTCCTTCGCTGCACAGACACTGGTTTTGGCACTGGTTTGGGACTCAAGTGGATTTGGCTAAGAAAAGGGGCACCATTTCAAAAAGACATACAAAAAAAGTTATTTGGGTTGGTATGTTGCCAACACTTGGTTTATCCAGGGGGTTAATCCTTTTGGCCTCTGTGTTGTTTTCACTGCCTCACCTCCTGTTTCAATCTCACACTACTCACTTCTCATTCCTCCCTTCACCTAATATCCTTTTAGCCATTAGTGTGGTCAGTGCTGTCTGTTTTAGCATCCTATTTCTATCTTTCTCAGACAGTGTTCTGCTGAGAGTCAGTTGTTACACTTCTGTCTGTAGCTGTGACTCAGATTCTTCCACCAATGTCTTCTAGCATGCAAACTGTATACAGCAAGACACACTGCTGAGACAAACTTCACTCCTTATACTAAGATGATGAGTTGTTATATTTGATATACAGTGTATATATGTATATAACACCTGTGGTCTAGAGTAGAGGTATGCATAAAGATTTGGCCATACACAGTTGGTGTTATTATTGAAAACTGAAGGCAAAACACACCAAATGCAAATTGTGTGCCTCATATTGCCATTGTCCCTGCATGCATGCCCAGTTAATATTTATCAGGAGATCTTAAAGCCACCATCTGGCACATGATAAAGGGTGTAGGGCATATTTATGAGACCAGCAAAGAGACCCCAGGTTTCTGTACATGGCCAAGTCTACAGAGCAGTCTTTGCACATGGCCCATGGGTTGCCATTTTATGCTAAATTACTTGGCTGTGGCTCACACAGAACTCTAAATGAACTAAATGAAACAGTGAAAGTTAAAGGATTTCATAAAACTACTATACTGGATAAACTATTCAGGAAACTATTTAGGAGGCCTGTTCTGAGAACCATAAATACTTAAACTAATATAAATGAAATCATCACATTTAGTTCTTGGTTGTGCATACACTGCCTGAAGTCTGTGACTCAAGGATATCAAAAGACCCAGGATATATTCTCTATCGGAGTGCAGCTGTTTTCCAGACTTGTTACTTTTAATTTTACCTTTAGTTGGTGAAAAACAGTGCTTATTGTGGTCAGATCCTTGACATGGCCAGTCAAAAACCATTAGAATTTTGGCATGAAAAATGCCATGCTATCTATATTATTAACCGTATCATTGTCCTGCTGCAGCAGCACCTTTCATTGGGTTTTGTGGCATTTTGTTGAATGTGGGGAATTGATTATTCTGGGGACCTCAGAATTCATTGTTCTTCTGTGGTCAGTAGAGAGAAGTGAATTAATTCCACTGGCAGCCATACATCTGTTTCACACATGCTGTGGTATGGTTTGAATCCTAAGCAGTCCCATTTTTCACCTCCTAATTTTCCTTATTTACCCACATTTGTAAAGGTTAATCTTTGCCTTATTTGTCTAAAAGACTTTGCTTCAAACTTTTACCCAATGATTATGACTGTAACATTGGTCTGCCATCCATTTTACAGTGCTGGTGCAACTGCCAGTAAAACAGTTGTTTCCTATTTAGGTCACTGCTTCGTGGATGCAATAGTTAATAATCTTCAGAATTCCAGTACTGCTCACATCTTTTTAAAATGTAAATGCTCCAGCACCGTTTTGAAGAACTGAACTTATTCTTTGGTTGAGAACCAGATCTTTGCCATGAAAATGTGCTGAATGGTTTGAGATTAGGTACAGACTCCATAATAAGCACCAGCACGTAGATGGTGTGTTCTTGACCTCAGTATGTTACTCTCTGGTGGTGGTGTGTGTGTGTGTGTGTGTGTGTGTGTAAATCTGTAAAACTGACATTCTGAATGTTAATTATAATTTCAAACCTAATGTGCTTGAGCATAAAATCAAACCAACTTTTCCAAATACAAGGACTTGTCACGATTATGTGCGCTCAAAGCAGCTCGAGCGCTTGCTTGTGTCCACGTGCACGGAGCACTTTGCGTGCGCCTCAGGGACTAATTGGTATTGGGAACACATGTTGCCGATTAGAGTGCAATCAGCGCGCGCTTATAAGCACGCTGACTACACAGACGTTTGTGAAGTATTGCGCTCAGTTACCTGATCATACCAAGCCTTTGTTTATTGTCTTTGTATCCCTGGTTCTCGACTCACGTTTTGTATTTTGGTTTCTGATTTAGTCTTTGCCTAGTTCAGTCTGTTTGTGCATCGCATGACCCTTGCCTGTCTTATGTTTTGGATTCAGCCTGACGTTTTGGATTTGTATGCCTGTTTGCTGTTTTTATAATAAACACTCTTCCAGCATTTACATCCGTCTACAGCCCCAATACATGACAGGACTACATTACATTTTGCTTGGTTTAAGTATGTCATGCAGTTATTAATAAGCACAACTTACATTACTTTGAAGTTAAAATCAAAATTCAAAAGGGGCTCCCATCAAGGTTGTACAAGATGATCCAAATTAAGCACTAATTTTCAAAATCATACAAAGTTAAAATGCCCTTTTAAGAGTTAGTCTGAAGTCTAGATTGAGGTCTTCTTCAGTCTAGATAATCTTCCAGACAGCCACACCTCTTTATCTAGAAGTGCAATGTTCTGGACTGTTCAAGGTTTGTCTGTGGTGTTGATCACATTTGGCTCATTAAAAAGTCTGCTACTAACAGAACTACCAGACGCTGTCCACCAGGTGGTACATTACTCTGCTCTGGGTGTGTGTGTGTGCTCATTGCTCACTTGTGTGTGTGCATGTGTGTG
>JAOTRR010000031.1:10537946-10549829 GCA_028570945.1 Gogo arcuatus
ATTTTTTCTAACCCTTTTTACTAATCTTTACAAGGGGTGCCAATAATTGTGGAACGTACTGTATTTGAAATAAAGATTAATTAACTTTGCAGTAATGTGGGAATAATGGTATTATATTTGAAATTAAATTGATATGTGAATTGATATTACTATTTCTATTGTGCCTACAGTTAAACCAACATATCCACTACACAGTTAAGACATTGTACTATGTATATCTGAAAGTAAGACAGCCATACGATGATTTGAACTTTACATTACAACCTGGAATGGAAATGCACTTATTTGGGATTATATGTCATGAATCTACACAAAACAACCCTTAATACTGAAATAGGGAAAAACCTTTATATTTGCAAAATTATTTACAAATAAAAATTTAAAGATTGTGATTGCATAAGTAATCACCTTGTTGCTATGAAACCTCTAAATTAGTTTTGTTCAAAACCATTTGCCATTTGATGCAACAGAACTGGTTGAAAGAATTCGATCTACATGCAATGAAAGTTTCACGTCTCAATACAAATACATCTGTTCCTGAAAGGCCCCAGAGTTTGTTCGAGAACATCAAAAGTGACTGGGTAAGGAGGCAATTAGTCAGAGAAGCAACCAAGTTCTAGGTTGTAACAATACAAAATGTGTAAAAAGTTCAGGGTGAATACATATGCAAGGCACTGTGTATATAATTTCATCAGAGAAGATGCATTCGGCTGGGAAAGTCAGTGTAACATTCTGAACCTCAGTAATATCATCTAATTTAGCACATGATATTACTTCTGCACTTTACTGGTACATGTAACACTTCTCACTGATCAAGTAAACTATTGTCCTTCCAATTTTTAATAAAGCAGACGATTTATTCTTACACTTGAACCTCATCTAACAGTACAAATATAGCTTCAATAGCATTCATGATAGGGTGACTTTCTTAAATAGACATTAGAGAAATAAATAAGGGTAAATGAGTAGTATTAGCACACACGTACACTGACAGCCAGTGAGTGCCTTACACATAGTGGTGCGTGGACATGCACATGACATTATTGATCAGGAAATTGAGCCTTTGGGTTGTTTCAGGACAAGCATCTGTTCACACTAAAGACAGATATTGGAACACAGAACACAGAAAGATTGGATCTGAGAAAGAAATTGGGAAAGAAGCAATCAGGCTTGTAACATAAACACAACCTGAAGAAGACCAGCCTTCTAAACTATTCCACTGCAGGCCTGCTTCATTACATTCTCTCTCCCCTATTGATTTCTTTCCTGCTCAGAAAATGCACATTGGTATTTTAGTTGGCTTGTGATCTGAAGAAGTGGATATTGCATGACAAAGATATAATGCCCTGAGGGGGGCACGGTGCTTTACTTAGAATAGCCTTCTTGATCTGAGTTATGAAGGCTAACTGCTGGCTTTAAAATGCAGCCAGATATCTAAATTTCATCCAGGAGTGTATGCTGTGTGTGTGTGTGTGTGTGTGTGTTTTATGGGCACTTTTTTTTTATTATGCCTCTAAAGGCTATGCATATTTGTTGAGGAAGTGGATGAAAATTTGAAAAAGAAAATTTAAAAGTTATATGTCATTGCTTTAGACATTTTTAGATTTTAGACACTCACAGGAACTCTCAGTCTGAGGTGGAATGGAGAAGTCGCTATTGTCATTCTTTTCTAAATGCACGAAAATGCATGAAAAAAGCACTTCTTTTGGTTATGATAGATAACTTAGTCTTTGAATCTATTATTTAGCCACAGTAAGCAAGACTAGCGATTTATCCTGTGGAAATGATCAAATGACTTTTCAAGCCATAAAAAGATTTTTAGCCATATCTACGCTAACCCTAGCTCACTACTCCACGGCTTTAATCCTGTTATCCAGAAGGCTATTAAAATACCTGAACACAGGCTGAGCCAGTGTAAGTTTAATGCCAGGGGAAGAGATGGTCCATGGAGAGCAAGTGAGGAAAATGAGCTGTGAACAAGAGGTTTCTGTCCTCCTGGCATAGTTGCAGTCTACTGATGGAGTGTTTTGATTCATACTGCCCTCTTCTGGATGAGGCACACATAGCTTGGCAGAGTTATCTAAAATCACAGAATGCTTTCTGTTTTCTGGAACATCAAACTGGGCAGAAATCCTCCTACAACAATCAGGTAAATTAAACGTTTTCTCACCCTCAAATCCGCTACTGTGTTAAATGAGCTGGAAATCTGAGGCATGCTGGAATGTTGGTTGAAACACAGCTGGAATTGAGACGAAATTCCATCCAGCTGCATTCCAGCAGGTTCAGAGACTGGCAGGCTCTCCTAGCACTCACCCGGTGCCGGCATGCACCGCTCCATGCCTTCCTTCAGCTGCTCAGAGACAATGGTTTGTTTCTCAGCTAGCTTCATTGCTGCTCACTGTGGGGTTCATGAGCACTGGCATTTGTGACTAACTAAAAGAATCAGGCACTGATAAGTAAAATTCCTGAATGCAAGCTGGCATTGTTCTGGCTTGATGCCAGTCACATGATTTTTTCCCCCCAGAAAATCTTTGTATCCATTGTGTCCTGTCTCCATTCCTGGCATGCCTACATCTGAGCTATGAGCAGGGCAGGTAGGAAAATCTCAAGGTTAATGTGACAGGATATCATGAGCTGTTAATGGCAAGGTATTCAGCATTCAGTACGATTTAAGCACACAGCTAGTCAGGTGCAATGATAGGAGAAAGTGAGTATAAAGTGAGTGAAAAGAATGTAGTGTTTTTGAGTGTAAAAAATGAAAACATTATTTGATGTGACCACCACTTGCCTTTCAAAAAGGCATCTATTCTCTTAAGTAGGGTGTTGTCTAGTTTTATAAGGAAATCAGTTCATAGGTTGTTCCAATTATCTTGGATATGCTTTCTTTACTAGCATGTAAAAATTTCTGTGTATCATTTTTTTAAAAAAATAAATAAATGTTTGGAAATCACATAACCTACTTTTTTCCACTGATACACTAAAAGCTCATGGTAGTAGACACGCTACAGACAATTGTCTGTTCTGCTTCTGTTAGCTGCTCAACCACTACACTACAGACCATTCTGTTGTTAGATTTCATTACTTTGTCTATTAGTTAGTATGTTGGAACCACCATTGAAGTCACTGTGTATATAAAAGTTATAAAAGTTAAACTTTTGCCTCCAGTTTGGTTTCAATGGCTCTAAATGAAACATATTGAACAAATAGTTCGTCATACATTTGTCAAGGCCATGACAGTGCTGCTCTGTCTTATCCACAGGCCTCTGGCCCTGTGCCCATTTCATTAACAGCCACTGTGTTTCAGATGACTGAGATAGCAGAGTAGCAGGATGTTCCTGAAACTAAAATAAATGGGAGAGAAAAAAAAAAACAGAGAGTGTGTGATGGAGGGTGGTTTTGAGGTAACACACTGGCTGCTATGACAACAGGAAGGGAGTTTATTGTCTCTGTGGTGATCTCTGTTATTGTTGGTCACAAGGGTCTGGTCTGGTAGCCTGGTCTAAAAGTGTGTGTGTGTGTGTGTGTGTGTGTGTGTGTGTGCGTGTGCGCGTGCCTGTATGTGTCATATAATTATGGGTGTATCCAGCATGACCCTGTCTGAGGCCACTTTGCCTGTGACCTTGTCAGCTTGGTTTAATACATGTTCCACATCACTGTGATTATCCCCTACAGTGCTGAACTATTTCAATCCATTCACACTGTTATCTCCTCTGTCTCACTGGACTAACATCGCAGCTCACAGTCACTGAACCTCAAACACCAGGCCAGCATTCAGCTGATGGATAAAAACCACATAAAATCTAACTACAAAAGGATTACCCACTCAGTTTTTCCCACTGTTGACATTAAAAGAGGTGTGCAAGAGCCCTGACTCCTGGTTTCCACGAGAGGTTTATAGTAAAAAGAAGACTTAATGGTTTCCTAAGTCATTGTGGAGTGAGTCATACCGCTTACAGACAACAGTGGAGTTGATTTGCCAAGCAGGTGGCAGAAAGAAGCAAAGTGAGAGAGGTCAGGTGAAGTAAATAGTAAGAGTGGATGTGTCACCAGGTGTATTCATTACTGACAGTTACAGAACACCCCACCACCACCACCACACACACACACACACACACACACACACACACACACACAGACAGAGACACACATGAGATAACCAGGATGAGCTTACACAGCAAACATACATCTCCATCATTCCAACTTCCAAATAAGTCTGTGTTATTGTAAAACTCCAAGAAAGACAGAAAGAAAGCAAATAAGGTACGCTTTTTATACTTAAAAGGAACAATTATTTTCTCTCTATCTTTCAGTCTCATTATTGTTCTTAACTTTTTTCACTGATTTTTACTGGAAGGACTTGATTCACATTGCTCCTTCCATATCCCTTTCCTATTAGTTTCGCTGTAGTTACTGAAAACGTATTTAGTAAGTACTGAATAATAGGCTTTAAGATGAATAACCGAATACGTCAGAGGTGGTGGACCTCCGGCAGTCCTGGGATTTGATTGCACCTAGCTCAAAACCATAAGCCTTTAATGCATAGTGTCCACACTTATGGATAGTCACTTTAGGCTGATTTTTAGGCAAAGATATGATGTAAATCACTTCCAAATCACTCGAGACCATTACTGTAATTTAACATAAATTATTATTATCTCTTACCATTCTCAGGATGTCTACACAAAATTAAATACAACAAACTATCAACATTAAATAGTTTAGACATGAATGTTAATGATTTCTGTTTATAAACACACTAAATGTATAAAGTTTTATCATTACTCATTTCATTCCTATACATTCTTAGATAATCCATTTACTTTTTAATATAAGCCTTACCATTTTACCCCTTACCCCTTTGCCCATATGGGGTAATGATAACATGATTAAATTTATTCCATATATTTAACAGGTGTATTATATTATTCTACACATACATCCAAAACCAGTCCTTAATGGTTCTTACTGCTTAAACACTAGGCCTAATAAATAAATAGCATAATAAATAAATGTTAACAGTCTTTCCACATGCTTTCCACAACAATTTTAACAATGTATCCATCAGTAACTTATTATGTTCTCTGAGTTCTCAGAGTCTTTCATCTCCTGCATGTGGTTACATATTTGTTTTTGGTGACGTATTGTGAGCATCTGTATCACTATCACTAGACATCATTAAACATTCAACTGTGTGTTTTTCCAGTGTAATTATCAAGTGGTCAGGTTTCAGCCCTCCTCCATCTCCGTTTGAGCACAGATCTCCTCCCTGTAGTGACGTTCCCATAACTGATAACAAACAGACATTACATTTGTTTGTAACAAAAGCCATTAACACCTTTCTGGTTGGCTCCATTTGACATTTCCAGTGCACTGATGACGCGTAAAGCTTATCATCAATCCTACTTGAATGAAAAAAAAAATTATTACATCATTACATTTCACATCTCGATCTACAACCCCTACAACAACCAGTATGGATATCCGAAGGGTCTGTAGATGTGGGGGTGTGTGTATGAAGTGTTTAGCATGTCGTAACCTGAGGGAATCCCACACACAGTGATCTCACCCCTTAAAAAGCCTCTGGACTGGATAGAGCCCGTTGAGGCGAGGGAAGGGGTGGATGGAGACCAAGCACAATGAAACAAGGCTGACGCAATGGTTTAGTACTGCATTATCGTGTCCACAGCCCATAGATGTGCTTGCATTTGTCTGAATCAGGACAACGCTGTGGGCTCTCAGGATAGGGAGAGGCCCAACAAAGCAAGTCTGCTTACACTGTGAGAAAAATAAGTACCACGCTGTTCTCTAAGGGAAAACTATGTATATGTACTCTTAAAGGTACATCAGTTGTCATTTAAGTCCAATTTGTATCTATAGCCCTATATGGGTGGGATTAGTTTTATAGGGAAATGTCTGTAATAACTTTTTTACACATCTCTTCCATGATAAAACTCTTGTTCTAGACAACAATTAATTTAATGCAGATTTTTTATTCTTCAAGGAACTTACACGATTTAAACGCTCATTCATTTATTTCTATAAAATGAAATGCTTCATGATATTTTTTTCTTTCTCTAGCTAATGGGCTCCAATTGTAAGCAGTATGGGGACAGATTTATACAATAGGGATGTCAATAGCTTAAAGATTGCCTATTAAATATATATCGACAACCATAAACTTGACTATCAAGACAAAGCAGAAGAAAAAGTTGATAATCTACTAAACATCATCAACCAGATCCTGTCGACATACGTATTATTTAGAATTAGTTGATAGGCTGGCTGTTAACAGTCTATAGATGGTTCATCGACTGGTTTTACAGTATCTTTATTGGATTATCAAAATAAAGTGTTACCAAAGACTCAAACACATACTTCAATCTGTAAACAAATTTCTTTGCTTAGACACTGAGGTCACTCCTGCGACTTTTATTTAGCAATTTCCTTTCCTTATCTTGCCAGTGTAAGCTTGTCAGGCATATTAGCAACCTAAACCATATTAAACCTCAAACTAGGGTTCAAAGAACATAGTAATGTGCAGTGGGGTAAACAATATAGAATAATAACCAGTAATGAATAATTGAATTGGCTAACTGTAGGTGTGTGTAATTCTACCTCCCTGTAATTCTGCAGTTCAGGAGTTGTAGAGTCTGTGAGAACAGAGAGGAAAAGAAGAAAGAGAAAGAGATTGTGTGCTCTAATTTTAAAAAAAAGGCATTTAATAAGGAATTCACTCTCTCATCTCTTTGGATCAATACAGCATTGTGTCTTTAATCTCCTTCCTCTCTCACATGGCCCTGTCGACATTCTGGCTCACGCTGCCTGCTCTCTAATGCATGCCTGGTTCAAAGTTTCATCCTGAATAGAAGATCGGGATCCATCCCGAGTTTAAGTAGTTAAACTCTATGATCTTATACTCATGAAGAGTCTCCAGGTAAACCTTCAAGCCTTATTTGTCCATTCCATGGATAATGCAACATTATATTTGAATAGCACAGTAATTTTATAATGTATTTATTTGCCAAATATCTATACTGCATATTTCACACAAACAGGACAAAACAATCTTGAACCATATTTGTAAACAGTTTTCCACTATTCTGGTTAGTCCACCAAGCTCACCAAGCAGGTTTTTTTAAGAATGACTCTCAAAGAAGAACCTTGAGGTCCCACATACTGTGTCACCAACTGGCTGAAACATGCACTTTGCACACTTCGTATCAGCAATGCTCCTTAAAGTGACATAACACCACTCAGGCACAAGACTGAACCAAATGAGCAACCAAATCAAAACAAACCAAAAGTCACAAAATTGCCTCAGGCATTGCCATACCGTTCCAAGGCCTGAGAAGACTGAAGAGAAGTGGATAAATGAAACCACTATAAAGTTTAAACATCAGAAGTGTGACTTACCTTTGGAAACATCATGATTGTCAGCATCCTGTCTGATGGTAGTACACTCTCCAGTCCAATCTCCCAACCTCCCTGACCGACTCTGACCATTACTGACGATCCTCTTTGGTTTACTTCCTTTAAACCAGCTGAAAGTCCGACTCAGAGATGATCCACGCTTCTCCCTGCTCTTGCTTATTTTATTCTGCAGGGCCAGCATCTCCGTGATGTCCTTGGGCACCAGGTCCCCTGCGGAGCTGCTCCTGGACATCCTCAACTGTAACTTACTCCAATGCCGTCACCTGTGATAACAGTCGCTATATTGGTGAAAAAAAGAAAAATGGTCTTTTTTAATAATCTGGAATCATCTGTAAAAGTACAGTCAGTGATTTTGACAGAAGGTAGCTATTCAAAATGCAGCTCTCCCTTCACATGCACATGCTACACCTGCTGCCTAGGCTAAAATGCCTGAGTGCAAGGATTCTTCTACATCTTTATGGATAAGAGATTAACAGAACAGTCCAGACAAACTTTAGGAAGGAGTGGTAAGGGACCAAAAATTCAGGAATGCAGTCAATCCTGACCTGTGGCTAGCTTGCTCAAGCAATAACAGCAAATCCAAAGATTAGTGCTCTGTCTTGTCTTGCTATTTCTCCACAGAACGAAGAACATGTGAGAGAGACTGTGGGACAAGCATTTTGTCCATGGCGCACACACAATTCAGTTCAGGTGATTAGAAGTCCTTGTTTAGCCAGTATTTACAGTGTGTGTGCAAAATGTAGCCACTGCAATATTGTCATCCTTAGTAAGAAAATGCCTTCTCACTAAGCCTCCTGATCTCATTCATGTCATAAAAACTGGAAAAAACAGAGGAAGAAAACAAAATGGAAGAAAGGAAGGGATAAAAAAATGCAGGAAAAAGCTCTGTATTTCCCCCTCCCTATCAGAGGTATGTAGTAGAAAACTCCTAGCTTTGCCACAAGCATGTTGTTTTTTGCAGGATAGTGCCTGTGGCAAAAATCTCTCAGAGCAGAGGGATGCAGCTTTTAGACAGTGTAACTGCTCAGCCTCTGCAATATGCAATTGTGTGCATCAAAGAAGCAGAAAATGAGAGCTGCTCAAATGAGAAACACACTCCTGAACACACCCCCGGTACAAAACAATCATCCCCAAACCCACCCATAAACACTCAAACTTGTGTTCACAAGCTGAAATACAGTCAAAACGATATACTACTGCCTCTATATTTTATATACTAAGGACCTTTTCTACTCTAACGTAAATTGTTCACACTTACATGCTGGTGGACATGCATACATACATATTACATACATACAAGAACACTCCTGAGGGGATCTTCCCTTCTTTTCTTGTCTGCCTTGGTCTCTCTGTCTCGTCAGAGCTTTGCTGTGCTGTTTATTCAGCTCTTTCGGGGTGACTGAAGCTCCATGCTGGTCAGTCCTCCCCCTTCTGTCTAGTCCAGCTCCAGGGCTGCGCTGGCCTCTATTCAACTCCGCAAAGAGGAACTGCAAACTCACACGTGTATTCCAGCCAGTGCTGTTTCACAATGACAGACTGCCTCCCTCTCTCACATTCTCCCTCCTCTCTCTGTCTTTCTCTCATACCCACGCACACCCCTCTCCGCCTTGCTCTCAGACAGAGCTTTTCTGTTGTTCCCCCTTGTTTTCTGGCAGTCTCATGTGTTGTATTTCTTCACTCTTCCTTTCCAGGTCTTGCTCAGGTTTCTTAGGTAGTTGCCTGTAGTACCATCAGGTGACGTCTGGTTAGCATCTGTTTATAATTAACTTTATGTAGCATTTCTGTTTTAGCAATCTGGATGAAACAGTGATGGAAAAATAAAGAGGATCATACATCCCTCATTGAGCAGGAAAAATAAATACTCAAACTTTCTGTGAATGACAGTCAGAATTCAACAGGTGAAATATGAGCTGCCACTTTTCACTTCATGTGACAAACCATGACCTAACAACATACTTATCTCACATACACACAGACTCAAGGAGCGGTCAAAATCAGAATGTGTCTCCTTCCTTCCCTTATAAACACACATGTTTATACTTATTAACTTCTGTAAATGGATATGAAGCATTGTGTGTGTGTGTTTGATTTGGATGTAAATTCTTTCATTTTCTATTAGGAAAATACTTCAGAAGAATATTTCCTTGAACTTTTACTGCAACGTTGCATGAATTGGCTATTTTCTGCTATTTCACAGTGGACTGAAGCTATAAAGCAGAAACTAAGAATAACGCAGGTGAATGATGGCACGCCACATGGGAGTCAGTGATGGGGAAATGGAGCAGGGCTCATCTGGTTTCAATAGCGTTACGATGGTGTAGAGCTGAACATGCCACTACTGTTTGAGAGAGTCATAAGCACTATGTTGGTTCTCGCATTGTGTACCTGCTCATACTGTAAATGGTGTGGGGTTTATGTAAGTATAGTACAGTGCAGTGCAGTTTGTAAGCCCACGTTCACAAGAACCTTTTGGTATCTGTCAAAAGCACATTCTTATGTGTTGGTGGTGTGCAGAGACAGCTGGTATAAATGTGCTAGCAGGACTTTTAAAGATAGAAATACAGCAACATAGGTAAGCTTTCATTTTATCACATCCATATCAGATTATTTGCTAATAATAAATGTCTTAAAGTGGATTATTTTGGATATTTGTGGAATCAAGTATAATAGCACCACCAAGGGTTGTAAGAAAAATATACACAATTGTATGGAGAAGCAAGGCTGGGGCTGATTTCTTGTCCCATACAGGAGGGACATTACAATCATGTCAGATGATTACACAGAGTGCACCCCTAAAACAAAAATAATAATAATAATTTAATGGGTGACAGATTGTAAGTAAGTCTCTGTGCATGTTCTCTCCATGTGTTCTCTCCATGTGGATTTCCTCCAGGTCCTCCAATTTCCTCCCACCTCCCAAAGACATGCTAGTAAGTGGATTGCCC
This sequence comes from Gogo arcuatus, assembly GCA_028570945.1. Lineage (NCBI taxonomy): Eukaryota > Metazoa > Chordata > Actinopteri > Siluriformes > Anchariidae > Gogo > Gogo arcuatus. The sequence goes on from JAOTRR010000031.1 coordinate 10,548,323, forward strand.
TGAAATGTGAATGTGTGCGCATGTGCCCTGCAATGGACTATGGTGTATTCCTGCCTCACACCCAGTGTTCCTGGGATAGGCACTGGATTAACTGTGACCCTGATCAGGATAAAGCATGTGGGAGTGAATGAGTGAAGTGGTTAAAGATAGTATGTGATTTCAAGTCATGATGCTTTTTATTAAATATATCTTTGTAGTATAATAAATTATTCTCACAATATGACAGCTGTCAGTCTGTTCAGAGGTGAAACTCTGGTCTTTGAAGCACCCTAGGCTCTAAATGGGAGAGAAAGCAAATCATGTGGGCCATCAACATCCAACCAATCACTGAAGTCATCTCTGTTTCCTGTCAGTTCCCCAAACATCCCCCTCTTGCACTAGTTTTTAGGCATTTTACCCTAGGATGGTTGGTTGGCGGAGTGGTTTCAGAGGGGACACTGAAGGGAGGGGCTGTATTTGTTTAGATTTTTAAGACTTTAAACAGATAGCTTCAGCTACCATCTTCCAAAATTGTTTGTTACATCTTTAAACCGTGGCATGTCAACAGAGTTCATGTCTTAGAAGGCAGTGTGTTGATATTTACAAAAGTATCTATAAGGAAACGATTCGAGATACATTTCGAAGACATATGCTACCTTCGATACGGATGTATGTTAATGGTCGCTAGCCATGAAAGATAGATGAAATACCTTGGGGAAACAATAGGATGAATATTCTGACTACACCTCCTATTTCTCATCAGAAATAAAACCTTATGCCACAATCACCTTATTTATATGTCCACAAACCGCTCTCTCTCTGTGTTTTGCCATTTTTGGTTGCTGCACCCAAGCTGACACACAGTATTATTAGATATTATATTGCTGCCTATAAAACTGGTCAGTAGAAAGTACCTCAGATGATAGCGTTCAATGCAGACATTCAATTCAGACATTAAACAAATCCCTTTTTTATTCTGATTACAGCCTGATTTAGTAGCATTTCCCCTTTTGTGTTTTGTGTACTTTTTCCTACATTGTGTTTTGGATACAACCTCAAGCTGTTCTTTGGGTTTGAGTAGTTCATTAGTTCATAAACATGAGAGTTAAGAAGCAGTATACTGTTGTCTCTAAATGTGGCATTGCATCTGGTCTCTTACTTTTTGTCTGTTGCTTTTCTCTAAAAATAATGATATAATGAGGCTGAAAACAAGAATATTACCAAGAACGCCACACTCCATTCATGCTGATATTGACGATGAGTCTAATAATGAATCCTTCCATACTGTTATGTAATTTTCAGCAAAATATAGACACTCACTATTCAAGTTCTACAAGCATCACAAGATCCATCATTTAAGAAAATAGAGCCAAAAATTGCAACATAATTTGAGGTTTATATCAAAGTTGCAAGTTTCTCCAAATGGAACCATCAGTAAAACTAGAAGGGCACTTGATAGAGTACATACCTCTGCCAAACCACATATCAACATCAAAATCAAATCACTTGAACCTAGGATAATACTAAA
>JAOTRR010000031.1:10650465-10662201 GCA_028570945.1 Gogo arcuatus
GTTTTTCTCTGAATAAATTTATTTCAATTAAAGGTTGGATTTTTCTCATTTTTTCCAGTGTGAGATGAAGTGACCACCAAAAGGTGGATTTTTCTAATCCTTTTTACTAATCTTTACAAGGGGTGCCAATAATTCTCAAGAGCACTGTAAATGTTCATAATCATCACCAATAATGTGAAGGTACTAGATTGCTAGAAAATATTTCTGAGAGGAATTGTGTTCAAATGGGGTGAATTGGTGATTTTTTTTTTAAAGTCTGTACTGGTAAACTTTGAGACAAAAGCAGATAAAAGGGATTCAGATTCAACATGAGGTTCAACTGTCTGTGGGGTCCTTTTCTCCAATTTTTGTAGATAAGATGGCACAGATACAGTGTCAGGAAACCACATAAGCAAGTCTACTGTAGATACAGAAAAATGGTATTTGGTGGGTACAGTTTTCTGTTAATTACCTACATTAGCCTCATAGCTTCAGTGCAAAACTACAAAAACAGCAAACATATCCGTTGCTGAGCTGCATTTGAGTTAAGAGAGAACACTGTGTACATTGATTTTTTTTCCTCCCAAACTACTACTTCATCTCACTGTTCTCTTCTACTACAGCTCAGAATATATGGAGTGGTTTGAGACGTGAGACCTGAAGGCGTTCTTGGCCAAGCCTGTGCTGGTCTTCCCCACTCACTCCACAGGTGAGCTGGGCTACATCAGCGACATGGAGACATCCACCGTGTGGCACAACGACAGTGTGTGCACAGGCTGGGACAGAAAACGTTCACACAAGACTCAAGAGCAGGACGAAATCAGCACGGAGGCTCAGAACTCAGACATGCTGCAGTCTCCTCTGGACAGCACGGTGAGGGACGAGCTCTGAGCCACGCTCCATCCCAGACACTCCATCTAGAGAGGGAGGAAATTCTCCAGAGAATCATATGTTCTAACATTACCACACTGTTTGTCCCTTTTGACTGACTAAAGAAAAACTTTTTTCAAGTGCTGGGTTCAAGTTTTTTTTTAACTTAAACCTCTGTGTCTTTAGTCATTCTAGATGATCATGTGACCATGTGATTAAGCGTTCTGTTTCCTTTGACTGATGCTTTTCCTGCCTGCTGTACTCCAATTATATCAGTCCTAAGGCTGATGACAGACAAGAGTCGTAGATTTGGTTCATTCAGCACTATTAGGTTCAATTAGTACTATTAGTGATGTTAGGGCAATCATCTTTTTTAGTGCATGATGATAAATCTATTGTTTTTTTTAATACTGTATTGTCCATCTATGCATCCACAGGGGGAACGCATATTTGTGTTATCACATTTTATGTTTCATCACCATCTGTACAAATGTATCATTATGAAAACTCCACAAATGTCTATCCTGAGAAGAGGCAGTTGTATGTGCACTTGGTTTTTACAGGTAAAATTAGCTATGTGGAAAAGAAAATTGTAATTGAAGCAATCACATTGAATCACAATGTTGTATACCTGATATGCCTTAAAATTTAAATGAAATAATACTCCAAATCGATATAAAATGTTGTGTATATAATTTTTTTTTACACTGTTTGTAATTATATTTACGTGTATTAATTTTGCTGACACTTGTCAAGTGTCAGTAAGCAAGACTCTATAAGACAGTGGCTCTCTGTCAGCCCTGGAATTCTCATTTTTTAAACAACTCTCAAAGTTGCAGACTATAACTCCCATGATCCTTAGCCCACAACCTCATCATGTGACCTCCAATCAAGCACCTGTTCCACTTAAAGTAACCTGATTACTAATGGAACTCAACTGTTTACTAGTTTTTCTCCAGCATTGTGTCTGTAATGTGTTCTAGCCTTTGCTATCTGCTGGGCTTAATTAGTGTTTTCATCATAGCCTGTGTCCCATGTACCAGTTCAGTCTTGTCTAATTTATGCCTAATTGACAATCGACTATTTCCATGCCTTATCTTTCTGAGTATTGCCAAGCATTTTGGCTTTTCTCCCACTGAAGCGACAGACAGCCATTAATTTTCTACATACACATGTGCATGACCGAGAGCTATGATTTCAGCAACAGTGGCAAGCAGCAGAGCAACAAGTGGCATTTAAACTGAATTGACATTAACATTCCTTGGACCAATCCTTTGGCACGTTTGGTCTGACATTTCTTCAGTTCCCTGCTCACAACTTTTATTTAAAACCTGCAATTACTTCCCATTTACTGTTTGACACAGAAAAATGGAAGAAAAACCTACAGTATAACCATGGTTACATTGTATCCTGTCATATACAGCCTCTCATTAAATGTGTATAGAGACATTATGAAGAAAAATAAGGTTTGGAAAGAAGTAGCAGATCATTGTTGCCTTTGCTGAGTGTACATAGCTAGTACAGTTAGCTTGCTTTGCTAATCTGCTACTGGACAGTGCATGCACACACCCACAAGAGATAAACTACAAGCTGCATGAATGACTTGGAACTTGCTAATAAATTAGAAAAACCCTGGAACCCCACAGCAGTGCGTAGCTGTAATGGTCTCGTAAAAAGTTTCTTTGAATGATTAATGGTTCTATCTTTCAAAAGCAGTTCTACTTAGAACCTCTACTACTTCTACTTAGTTTCTACTTAGTTCTTCCTTCTACTTAGTAAACACAAAGCTTGTTGTAGGGTTGTAAAAGGTAGCTAAATAGAAATTTCTGAATGATTCAAGGAGGTTTAAAGATTTTCTAAAGAGTGTAACTGTGGTTAAAGATCACGAAGCTAAAGATTTTGAATGGAGGAGATTAGCTTACCAGAATGGTAAATTGAAGAAGTCTGTAAAAAGGAAAGAGGGGAGGACTGTTCAGGACCAGATAGATAGAGTCACAAACATGACAAACAGTGAGCATAAAACCAAGGGCATAAAGTTCAGCTGAACGAAGAAAAAAATTGGGATACATAATCTGACTGACTCCCCATTTTCCTCAAGCACCTTGGATCTGGTTCTCTTAAAAGCAGAATGTGGTGAAGGAGACCCCTAATATTCACCCTTCTTTTGTAATTGGTTAACTTAAAGGCAGGTGGGAGGAAACCAGAGAACTCAGAAACCCACATGGGGAGAACATGTGAAACTCCACAGACACCTGTGGTCAGGATTAAATCATGGACTCTGGAGTTGTGATAACACTACCAGCTGAAATGGCTGAAAAATGAAAATGGCTCTTGCTGTAAATAGTGCAAATTAACCATTAAATTAAATAAAAGAAAACAAAATAAACATCCCATAACGATTGATTAAAAGTGTTAATCATTTCCTAATCAATTACATTAATGAAAAAAGCAAACTTCTCTTGGTAAGAATCATATGGTCAGAGGTGATAGTCTCTGCTTGTCTGCTGAGTAACAAGAGCTGTAATAAATGAAATGGGAGAGAGGTTTGGCCCCATACAGTGTACTCATTCGCTCATGTAATAATCCTGTAACCCATCCTCCTGTGTAACCCATAACCCTGTGATCTGACATTTGTTGAAAGAAATCATGTTTGCAAATAAGTGGAGCACCACACTTAGTTTATCAAGGACTAGAGGGTAAGAGGGTTATGGATGCTCACACTGTGCATCCATTAGTACAGACCCCTTTTATTAAAAAAAAGAAAGAAAACAAAAGAAAAAAGAAAGAAAGAAAGAAACAATGGATGCACCTCATCCTCCTTAATAACACCAAACTCATAAGACATGGGGTTCACTTGCATTATTAGCCTCACAAGAAAACCATATGGACTAATGGCAGTTCCCCACACATGTTTAGACTGGTCTTTCATCACCCCTGCTTCCTCCACACATTTCTGCCGAGGTCTGGCGTGTGTTAAACTGTCCGGAACAGAAAAGCAGGAAAGTAGGAGATGGAGAGTGAAAGAGGGCCAGTTGGAATGGAAAGGAAGAGAAGAAATGAAATGAGGAAAAGAGAAAGTGGAATTACTGGGACCATTTAAATGAAGTGAAAAGCATAAACGGTGTAGTATGCGTCTCATCTCATATCCTTTCTTATAATAATTACCTGGGAAAGAGTTTAAATGTATTTCAAACATATCCTTTTTATTTACATTCAAAGTGGCTCTTAGTGTGAAAGGTACATGATCAAACACAATTTTAGTACAAATACTATTTGAATATTATTCAGTATTGATTTGTCCCAAGAGTGATGACAAAGTTGAAAATGATTAACATAGCCTATAATTCTACAGACCAGATTTAGATGGTCAGAATATGTCGTTTTACAGCATGAAAGAAAGAAAGAAAGAAAGAAAGAAAGAAAGAAAGAAAGGCCTTCCTGTGCATTTGGATGTTATTGTTTGAAGAACAAACCTGGTACAGCTGCAGTGGGGTGAGCCCCTGTCGAGAGCAGATTCATAAATCTGGCCTGTGACTGGAAGTTCCTGGCTGAGCAGGTTGGAGAGTGGACAAAAGCAGTCGAGTGCTCAGGATGTGGAGAGACTGTGCTGCAGCCTGGCCCAAGGGGCCGTGAAATAACATTAACACCAGTCCAGACTGCACACTGCAAAGAGCCAGAGAGATCACTTAACCTGTTTGTGTGATCATGTAGATATGATTGTGGTTTTAATCATATACAGCATAATGGCATTTGTTTTTAAATTATAGATATCTTTTATATTGTTCTCATTCTGGAAACACATTGAACACCTGAACAACTTCTGCCATACCTAAGTAGAATTAGGAAATCAGTCTTTGAATTAATTATTATTAAATTCTTTAAAGTTCTTTCATTCAAAATTTCAAGATGCTCTTACTCTAGATGCTGGACAGTAACATAGTTAAAATGCTGTATAGCTCATATGTAGTACATAATATGTACAGTTGAGTGCAAAAGTTTGCATACCCTTAGGATAAAATTAAAAAGACAAAGGAATTTAATTTACACAAATAAAGATTTAATGTCATGTTTCACTGACGTTTCTTCCTTCATTATAAAAAGTAACAAATTCATCTTCAGTAAGCCCTCTATACCAGTCCTGGTCATGGTGGATGCAGAGGCCATCCCAAGAACACCAGGCACAGAGTGGGATCACACCCTTGATGGGACACCAGTCCACTGCATAGCACTCATCACAAGTCAACCTTTGGGCAAGTTTGTAGGAGGTAAGAGGATATCATCATGCCACCATGGTTAGATAATGCACATCAATATAGTAATAGTGAAAAATTACTGTATATCACCTTTGTCTTTATAAATGCCTTCAACCTCTTCATACCCTCTGAACAGCTTTTTTAAAAAATCTTTTTGAAACCGTCACCCCATACCACCAATCTTCCTGACATCTTATTTTGCCAAATTGCTTGGGAATTCTTTGCCCCCCTCCGCAGCCCAGCCCCCCCCCCCTTTTTTTTTTTGACATACCTGTTATAATTCTGCCAAATATCATTTGGACACAATATCTGGACACAGAGAGGTTACAGCAGACTTCTTTTAAAACATTTTTGCTGTTAATTTAGCCTCAACACAAAATTATGTTGAGAGGTTATCACACTTGACCTATGCTATAGGCTACTATAGTGAATTTTTTGAGTAATCCTGTAATAGGCAGTTGAAAGGCAACAACATAAAGTCACCCAGCATATGGTCTAGCAGTTCATTTTGAGTGGTTTTAGACATACATTTGCTCAACTAAATTCGATACAGCAGGTTGAATAGCTACATCTCAAAATCACACAAAAGATATGAAAATGGCCCCAAACATTTGAGTATTGGAAAATTGGACATATTTGCTTCTTTTTCTCAGGCTTTACATGGGAAATAAGGTTACTGTTGTGCACACACATTTCTACACATTTCATTTATGTGTATCTCCATAATCCCCCTTTTTCTTTCCCAGTCTTTGCAATACATCTTACAATAGAAATGGTTCTGTACATCATAGCCACACTGTCTGCACTTACATGTTGCCTTTTTGGAAATTTGTTGGATTTAATTTCTGATTGTTTACTATAAAGCAAGATCTTGCCAGCCACAGAGTTTTGTAAAAAGCCCAATTTGGCATAAATTTGACAACTCTGTCATTAGTCCTGTTGCTCCTCCTCCACTATAAATGCTCATATAGAGTGAGCATGGGGCAGTGTGACTCATGCCCCAATGGATGTCTATGAGTGTTAGTTGCAGTTCCCATTTTTATGCAATAATAACTCTATGAAACTAAATGGGACAGTGAGCATGGTGTACCTTGATTGCACAACACTGAATCCTTTTCTATTATTTTATTATAACTATTCAGGCGTTCTCTCAGCTTCTCTCAAAAAAAAGTTCATTTTGTACATTTGGCAGCGTCGTGGTGAAGACAGCGTGAAGTACTGCGATGATAGAGAACGGTTTGTCTAGTGTCATGGGGCTCAGACTGCTGTTTAAGTTGGCACCCAGCGTGAAGAGGCCAATGTGCCAAATAAGAAAAAGGTTTCACAGCCCATTGATAACACAACTGGCAGAGCGTCCAGTTACTCAGCAGATTGCAAATCAATGCCTCATTTGATACCACTGGTGATTACACAGGGACTATATTCTTTATGTAGTACTGTATTTTATCCTTCTGAACAGCAATGAAGATTTAGGACATTATCATTAGCTGGTATATAATTAAACACATGATACCTTCTCCTTGTGAGATTCATCTTGTTTGATATGGCAGCTTTCCAAGATCTTGAACAGCAAACATATCCAGTGTGTTTTTGGTAATTCATATTTACAGGCTTTGGCATTGCTTGCTTAGACAGTCTCTGTGGCTTTCCCTATACTGTATAAGAGATGGCATTAGTGCAGCTTCCCACTATGTAGGAGAGCAGGAACACACCACTGAAGTCTACTTGTTCTTACATCTAGTGACATCTTGTATCGTTCTTCCTCCACATTCATCCAGATGAAGGGCAAAAACACTGGAGGATCAAAAGTAGGTTAGCTTTCCTACTGCTGATGTTTGTAGCTTGGCAGCTGCATTGTTTATATGTGCTTTCTAACTGAGGAAGGTGTTTGGGGAAAAATAACATCTGGGGATAGACTAATGGATAGAGGCTTTACATGATACTTCCACATAAGAGCAGTACTAATAGTTCTATGTTGAGTTTTGCCTTTCTTTTGTTAAGGACAGTCAAAGCATGTAACAAGTTTTGTATATTACCCAAAACCCCAAACTGATTGCGTTTAGGCTACTGCAGTATTGTGTTTTGTGTGGCACAATATTCAATGGCTATAGCTATACAGCTATAAATTCACCCCTACTTTTTGTGATTTTTTTTTTTAGACATATAAGCAGTTTGCTTAACTTATGAAAGAGATAACCTTGGCATTAGAAGTGCTGTATGGAACTAAAGACTTACTCTGTTTTTGTGGTAACCTAGACTGTGCGATGTGCCAAAACCCATTTTCTGAGACAAATGGGTGGTCCATCATTAGGTCTGGGCCCCACTAAACTTTACAAGCATGTAATTAGTCCCAAGTATAATATGAGGTGCCAAGGTAATGCATCTTTTACCTCATTATATGCGAAAGAAGGAAGTAAACTAAAGGTGTTAGGCTATCTGTGGACCAGCTGTGAGTGAACTATCCTCAGTGTAATGCCATCATTTCCAACCATAATAAAACTCAGTCAGAATAACAAGTAGTCTATAAAAAATAGTTCAGCCTCACAGCCTCTGCTCCACCCTTCGCAGTATTTTTTTTCATGCAGACACCACCATCCTCATCAAAGAATACAATATTAAACAAAGGGAGTGGTGGTGGATCTGTGATCTAAATTTAGATCTATGCATTTATTGCATAACATGTCACTGAACTGTAATCTCGTAACCCCAGTTTACACTGTACGGTGAGAGAAATCTTCTCATCTTATTACTGCTCACATTCTATCACTGCGTGAGCATTTAAACTTAAATGCTGATGATGCCCTAGTCACTTCTTTCTGAAAATGATAGAACAGGTAGCATTCAGTTTTCACAGATTTATGGGCTGAAATTCCAAAAGGAATGGATACGGCAAAGATTAAAGACATGTAGGACACTGTTGCTACTATTCAGTTACTGCTGCTGCCATTACTTGGGTGTTTTTTGTGATCTTTTTTTTCCCCTCTCAGTCACAGCATAGTTTGCTGTTGGATTCAAGCTCTTGAAACAAGCTGATCAGTAGTCACCAGTAGCCATGTGCACCAGTGCATGATGTGTACAATTAAACTGATAAATGTGATGTGCTGGTACATTTTGGGTGGAAGCCAGAAAGTAGTAGAAGTGGTGGTGGTATTCTGGGGCCTTTCTGTGTGGAGTTTGTATGTTCTCCCTTTGCTTGTGTAGGTTTCCTCCGGATGCTCCGGTTTCCTCCCACAGTCCAAAGACATGCAGATTAGGTAAAACACGCAGCCACTGGGGTGCCAGTCCCAAGCCCGGATAGATTGGGGAGGGTTGCATCAGGAACGGCATCTGGCATTTGGCAACCTATGCGAAATCAAATATGCGGACCATAAATCAGGACAAGGATTGGATGATCTGCTGTGGCAACCCCTAACAGGAGCAGCCGGAAGAAAAATATATATATGTGTGTGTGTGTGTGTGTGTGTGTGTGTGTGTGTGTGTGTGTGTTACAATTACTTACAGGTCAACTAGATCAGATAGTACAGTCCTCTTTAATGTCCTTAATGCCATATATACAGAGGTGATGCCTCTCTCATCACCAAGATTAGTCATTTATTCATTTAATGCAATGCCACTTTCAAATAAATCTTTTCATGTTAATAACATTAATGGGGCAAGGAAATAAAATACCTTTATGACAGCTCCTCTGAATATTGGTTAAAATAACATGCCAGTTATACACAGAAAATATTATTCATTCATGTTCAGTAACTTTTTTTTTTATTATGGGCAGGGTCACAGTGAATCCTGGTAATACTGGGCACAAAGCAGGAGAATCACCCTGGATAGGATGCCAGTCCACTGGGCACCATGCACACACACAGACACACACACACACAGACACACACACATTCGTTCATACCTAGCAGCAACATGTTTTAGACAGTAGAAGGAAATCTGAGAACCTGGAGAGGGAGAACATGTGAAACTCCAGACTGTCTGTAACCCGAGTTCAGGACCGACCCCAGGACCTGGAGTTGTGAGGCAGCAATGTTATCCATTGTGCCACTGGAGGGAAATATTTACATAATAAAACAAAATCTACCCTTAATTTCCTCCTCCAGCAGTTCATCAACTGTCACCTACCCGTCAACTACTTCCAGTAGTTCATCAGCTGTCACCTCAAAGCTCTAAGCTTAAGAGTGTAGCTAGCTGGTTGGTATCATTCAAATAAAAATGTGAAAAATGCCTGATACAGATCATTTAATCCTGTTTCTCACCATTGCAGCTGATAGGCAATAAAATGTGATTAAACAAAGGGACACTTTCATCCATATAGATTTCAAAATTCTTTACAAATAAAAAAATCATTGATTTTTGAAAAATAGAAAACATTGCATAAGTATTCAATGACATTGCTTTGAAACCTCTAATTGTCGTCAGAAGTTACATAATTAGTTGACTGAAGTCCACCTGTGTGCCACGTGAATTCAATATAAATACACCTGTTCCTGGAAGACCACAAAGTTTGTTAGAGAACATATCTAAACAAACAGCATCATGAAACTCATTGAGCTATAAAAACAAGTCTGGGACAAAATTCTGGAACAGTAACAATCAGGGTTTTGTTATAAACAATCTTTCCTACAGAGCACTATTAAATCTATTATTAAAAAATAGAAAGAATATGCCTAGAGTACCAGTGATTAGGACTTGGATGCTTACTGGAGGCCATCCACCAAAAAACGGTGGCTGAGTAAGAAGAGCATTAGTCAGAGAACCAGCCAAAAGCCCAAGTTTAAAACTGAAGGAGCTGGAGAGATCCACAGATCATATGGGAGAAGCTGTTCACAGGAGAGCTGTAGCCCAGGTGCTTCACCAAGCTAGGTTTTATGGAAGAGTGGAGAACCAACAAGAAAATGTTCTCTGGTCTGATAAGACCAAATTTTGGCCTTGGCATGAAGTGCTACGTTTGGTGGAAACCCAACAGTGCTCATCACCCTTAGAAAACCATTCCCACAATGAAGCATGGTGGTGGTAGTATCATGTTGAGAGTTACCCTTAGCCTCTTGGTTGCTTCTTTGACTAATGCCATCTTTACCCATTCACTAAACTCTGTTGGAGTCTATATACACAAAGAAGGTCAAATCAGGACCAAATCAGTTGAACTTAATTCAAATTAATATCTAAGACTTAAAATCTCAAATGTTTTTGCTCCACAAGATCTGCATTTAAATAAACATTATAAACTGACTCATACAGGGCAGTAACAAATAAATCATTATCAGTATGCTGCAATAAAACACAGATTACAAAACAAATATTAGATCATGTCAAATACCGTCACATTAGGATAATATTGTGTTTCTCTAAACTGTATTTGCAATTACAATAAGAGCTATTAGCAATGCAAAGGATCCTTGATTAACTTTTTTCTCTATGGTGTATGTGAATATTTCCTCTTGAGCAACTTTTTTTTCTATAGCCAATGTGGCTATTTCTTTAGGTGTTTGGAATCACTTACTATCACACTCAAAACATCAGGAAGGAATTCAAGCTCTCCAATAAGAGAGTCACTTTACAGTGTTCAGATTGCTAGCTTCAGATTTGTATTGGTGTTAGTCAACACATTTTTTTTCACCAACACATTTATCATTGAATTATTAGAGTTAGATGGAAATCCCTCTTGAACCATAATATAGTGCCTGATGTCCAGCAGACATTCCCCTAACCACCTAGAGAGGATTTAAATTTCAGAGAGTGAAGCTGTGATCCCTATAAGCAGTCCTGGAGAAGCCTTAATGGCCTCAGGGATACAATCAGACCTGTGTCTGCTACTCGTGCTCAAACAATAAGCCTTTATTGTTACACTGAGTTGCACAAGTGTACTCTTTCACTTCATGTGGGTGTGCGTGTATTACGCATATCTGTTTTTACAGTTTGCTTCAGTGACCAGGGAGTGAGCTGGAATTTATTGCCTTAGATTTATCTCACAGGATATTTTTCATCAGGTTAATCATAGCTCCACTAGCCAAGTGGGTTTAGTACTTGTGAATTGTGCTTTCCTAGCAGTATAGAGATGAAAATTAGATTGCTATGTTTACTGTATTTAACAATAAATAGCAAGGCATTTTAATTTACAAACAGTGTTCTTTAGAGATTGTACTGATTGTGTGTACCTTCTTATCTTTGAGAGCCTCATATGGCTACTTTAAGTGTTTCTAAGTGGCCTCATAAATATCTATTATTTAAACATAAAGCTCTTGAAAAGATTTCTTCACAGCATAGGGTGTGTTTGTATTTGTCATGTTGCTCAGACACACAGTGTTTTGTTCTCCAATTAATATGACTGATTCAGGCTTGTGCACAGGAGAGTGCTAGCTCCTTCCTCTTCCTGTCTGTGAGGATTCACCCAACACATCTTGGGAATTAGGAGTGAGTGCTGGTGGTCCTACGAGGATGAGGGGAAATATTTGTGTGGTAAGAGCAACCATTTCCTGTCTGAATTATCCTTAAGTCCCAGGGCTTTCCAGGCAAATAGCCCTAACTTTAGTCCATATGCCTGTTGCTTGTGCTTAAGCAGGTTTATAGCTATTTGGTGGTCTGGCATGCTGAATTATAAGTTCTTGCATAATTGTGCCACTGTGCTGTAAAA
>JAOTRR010000031.1:10695403-10705438 GCA_028570945.1 Gogo arcuatus
CATGATTTTATGCATTGTGCTGCTGTCAAGGGATTGGCTGATTAGATAACTGCATTAAACAGCAGGTGTATGGGTGTACCTAATAAAGTGGCCGGTGAGTGTGTATTTGGTGACATGGTGAGGTTTTTTTGCTTGTTTGTTTGTTTGTTTATAAGTTGTGGTTATGAGTTAAGCTTCTTGTGGCCACGGGTTTCTGATTGCCACAAGTTTATATATTTAGTTAAGTTTAAGTTAATTTTCTCGAGATCTATTCCATACCGGCTACAAACTATGAAATACTTGAGGCAACTACTGTCTACTGTCACCTAAAATGAATGAAATGAAGAAATCAATTGAAATAGACCATTGTGGCTACAGGAACCTAAGCATAGAGATGACTGATAATATTACACTTCAGTGACGCATAAAGACATACTGGTGTCACTGGTGTTGTGACTTGCAGTGTGTCACCTTAAGCAAATTCTCAAACTGAATAGACTTTTTCACTTGTTTCTGCCAAGTAATTAACTAGCCACAAAAAGAATGACGTTCCACAACATATTAAGTCAGGTTCAAGTTAGACAGTGTACAGTATATATAATAATAACATAGTTAATCGTAGCAGCAAGTGGACTATAAACCATGTGATAATAAGTTATATATAACATAATTCATGGTCATAGATTTATTATGTGGACTCAAACTATTAACTCATGACCTCAATATATTAACTTGTGGCCACACCTTATTAAAAATGACCGCCATGTCACCTGAGCAACTCACATAATAGTATGATTATTATAATAATAAAATATACAGACATGTATTTTTCCCCCATGTATGTGTATGTGGCCCAGTGACTTCTGTCCACTGACTTTGACCTAATTTGTACTCTGCGTGTGTTGTTGCCATGTGACCTTCAATAAATGCTGCATGCTGTCAGTAAGATTCCTGCCTGTATGTCTGCTGCAGTACATTGCCTTGACGTGTCCTCTCTTCTTTGCATGCACTCTCTCTCTCTCTCTCTCTCTCTCTCTCTTGCACTCACATCAGTGCAGCCTGCTGATACACAAAAGCACACACTCCATCTGTTAATACAGGTGTTGGATTGCTGTATAAAAGGCCTTGAGACAAGGCCAGCTCTTTCTGCACACTCACACACATAAAAAACACCATAGACAGAATATGCTTTTTTAGGAATAATCTTTTAACTGCAGCCACAATTCTAATCTTATTCTAATCCTATTATCTCCTCATTTGAATCTCATTTTCATTTTCATATATTGTACAAAAACACATTTGTTTTAGGCATATTTCCTCTGAGTGCTCTGAGCCTCCAGCACTTTCTCGCACAGAGATTTGCTGATTCAGTGGCTAGCTGGCACTAAGAGATGTTGACACTGGAAGGTTGAGCAACATAAACACACCTGAAGCCATTGTGTGACGTATCAACTCACTCACAGCAAAACAGACACGAACACTCTAGACAACATAGCCTGTGGTGAGAAAACATTTCTGGTGAAGGCAGCCAAGTAGTATGTGTATAAAAGCAACAGGGAGAAAGGCAGAATAGGAAAGTTGTTATTTTGGAATAAGGAATATTCAAGTATAGATACTGTCATGTTAACTATTTTTATACCACCTTTTTTTAATATGTTATGATCTCTAACATATGACTCATTCACAGGGACATGTATAGCAGATGTGCCACATAATCTAAACCTAATAATTAATGGATTTTAAAAATATTTTTTATTTAAGAAGAAATTTAAAGAAAATATTGAAAGAAAATCTTTGATATGGTGAAGCTTTCCATAATGAGATTATTTAAAATTTACTAAAGTTTCGGATATGTCTAGGCTCTGTAACAGTCCATAAGTTTTCCACCACAGCATTTCACAAACATTAAATGTAACTATAAACAGTTAAAAGTAGGGTATAAGAGGAATAAAACACTTTAGGACATGCTGTAAATGGGAAATAATCAACTTTGGGTTGTAACAGTAACTCTGCTTCGTGTCAGGCTGCATCACACCACCCTCTTGCTGATTATTTTCATACAACAGCATGCCCCATTGCATTTTATTCCTTACATATTCATCCTTGACATTACTACAGTTTTATTGTGGTGCTTTCGGGTTCACTTTTATATAAGAAGGGTAAATTGAGAACACTTAAGACTTCCTCAGTTTTTCCTCTGTGAAAACCCTTAAGGCTTCTAACTAGAACCTTACAGCAGAATGTTCTCCTTTCAAGTAGAACCAACTTAGAAAGTTTTTTTTTTCCCCCAAGCATGTAACTATGTGTAACAATGTTTAAAACATGTAATTATAATGCTGTCACAATTGTACTGTGCTATCTTAAGGCAAATATTGTTGTTGTAGTCTTGATCATTACAGTGCTTTATTTATATGGTACTTATGTTAACTTTCATGTTAATAATAGTAAAATAGTAAAATCATGGTAGACACAGTTTGTGCGTCAGAGTACCATGGTTATATTTCATAAGGGCTATTTCTGAAAGTATGTGGATACATAAATCCTCTCCTCTGTAATGCTCTTCTTAACACATGGCTTTCTATTTTTACAGCCTGTCTGTCTGTCTGTCTGTCTGTCTGTCTATCTATCTGTGCCTGTCTATCTATCTGTGCCTGTCTATCTATCTGTGCCTGTCTGTGTATTTATCGTACACAAACAGAAAGAAATAATAAATCCACTATACTAGGACACAGAATAGCACTGGTACAGGTCTCTTTTTCAGACAGACAGGCTTCCTGTCTCCACGCTGCTCTCCTTCCTTCCATTTATTCAGTTTTGTCTTCCCCACATGTCTTATTATTGTGTCTTAACAGCAGCTAAACTACTCAGACAACTTTAATGCACATATACACGTCCACTTCTTGTTTTTTGGTGGAAAGTCCCCCCAAAAAGCCCTGCTGGGGCATCACCTAATTTCTTTCTTTCTTTTTCTTTTTTTTTGTTTCTGCTTATGTTTGATAATGTGACTGAATGTTAGTCTGAAAGGGTAAAGTTTTGATTATTTATCAATAATCAGCAACACTATTGCCAGAGGTTAACCACAGAGACATTACTCTGAGTGAAACTCAGAGGTGAAACTCGGAGACATTACTGTAATTTAATCCATGCGAGACTATATGATGCAAGTTGTCTCCATCACAGACCAGACACTGGGAATATAGCGCATGGTCTACATGTCAAATTCCATTCCATGCATTTGCCTGACAAACACATCTGCCCTGCCCAGAAATTTACAGTAGGAAATGTCATCAGAAAAAAACAAAACAAACAACAAAAAAACAAGCATGTTTTGTGAAATCTGAGAGATGGCTGCTTGCGTCATCTCTGCATACAATTTCCTTCTCATCCCCAAATGTAGAATCCTGTAATGGCCTCCTGCATTGTAAGGGAAATATCTCATCACCGGTCAAGGCAGTGACAAAACCACATTGTTAGTTGGCAGGTTTCCATCTGAGACATTTTATGCAGAAATGTTTTAGCACTTTGTAATGTTTGCCGTTGTAGGCAATTAAAATAGAATTGTTTGTAAAATTGTACAAATACCACAAGTATATCTGCAATATTTCTGTTTTTTTCTGTGATTTAATCTGTTTGCAAAGCTTCAGCCTATGTACATCAAAAATGTATAATTCCATTAGTCCTATTATGTAAGAAAAGGTTAAATACATTCTGATCTACAAATGGACAGTTAGTTGCATTTTAATTAGGTTTTCATGCTATTTAAATTTTTTATTTGATTTTTAATACAGTTCTCAGATCTGATTAGTCAAAAGGTGTTGATTAATTTTTAACACCAGTAGTTCAGATAGTAGTTACAGCTGCAAGGCACAGTTTTATTTTAATGCACTCATTCTAATACTTCTATAGAAACAGCACATTCACAGGGACTAGTAGCAGATACACTATATAATCAAAGGCAAAGTCTCAAGTGTCCGCGCTTAACTAACACACTATTTTTTGCAATGAGAAAGTCTTCAGAACAGAGGGGCTTTCCATTTCCTGTTTTTTTGTCATATTAATTTCGAGAGATTAAAATAAAGAGAGGCTGTCGAGGAATCAGCTCATCATATCAGCCGTAACGTAAGTGATATCTCTGACATTATGTTCTTTAATTAATAAAAAAAATGAATAGAAGGCAAATTGTTGTGGTATAAGAAGAACATTTTGGGATGTGATGTTATATGAAAACAATCAACTTCAGGGCTGGTTACAGCCTTCTGTTTTACACCACCCTGTCATAGATTATTTCCTATAACAGCATGCCCTGTTGTGTTTTCTTCTTGTTGTGTGGTATTATTATTCCTTTTATCCCTGTCTTGTGTTATTATATCTTGAGTACTCTTTATTTAGATTAGTGATGATGGGAATGATTAAACGTACGACTAATCATTTTTATATGACCATTCTGTCAGGCGGTTGAATTATCACACACATTATATATGAGGAAGCCGATTGTATACAGTATGAACCCTCCCTCAACAGCCATGCCATATATATTTTTAGACATATGTGAAGATGTACCTTTTGTACATGCTACAGAGAGACTTTGAAACATACATTTGCAAACAGAATTGCTCAAGCCTTAGAGAAAAATGGAGATTGCACAGGGAGTAAAAGGAAATGGTGTGGAATATGCTCCTTTTTTTGGACACAATAAAAGGACAACAGAAACTCAGACCTTATGCCACAAACCAAAACAAGCTATTTCTATCCACAACCTCCAGGCTACAAAATACATTCTTCTGGACAAACTGTGACAAAGCAGCTGAAGCAGTCATTTAAATCATTATAGATGAGCAAGGTTATGAAGTATTGTTCCTTGAAAAGCCCTTTAGAGCAATGCAGGCTTTGGGGGCCTGACAGAACGAGGGTGAAGTATTCATCAAAAGATTAACGACATGGTGATTTGGAATGGGCCCGGAACAGGAACTCACAGCAGCAGGCCTGCCATTAATAGTCAGCAGTAGAAGGTTTCCTTTTTTATATGAGATATTTATGGAGGGGTGGGTCTGTGCCCAGCTCTGGTTCCAGCCTTTATTAAATCTTGTCTCTCCACTAATATGTGTGTGTGTGTGTGGTTCTCAACTTTAAGTAGGCTTAATTTAAAAAAAAAAAAAACAAGTATAGACCCACCAGCTAAATCAGTTGTGTCACTGGTAGTGATGAATTGTAGTTGGTTTCTAGACTTAATTACATCATAAATGTACTAATGTTCAGGGGGAAAATCATCTTGCTTACACTTGAACTGTCACATATTTAAACTCGCTGAATATATTTGAAAACTGCAGGTCCACACTCATTAAAATGTATCCATATGAATACTTAAGTGCAAACAATTTGCATGGTTTCTGAGTATGGGGGAGAAAAATTCATAGACATTCCTGTAACAAAACAAAAATTCTAAATAGACAAAATCAACATAGTTTGGTGACAGGTTGATATTGAAGCCTGCGAGGCATTTCTACCTGTCGCACTTCCGCCAGTGCCTGAGTACCAGCTGCAGGGTCTTCCGCCGGGAACCATCCTTCACTGATGTTTCACCACTTTAATCCCAGAACATCTCACGATGGTGAGGCAGCAGTCAGAGACGTCTCCCTGCCACTCCCTGCAGCTGGATTTAGATCATTAGGTGATTCCACTATGTGCCTTCTTGGTTCGCCCAGCTCTTGTCTTTTATTCACAGTCATAGGCAAAAACTTCCATATTCTTCTTGAGCCTTTCTTCATTCACCTACACTGAAGACAACTGCATAAAAACAATTTGAAAAAGAAACAATACAACAAAACAAGAAAAAAGACATTTTTCTATACCCCACTTATCTCCACACCTGATTTGAAGAAGGCATTAAATGATATCAGGTAGAGTTATAACAGCTACATCAGGAAATGGGCAATCTGGCTGAATTAGACAAAAGATTTCATGAAGAATGGGAACATTACAAATAAAATTAGTTAAAAGCTGCTGAAGGGATATGCAAAGAGCTTGGAGGCAGCTATAAGGAAAAACACCAGGTATTCCTGGTATTACACTATAGAATCACATCCACATGTGATAATTAAATCTGTCAAACATATGTGAAACACACTAAATGCCAGTTCTTTCTCTCCCTTATTTTATTCTTAGGGTTTGTAAAACATTTACACACAAATACACTATATAAGCACTATACATGAACCAAGTAAATATCTGATTTAATATTTTAAACATTTTTGGTACCTGCCTGCAAGTGAATACTGATGGTGCTGATATAATGGTCATTTGTAATTGATCATTCCAAGTGCATTGATCACAGGAACATCTCAAAAAGAAGAAATATAGCAGGGGGTACAAATATAATTAAAGGCTTCTGAGTGGTACAGGAGAAAAGCGCTTGCCCTATTGTCAGGAGATTGTGACTTTGAATCCCAAGGATGCCACAGCATCTCTCAGTCAAGATTGCAAAATTGGCCTTGATCACTGGGTGGGAGGGTAATCACGGGCATCTGTGAGCTTGTGTATGTGGAAGAGGATAGATAGCCCTGTAATGCAGCATGAGCAGCAGTTTGAAAAGATATGGAGGTTGACTTCAACTGTCTTGGATGAAGTATGTGTTTGCCCCACCCTCCCCAGTTGGTAGTCGTTGTGTGATAGAGAGAGTTAGCAAGTGTGAGAGTGGGAATTCGCAAAAGCAATGGGGGTAAAAAACATTTCAAGCTCCGTACAATTATTTTTAGGCTTTTGGAGCATATAAAATGACTTGAGAAGAACAATGTATTAGAATCTGTACTCTCTATTTTGATAACTCAAGCAGAGTTATCAGTCTTACATGATCAACTTCCCTCTTTTCCACTCCAAAATATTACCTATTTACAGCCTTCAACTGAATCTCTGTTAATCAGAATGTGTGTCTGAGAGAGAAAGAGAGAGAGAGAGAGAGATCTGAATACTGCACTGCAGATACTTCAAATATGGAGTTAATTAATAGCTAGGTGGAGCAGGACAGAATGCTACATTGTGACAGACACACAGAGGGACTGCATCTAAACTCTTTGTTAGGCCCAGTTTATCCCTCAGCTTGAACACACACACACACACACACACACACACACACACACACACACAGTTGAAGGTTACGTGTAAATGGTAGCAATTAGTCTAAATGTAACTAGGATTGTGCATTTGTGAGCACATGTTGATGTGGGATTTCAGCAGGAATTGTTTAAGGATACATGTACACTGATTAGTTTGGAAGGGATCTGCCCCCCTCTGAGTTTTGCCTCTTTTTGTGGAAGTGTTGGGCCCACACAGGCCTGCAGGGTGCCAGAGAAATGACTCTTATTTGGATTTAAGTGAAGTGTGGTCCCTTAAGCCTGTGCAGCTGCTAATCTTTGCTCAGTACATGTAACAATTTTCTGGAAGCTTTTATCACACACACAATGCTACAGACAACTCTGTTAGCTTAAGATATGATATTAGAGGAGAACTCCAACTGAAAATCCACTTTAGTTATATTGCCAGTGAAACAGGAGAGGGGATTTATGAGACTTATTTGCTGATATGTGGTTCTTTTTTTCTGTCTTTGTTAGTTTAGTTTGTTCAAGGTAATGATGCTACATTATTAGAAGGGCAACAATTACAAAGATTTACTCACATTACAGTAAATTAAATGTATTTGCAATAGGAACTATTATTATTATTATTATTATTATTATTATAAAACTTGTTCCAGCCATGTCTTATATAATTTGTGAAAATAGGTAAATAAAATAGTTTTTGTTTGTTTGTTTGTTTGTTTGTTTGTTTTAATGTTATGGGGCACATTTACTATTTACACCCTGAAGCTGATTATTTTCTAATAACTGAATGTTTCAAGGATTTTGGCAATTTGCCAAACTAAATGATTAGTAAGTTAGTAGAGAATGATGTCACTATTTTTTTTCCATTTAGAGTTACATTTACAGTTATATTTGTGGTTATCTCTTGTGTTATAGCAGTTATACACGGTCATTCTGTCCCCATCCCCTCTTCTTCTCTCTCTTAAAGTTAATAAGACAAACAATGCAGCTTGTCATGTCACCAAGAAACTACACAGTCCTTCATACTGTGGTGGAAAACTTAAAGTGAAAGCTTTACTTCTTTTAGAGTGTCCTTCCACAAATGCTAAATAAACATGCCCTTACAGAAGTCCCAGTGTTGATGATTACACACATTTTTAAAACTGTTTGTTACGCGTAACTACCACCACAAGTGTATTTCAGACCTGTGGGAAACACTTTATCACAATCAGCAAAGTCACGACCAGTCACAAAACGTTAATCCATTGTTTCTAATTCCCACTGGAGCTGTGGCAAAAGATTACCGTTAATGTTACTTGGTCACCAGTGGATAGATTATCATTTCAATTTTACCGTTTTACTCCCATTCCCACACAACACCATTACATCATAATAGCAGTAAATAAATAGTTTTCAGTGTCAGTGGGAATGGAGTATAAGTCTTGCAGCTGACATTACTGTCAGAGCTGCTGTCATAGAAAACACATTCTGACCAACCAGAACTGAGAATTCAAGAGTGCAATTGTATAAATACTATTACAATACCATAATTAATTAGTTTCTCTCATTCAATACACCAAAGCTTAATGATGGCTAGTAGGAATGCAATAACTGAAGACATGAGGTAGAGGTGCTTAAGATAAACATCCACTATTCAAACTATTAGTATTTTAGTTTGTGTAATGAACAATGATCTACAAGGCCCTGAAACATTTAAGGGGATTAAGGAGAGGTGGGTTGTCTCCCAGGAACTCAAGTTTGTTCCCAGCAATGTCACTGCAATTTGCTGCCGTTAATCACAAGAATCCATATTAGGGCAGAGTGGTTTTTGCTAGTTGAGGCTTGTTAGAGCACAAACATAGATCAGAGCAGATAGCAATTTCCACCAAGTGTCTTATTACATGACAGGATGACAAAAAAAGACAGTACATGTCATTAAGAAATCATGTTAACCATTACTCTTAATTATTTGCAGACCCAGAAACTAGGATGATTTTGAGAGGCTGCCATTTATAATAATAGAGATAGACAGCTGTGGAACCATTTTTGTATAGTTGGACATTGACACTAGATGAACCAGAATGAGGTAATGTCTTCAGCTCAGGCCTTATCTATAAGGGATGTAAACTCTGAGCAATTAAATTATGTTAAATGTTAACAACCGGAGATTACATCATAGTATGTTAGAAGATTTACCCAGAAACAGGTTTACAGGTGAACTGTTAACTGTTGAGCGGCAGCACGGTGGTGCAATGGTTAGCACTACATAGCAAGCAGGTTCTGGGTTCGAACCTGCTGGTTAACCAGGGCCTTTCTGTGTGCAGTTTCCATGTTCTCCTTGTGCCTGCATGGGTTTCCTCCCACAGTCCAAAGACATGTAACACAGTCCTGTGTTATATTGGCAACGTGTCATCAACTTAGTCTGAATCAAAAATGGCCATCTACTCTAAGAGCTGAAACCTCTCTGCATTTTCACAAAGATGATACAATTTGTTTGGTTTATTAAAATACACTCAGTGTGTCTCATGCTTGATGGTTTTCCCTTTGAGGTAATTGACATGGAAGACACATTAAAGGAAAAAAAACATATAGTGACTTAGTAAAGTGTTAAGCGACCATGAGTCAACAGAACAGCTTCAGTGTGTCTTGGCATTGATTCAAGTCTCTGGAATTGTAGTGGAGGGATGAACAGCATTCATCCTAAATATATTCACTCAATTGATTTTGTAGAGATGATGGTGTTGTACAGCGTTGTCTAACATGTCAGTCCAAAATCTCCAATATTGTTCAACTGGGATGAGATCTGGTGAGGGTGAAGCCCACAACATGATTTACATCAAAATAAAATTCAAATTTTATTGGACATACACAAAACCATACACAGTACAACATATAATGAAATGCTTTTTTTTTGACTGTCCATGACATAAAAATAGAGTTTACATTAACCAGAATTTACTTGAATACAGGTACAAAACTAATA
>JAOTRR010000031.1:10721234-10744839 GCA_028570945.1 Gogo arcuatus
GGGCGGGGGGGGGGTTGTCTTTGCTCAACGTGAGAGTTAATGAAAAGAGGCGGTTTCTCGTGATCCATCAACAACTCCATCTATCGGCCAATGTGCCTGAGATGCGCTTGTCTATCACACAGATCATCCGGCCATTAACACGTGTTTGACCTCAAAAGGGGCAAATAACAAGACTGGCTACATTGTGTTTCTTACAAATACACAACTGTCGTTTTCTGTCTTCTTTGGTAGTTAATTCGATATCAGTGAGACAGTTTCTCTTTCTGAGGATAAAAAACACAGGAAAAGCAGGACAAGTGCTCGGGTTCTCGACGCGTCTCTTTCTCGTGCGTGCCATCTAGCGGTCATTGGTTTCCATGTCACCTTATTTTCCCTGAATAAATGTCTGAACTTGGATTACAACTGATATCGATCTTGATTACGTTTATAAGATAGCTAACTGAAAGCCTACGCCTAAAGTTAATCACTGAGACGATCATTCATCACTGAGGAAGGTGTGACTCAAATGAAACGGACAATGTTCTGATCAGTTTTACATTTTTTTAATTGTTTTTTGCATTTTATTAAGCAGTATCAAAATACCATAAATCTAACACATTAGGCAATACAGAGAAGAACAATCCATGCAAGTGCAATAAAAATAGCTGAAGAACACATTCTTGGGGAAAAAGTGTACTTTCCCCCCCTTGTCTTTGAGATGGTACACTCCGGAGAATGTCTTTTATACCTTTAATATTTATCTTTTTTACAGTAACATGCATATACTGCACATTTAAAAGGAATTAAAGTGCATAATTGCAACTTAAGAACCACTTTTATTACCTTTAATTTTTTGAGCTTTTAGAATAATAATTTATTTCATGCATCTTTACAGGTAAATGATACCCAGTAATGGTACACCACTCCTAGGACGATGAAACGTAACCTAGGACGAGGTAATATTTTGACATACAGGCATGTTCGATATGTTAGATTTAAGGCATAGCCTGTTTTTACCTAGATGTAGCCACAGTCATACAGCCTCCCTGAGTTTAAAATGACATTCAGTGTCTTTAGTTTGTGCTCCCAGTCTGCCACTTGGAGGAGTCCCATGCCAGGAACCACCCGGTGAAGGTAGGGGGTTCATGGCCCTGTTTCACTATCACTATGGATGTCCCCTGATCCCGTCCTGATGGGTCTGTGTCAATATACGCCTTGGCTGTAAAGGAATGGTAAATCAGCAGTCAGTGAGAGATCTTTTACCTTTTCATCTCCGGAAGTCTGGGCTTTCTTGATTGTTCGATGCTGTTTACACATACTTCAGTGACAGACACCAGCCTTGACTCTGTGTGTACTGTGTATTGCACTGTTCTCAGATATGTAAATTTCTGTTTAACCCTGTAATACATTAGTGTACTGTTGTTGTGCTTATATGCAGTATTTATTGTTTGAATGTTTGGGATTCTTGCATGGTTACTATCCTGGCCCTTTCACACACACGTAATCAATAATACATAGTACTAAAAAAATAAAACTCCATACTTGTGTCTGAGTTATTCAGCCCTTAGGTCTATATGATAATGACCAATATGCATAAATATTTTCATAACAAAGTTTTTTTTATTTATGATTTTTATTTCTTATTTATGAATACTTATCAGAATTATTCAGCTGATTTATGTGCAAAATAGGTTTTCACACATTCCCATTTTATATTAAGAGACTTTTCGTCCACACCTTACATTTTAAGCCTGTATTCCTTCAAATGTATGTCTTTAAATCATATTATGCACACTGATTAAGTGTATATGTGCTTTTTGATTCAGTATTGTCTATAAGCAACCAGACAAACTAAACCAAATATCATTAAACAACTAAAATCAACCCTAGCATTAGTACACTGACAGTAAGCCTGATTTGAAATTAAGTCATTCTGTTACAAACCCATAAATTTGTAATTATGTAATTATGATGAAGACATTTGATATTTTGTTGTAGGTTACATTTGTATGGTAGCGCTTAATGTAAGGCCCAATGCTCAGAAACGATTTGAGAATCTAATATTTCACCATCGTCATTTTCTTCCATTGTTTTTGTCACACTGTACATGATACATAATACACTTTTACAACTGTACAAATTGATGCTGGCAATGATTTCATCTGTAATGCATTTTAATGCCATTAGGTGGGCATTTGAGTGCTATTAGTGCTCCATTTGACACACATAATTATGTTAAATGATAGTGATATGTTATTATCAAGCTTAATGTAGTGGATTTTATTGCAGGGAAATAAACATGTGCAAGAGCTGCTCACCCGACTTTACTGACTCTGTTCTTTCCACTTCATTGGCATCAGCTCCAATCCAGATAAACACCTGATCACAGATATATACATGCATATGTGGTAAATATTTTATTTTTATTTATTTTTATTTATTTATTTGTTTGTTTGTTTACATAACATATGATGATATTCACTTGTCAAAATGTAAAACTCATATAAGAGTTCATCTACTCTACCTGATCCCAGACATCCAGTAGCATGACATCATCCTCTGCCAGGTCATCCTGGGTGAACTCACCAGGCACTTCTTCAATCTGAGTATCAACCATAAGTGGATGATTTATTTCCTGTTATTATGCCAATATTTTCTTAAACATGAAGAAAGTCTGCAAATTGTGTTTAGAAACTGGAATAAATATGTTGCTATTATGAAATGAGTCTCAGTGTTTGCTATATGTGATCTTTCAAGGTGGTATTTCCA
Source organism: Gogo arcuatus (assembly GCA_028570945.1). NCBI lineage: Eukaryota > Metazoa > Chordata > Actinopteri > Siluriformes > Anchariidae > Gogo > Gogo arcuatus. The sequence continues at coordinate 10,723,983 of JAOTRR010000031.1, forward strand.
AAGGCTGTACTTTGTCTGGCTTGTTAAAAATGTACATTTACAGTATATGGCAGACGCCCTTATCCAGAGCGACTTACACTTATCTCATTGTTTTACACAACTGAGCAGTTAAGGGTCTTGCTCAAGGACCCAGTAGTGGCAGCTTGGCAGTGTTGTGATTTGAAATCACGACCTTCCAATCAGTAGTCGAACATCTTAACCACTGAGCTACTATCCTAAACAAGTATAAAACCAAACAAATAAATAACCTAAAAAATGCAATTTCCATGTTCTTAGGTTGAGAAATGATAGTTATTTTGTACTAAACTTAAATCAGATTATCAGTCAAACTAAGAAAAGGTCCTAAAACACAGGAACCAAAAATGGCTGCATTACAGACAGGACAGAATACAGCCAGGAATTGCATGTGATGTTTACCCAAGATGTTTTTCTAGCCAAATGTGGAGACCAAGATGCATAAAATAAGCTATAATTTAAAAATGCCTAATTTAATATAGAGCAAAAACAGGAAACATATTACATGCCAAACTGCCTTAGCACTAACTATACAGTTTTACTGGTAAACCTTCACTATTTATAGGCTGAATACTTACAATGAATCTTCCTGTTTTGTTGGAGCAGGCAAACAGACGAGGAGGCCGTACAGTGCTTTTGCTCTCCAGCCTCTCTGATGTCTGGTACTTGGCTTGTCCACCCAGAGCATTCCAGAATGCCTCTTTAAAAAATTTACAAAAGAAAAATTAGGCATGTCATATTTCCAACCTGGAAATATATAGACTAGGTTTCCCGTAATGGGAAACACCTGGAAAAAAGAACATGGATAAAATGTATTTATTTATTTAATTAAATAGTGTATGCCATACAAAGTCTCTATGTAAGTTATTATTATGAAATGAGAACATACTAGAATGAGCACATTAATATAAACCTTGCAAACAGAAGTATTGTCAGGGTTGTGCTGTTATAGAAAATTAATCAACACCTTCTGACCAATAAGTATCGAGCATTCAACAGTGCTGTGGTATAAATGTGTCTAACAGCAAGTGGTGTGCTCTCACCTGGCTCCTTTCCCTCTGTAATACGTTGGGTGTGACACTGCAGCAGCTCACTCATGTATTCAGCTCCACGTTCCTCTTCTTCACTTGCCCCTTTCCCTACCCATAGATACCCGTTCCCCTGAGGCACCTTCAATAGGTAGGCATCATTGGAGTTCAAACTAGCTGCTATGGCATCGACCTGTTAGAAAACATGCATAACAATGCATCTCCAGTTAATAAATTGACTAATAAATTAATGAAGTTATTTGTTTTAATCTGATTACTTTATTAATCTGAATTAATAAAGTGGAACCACGTGTTTTATATCCAATCACCTGTGCACATGTGTGTTGGACCTCACCTCAGATATGCGTGTGATTGTACCCAGGTTTCTGCGCACTTGGAATAGCCGGGTCGGAGGTGGAGGTTTCTGCCCTGCTTTCCTGGATGTCCCATTTTTATACACAACCAGAGGCCTGGCTTTGAACAGACTCAGCAAATGTGCTGGCTCTTTTCCTTGGGTCACCCGGACCTAAACGTTGAACGTTTTAAACACAGCTTTAAATATGATCACAAGATGGCAGAATTTTCCTGAATAACTTTTAAATATTTATGCTACATGTGGGTCTTCTCTAACATTTTCATTATAAACATTTGGGCCCCCACCCTGGAGAGTATTAATTCTTCAGCCCCATCTACTGAGGGTCCCCACCTCTCCCCTCTTTACAGCATCCCTGAATATAAGTTATTTTACTGCTTAATTATCCATGCACTTTTAAATTGAGTTATTTATTGCACAAGAATATCTCCATTACATTTTTGTAATATGAAGTTGCAATAAAAATGACATAAGTTTAGTAATAGAATATGCTTGATGGATACAGTTGTTTTACCTCATGTTTACCTCATATTTTGCACACAATTTTTTGAACATTTACAGTGACTTGCATAAGTATTCACCCCCTTAAACTTTTCCACATTTTATAGTGTTACAACCTGGAATTTAATTATAAGTAACTGGGCTTATATGTTATTAATCTACACAAAATAGTCCACAATATTGAATTTGGAAGAAAAATCTATAGATTATGCAAACTTATTTCTAAATAAATAAATGTAAAAGTTGTGACTGAATAAGGATTCACCCACATTGTTGTGAATCACCTAAATTGGCTCTAGTGCAATCAGTTAAATGACTGGAGTCCATCTGTGTGCAGTTAAAGGGTCACGTGATCTCAATATAAATACACCTGTTCCTGGAAGGCCCTAGAGTTTATCAGCAAGCATATCTAAACAAACAGAACCATGAAGACCAAAAATCTATCAAAACAAGTCTGGGATTAATCAGTCACCACAAACTACAAGATGTGAAAATGTTTGAGGGGAGGATGAATCAAGGCACTGTATATAACTTTTAAATATTTATGAGTGTAATAGCATTACTGTAAACTACCTTCAGCTTTATACCAGGCACACCTAGCTCATTAGACATAGTAGTATGTAGAGTATATATGTATTTGCTACCTTATTATCTTATACCTTATACCTTATTATCACAATAGAGTAATAAATGAAATAAATATACTTCTTTTTTTTTCTTTTCTATTTCTAACGTGTGTCCACAGCTAGTCACCTGGACTGCGTTTCCACCCAGTGACTTGTCCAGTTCCACAGTGAGAAAGGCTGAAGCAGTCAGCTCATCTATTGTACTGCTGGAACCCTGCCTATAAAGTGAGAACAGAAAGGTCTATACTTTCAGAGGTAATGAATAAAATACAGATAAACTAAGTGTCTGTCACATCATTGAATTTAGTCATAGACCAGCACTGAAAAAGTGTAACTTACCAGGTGTAGATGATTTGTCCTTTTCTGTAGGTGTATAAAATGATATAACAGTCCCCCCCATAGAATTGCCCATATGTCTCTGGATCTATAGGAACTTTGGTCTCTTTTTTATTACCGGTTTCCACCCTCCAAATCTGAAAAGTAAAACATTGAAAGATAACAAACTATGAATGAAAAATACACTTTGATATAAAATGTGTCTTTATTTAAAGGCATCTGCCAAATGCAAACATGTGATGGAGGCGGTATAATCACAGCAATGTGATCACAATTAGCAAATCTGTCTTCTGAAAGGTAATTAAAAAAACATTGACCACCCCTTCAGTATCCTTCCAAAACCATGCCCCACCCCCCAAACAATGCACACTGCTGTCTAAGATAGATTATTTGAATGCTAGCACAGGAGTGACACTTTCTCAATTAACTTTGACTGACAGATAAATAGGGATTCCTACTTGTCCTGATTGGTTAGATGTTGATGGTCCACATTATTTGCTTTTTTCCTCTTTTACATGGCCTTAGTTTCCACAGAGGCCTGTGTTTTTCTCTGAGCAGACATTTGCCAAAATGTGAGGGCAACTTTGCTAAATATTTTAAAGTATTTGGACTTAAAATCACTGACCTCATCTTTAACATTGCAGTTGTTGTGTAACAAAACTCAACCCACACTAATTAATGTCTTCTTTTAAAGTGATATGGAATCTCTAATATATATATATATATATATAGTCACTGACACAACTGTAACTCGTGGATGGCTTCATGAATCTATAGTCTGGGCTAGGTAAGAAAAAAAAAAAGAAAGAAAAAAAATCAGCCCCAGTGTCACTTCATACCATTCGAATCATTATGTGGCCCTACGTCTGTGAACATTACACCCATATGTAGCTCTTCCCCAAACTGTAACCACAAAGTTTGAAGTGCACACTTGTCTATAATGTCTTTGTATCATGAATTCCAGCATAACAATGCCCCTGTGTAAAAAGCAAGGTCCATAAATAACATGGTTTTACAAGGTTGGCGTGGAAGAAATCGAGTATCCTGCACAGAGCCCTGACCTCAACACCACTGTACACTTTTGGGATGAACTGGAACGCTGACTGCGCCCAGACCTCCTCAACCAACATCAGTGCCTGATCTCACTAATGCTCTTGTGGCTGAATGGGCAAATCTTCATAGCCACGCTCCAAAATCTAGTGGAAAGCCTTCCCAGAAGAGTGGAGGTTATTTAACAGCAAAAGTGGACTAAATCTGTAATAGGATGTTTTACAAGCACATATGGGTGTGATGGTCAGGTGTCCACATACTTTTGTCAATTTAGTGCATATTTTATAACTAGTTTTGTGGTACTGCTGTACACAAGTCCAAAACAATACACTTTAAGACATTTGTTAACAGCAAATAATCTAATGTGGATGCCAAAAATTAAACCTTATATTGATATCTTTTCTTTTTTTAATCGTTGAAAGACCCCTGACATCCTGTTAGCCCATATATACCAGCCACTCTATATGTTGCTCACCTGCGTTGCACCAGTGCCGTCATCCACCATGTTATACTGGGCTGCCATTTGGTGAGATTCGTGAAGTTTAGAAACATCAAATTCCACCTGCTGAATCCTAGCAATCTGCTCGGTGACATAGACCCGGCCCAGTCCTTCACTCTGGTCCTTCTCTTTCCAATCCTTAAAGAACTGCTTGAAGATGGGAGTCTCTCCTCCTTCTGGAAGCACCTGAATCTGTGTTTGAGGAAGGAGGGCTTTAATTATTTAACCATTCCTTTTTCAAAGACAGTGATTCTGACTCAATGGTTTATGCTTTTTATGATGCATTTAATTAATAGTTAATAGAACTGTGTGGCAGCCTGGGAAAACCCTTCACATGGGGCATATTCTGCTTTTTCATCTACACAAAAGATATATGACTTGGTAACTCAGTGGACATGAAATTATGAAAACATATTATTGTTACGATCCAGCCCGGAACCTCTAGGTCCTGATCCGGGTCTTGCGATCCACCCCTTGTTTTTCCCCGAGCCTTCCCTGCATGCTTTAAAGATACATTAAAGACTCTTTTTCTTTTCTCTACTCCTGCGCATATTGAGCCTGCTTATTGGGTCTAGCCTGCACCTACAGCCACTGGCACGTGACAATTATATAGTCATATACAGAAACATATACACAGTCTCGTAATTGTTCAGTGGAAGCACAAAAAAAAACCATTTCACTATGTTAAGGGATTTCCTAAACTGTCACATATTTTATTATTAACATAGGGCTGTGAACCTGTGTGTTTGCAGTATAACCCATCTGTTTGATGAAGCCCTCGGCTGTCTTCATAGCTTCTTTTCTTTCACTGGGGTTTGCGTTGCGGCCTACATCAGATAGGAAGTGGTTTGTACGTCGTACGGTACAGTATCAGAGAAACCAGAAACTAAGATGTAGAAATGCTGATGCTTCAAACATAGGCAGGTTGTTGTTGTTGTTTTTTTAAATCAGCAGCAGCATTAATTATGAATCTACATAAATACATAGCATGAAGATGTTATGAAGATTATAACGTTAAGTTATACACACCCTTCCATACAAAGATCATCTTGCTTTTGCCATGATCCAAAATAAAGCACTCATCAGTCAACAGGTGACTCTGAGAAAAAGGATTCTCTTCTGATACAAGTGTCACTTGCATTTTTCCACTGGCATCAGATACCTGAAAAACAACATAATTCTTTTCTATGTTGTGGTTTAATAGTAAAGTTGCATCTGTGAATTTGTATCTGTATACTTTGTTGTGTTGTGGTGCAGCTAGTAAACTGTCCCACCATGTAAAGTTTTGCCATTTTTCTGTTAGATATATCAGCTGTGATGTCGTCATTATCATCACCATCTGCAAGGTCTGGCTTTGTACCAAGAACCTGTGACATGAAAAATATTAAGAGCAACTTTTTTTTTTGCACAAAATGATGTGTATATACAAGTAGTGGCTTAACAAATTGCTTCACGTTACTAAATAATTTACACCACACACAGTGCATCCTTCCTGTTGTTTTACAGAAGAGCATTTCCTGTTTCCAGTAATGAACTGCATGATATGTACAACCAAAGGACCTTATAATATTTCTATATAGCTTTGATTTAGCATTAAATGTTACCTTAATCAGCTCCTTGGGTTCACTTCCCTCTTCTACAATTACAATATGAGCTCTGCCGTTGCGTTCATTATCACGAATGCCTGCAGCAACCTGGGCTGCTTTCAGACGCTCAAACTTGTTGCACATAGAGCCACACCATTGGTAGATAGTCTGGACAGAGTGAGCATGAGAGACAGTGAGAGACAGAGTAAGCCTTCAGATTATGGCTATACAAACATTCAACAACACTGCAATTTAACCTGTTTGCTCTCTACTTTACAACTTTTTTGTTTTCATGTTTGAATTATATTCCAAATATTTTATTGTCAACTACAAATGTTTCATTTCACTTGTGTGTTTTATTATTATTATTATTAAACTTCACAGTACACACCTGCAATGTACATACTGCATTTGGAAAAGGCTTTTAATTTCAAAGGAAAATGTCTCGTTATCTCTCATTAGTGGCATCATAATAATAAATCATAAAGCACCAAGTTTCTTATTCACTCAGAGCAATACACTCAGTGTATCATAAGTCTTTTTTTTTTTTATCCAAAACAACTTATATATAAGGAGAAGCTACAGAATCTAATAAATGGGCAACTCAGTGTAAGCTCTCAGTACGTTACAGTAAGTGTAAAAGCGAAACACTAGTGCAAATGAATACAAATTTATTCTAAATGATCACATTTATCATATGATGAAATACTGCATATACTGATGGTACCAATGTACAGACAGGTGACAACGGGAAAAAATAACATAGCATGTCTTCATAAGGTGTCAAGCCAACACAAGTTGGAACTGCACTAGACTGATGAACACCATTCTACTAAAAGACATTCCCTTAACATGTGTTTTGATGATGGTGTTCGAGAGCCCTGTGTAACGTGTCTCCTATAGGTGTTTAACTGGTTTGAGATCTGGTCACTATGAAAAAAATGTGCTTTACACCTCTTTTTGAGCCTCTACTATCAGCATAAAACAATACTTTTATTATGTCAAATGCTGAGCCATATAGTATGTTATGCATTGCTGGAGGCCTATATCTAGGATATGATTAAACTAAAGTTATGCATAATAGTATATCTTGTAATAGTTTACCTATAATACATGTATACATTCTTTTGTATTTGTATTTTATTTACCCATATACTGTAAACTATATGTGAAATAAACTAAACTGCTTGAAACAATATTATTAAATATCTTCACAAGTTATCAATATCTGATATACTTTTCACTGAATACATGTGAAATGTTTTGCTTAGATGTTATTGGTGTGCTTTTCTGATTTCATTAACAACACGACTGTTTGAATGATAGTTGAAGCTGGTCAATATATTGAATAGTAATATATTGCTATGCTGTATATTGCCAAAAAGGCAAGACAAATAGCTTGTTTAAGCAATAATAAGCACGCTCCTGTTTCATACTACACTTAGTATGGAACAGGATCTCCTGCACACCACACATGTGCTGTGTATGTACAATGGGAGGGAATGCTATTTGGATTAGTCTGAAACCATGGCTATATCAGTATGAAATTAGAGAGAACTCAAGGACAGGACAGGATTAGCAACATACTACTGTAAGTGTAGAGTGTACTGAAGTGTAATTAGAAACTATGTATTTGATTTTCCCATTTGCCTTCTCAGGAAACAAATGATCATATTACCATATTTTTAAAGCAGTAAAAAGTAAATAAGTTAAGTTACAGGTAAGCTAATAAATCACCAGCAATACATACCATAAACATACCCCAATAATTTTCTTCAACATCAATAAAGTTGACATTATCTCATCTAATCTCTGATTAAGATTATTTAAAGTTATGAAGTGTCTAACGCCAGTGTGTTTTTGTGGGCCCTTACTGCACCCAGGTCCACTATGAAACAGTCGCCCTTGTTGAAGCTGGCCCAGTCCAGAGGCACTTCCGTTGCTCTAACCACACGCCGGCCCTTGACGTGGAAGAGCCGCTTGGCACTGAGGTCATTGGTGATCACATGCTGGAACCCTGATGCCACTCCTCCTGCCTGGAGTCATAAAGAAACAATGTTTTTTTTTCCTTCCTATTCCATGAACCACTTTTTAACTCCGTGCATTAGTTCTGTGGGCAAAACTACAAACAGTTGCACAAACATTTTTAATTGCCTCCTTAAAAAAATACATACAAACACTTCATACCAAATATTAAAGATAAAGTCTCAAAAAGCAGAAGCTTAAGAACTGTGTGGGAAAACATACTTTGTATGTGATTCCTCCTTTGAAGTAGCTGGTGAAAGCAGTGGATTCACAGCCCTGGAGTTCACGGTACTGAACTGGCTTGCCCCCCAAATAATCATCTAGTTGTACTGTAAATATGGCTGCAGCTGTGCTTTCATCCTGAGTGCACTCATTACCTGGACAGATACAGCAATATACACACAGATAGAAAGATATTACAGAATAAGTCAGTATTCATTATTACAGTACTGTGTATAAGGTTGGGGGGTAATATGGTTTGCAAAATTATTTATAAAAAAAATCCCTTAAATTCTGTGATTGCATAAATATTCACATTTTTTTATATTTAGGCACTGTATATGAATTTCATAATATTTAAATTTTCCACTGTTGCATATTACATTAATTTGCATCAGTGGCTTTAGTGTTCAGTTTATCGGTTTGACTGTGAGCAGTTTGTCTGTTTTCACACTTTTGCAAAGCTGTTGGTACTTGTGTTAATTCTTACATGATGTACACTTACACTTTTTTATGCATTGCAAGCAGCTTTGATGCTAATCTACATGATGTACAGAAGCACTGTAAAACATTTATGGTTTGACACTTATGATTCCTCCATAAAAGGCCTTGAATGCATTCCTCTCCATTATGTGGTGAACTGCATTAGAGTAAATCCTTTCCTAGGATGAGGATGTGATAGACAGAAAATCCATTAAGAGCCCATTTTCATCCTCAGTGGTCAGTGAATCTTAATGGTGTGGATTCAAAGAAAGACAGAGTTAAGAGCAAAGACAAGGCAACAATAGAGTCAACTTTATTCTCAAGGTGGTGAAGTTACAGAAATAATAGCGCAAAACAGATCTGATTTTTATTGTTTGCTAATTGTATCACATGTCAGATCTCATTTTGCAAGGTTTCACTGGCAATAAAACAATAGAAAGCCAGAGCTGGTTTGAATTATTTACATGCATACAATAATGTGCAGTCTTACTTCCTCATAAACCATGAAGCCATTCAACAGCTAGCCAGGCATATAACCTTGGATGTGCATTGCACTGATGCAATTTCTATCTTTTCATCAGTATATATTCTAGTACAACTTAATGTGATCAGCAAAGATCAGAACATATCAGTAGTACAGTTAATGTCATTGCAGATTTTCAGATTGTTAATTTGCATCACAAAAATATCAGAAAATGTGTCATGCCTGTAATAACAATTAATTATGCTTTGATTGTCAGTTCAAGATAAGTGCAAAATCATTTTCCATGGTATGCATTTCAAGTTTCCATTGTTCAGATCTCTCTTTTTCCCCAAACAAGTCAATATAAGTTAGAGGTCAGTGTCATATGGCACAAAAGGATTTCGTCATGTCTTCTACCATTTGCACTTTAGCTTTCTACTGTTAGTTTTATGGCCTGTTTTGGCTTAAGAGGTAAATCATTGGTTTGTAAAACAAATGAGCCTCATATACTTCCTCAGTCCACCTTTTCTACTCACCAGATTATATTAAGCCTTACTTATCACAGTGTCCACATTAGAATATCATCAAGGAACTGATACAGCCACAGGGAAATGTTACATACATTTTGACAGGTTATGTTCATGTAATTTGAATAGACTGAATTGCCCATTATAAAAATCCTTACAACATAAGCACATTGGAGTTTGAAATAAGAGCAATCAGATAGCATGGCAAGTCCATGTCAGAAAATAAAAACTAAGAAAAACTATGCACTATAGATGTTCTTTAACTCACCCAGCCAGAAGTGCAGATCATAGAAGCAGGCGCTTTTCTGTTTGACTGTGCGAAGGACTAAGTAGGCATCCCCTACATAGAAGCTCCCATGCAGACTTTCTGGCACTGGAGCCAGCTCCATGTTCTCGATCCTCCAGATCTGGAGGCCTGCTTTCTTGCCTGCCTGTTCAAACTCCTTATGGTAGACAGCCATGGCTGAGTGGAGTGAGTCGTCTACGTGTATGGAACTGAGAGTGTGGTGTGAGAGACAGCTGCCTGTCAGGGCTGAATCAATAGTAGCAGTGTATAACACTCTTCTAGAGAGCTCAGAGTGCTAGTGGGTGTGTTCAACAAATTTCCAGGCCAAAGAAGACAGATGTATGGAGAAACAGAGGAGAGTGTCAGAGAGAGAAAGGGAAAGAGAGCAACAGATTCACGATGTTTGAAACCACATTTCCGTGGAAGGAGAAATGCAATATGACTTTTATCTCTGTGGCCTTTATGAGAGTGTATAATGCAGGAAGGAACCTCATGAGAAATTTGAACAGACAGGGGACAATGTGATTGGATTTTGTTCCCGTTCATACATATAAAGTCTAAAGAGTGCAAAAGCTAATAAAGGGGCTAACCCTACTCTTAACTGTTTTAATTTATTCATATGAATTATGAATAAAGAAATAAAAGCTAACACAATGTAATACAAAGATTTAGCTGCAGTAAAGTAATTTGACCTTATATGTGAACTAATGTGACTGTACTTCAGTTAGTGTGCATAAATACAGTACACCTTTGCAACAACAGAAGCTGTTTGTGCTGTGAGGCAGGTGTGCTGAAGTAGGGCTGTTTTCCTCAGCACACAGCAGAGAAAACATAAATTTTACAAGGCCTGCCACTGCAAAATGTCAACCTTTAATACAAATCAAATTTAACACAAGCTGTGAATAATGTGTATGAATAAGGAAATTGTCAACTTTCTATATAACTACAAGAGGAAGAGAGTGAGAGGCAATGTGTTTACATTTTCCTGGCAATGGAAATATGGCAGTCAGAATCTTGTACAGTCAAGCCATTCATAAAACTCTGGAAGGATAGTCGATTTCAAAGTCCTTATAGTATGTTTATACTTGTATACTACCTGTATTCCAAAACAGTGCACACCACTGTATGCAGGGTTCTGGCCCTTAAGGCATCTGGAACACCTCCACTGACACACCTAAATGAGTCAGGTACAACAAATACCTTGTATAGATGTGTTGAGAACTGGGAACAGGTTTTTCTTAAAAAGAAGAAGAAAAAAGACTGCCTGTCTGTGGTGGGAATAGGAACAGTTTGGGAAAACTGTTTTTTTTCTATGCTCTTCATTCGTCACTCAGCAGAACTACAAACCTTGATTATCTCTATAATCCTGCTATAGCTGCTCAGGAGCCACTTTAAGCTCACTGCCTAAGTCAGAGATTAACACTATGTTCCACTGTACTTTAAAAAATACTTACCTACTTAAACACCGGACATCACAGTTCATCCCATGCAGTAACCTACTAGGCTTCCTAGTAGCATACTAGAGAACCGTAAGAGGAAAAAGTGTTACTTTACTGACTTTTTTTTTTACAGGCACTTGATGCTGTAGATGTTAAGATGTTGTCTAACGCTGCTGTAGTAATTTCACAATTACTGGTGGATGGGGGAGTTTGGGGTTGGGGGGGGGGGGTGCTGAGCATGAGTAACCTGCATGTTTAAATGGGGGATAAAAGCAGCTTCATCAGGGTGATTGGACAGACATTAGCTAAGCTAAGGTGTTTATTATTATTATTATTATTATTATTATTATTATTATTATTATACATTCAAACAATAACCTACTTACAGCATTCAGGTGATTTTTCATGCTTGTTGTGCCACTGTGGGAGGCCAGTTTCAAATTACATATTTGGCGCACTGCCTTTGTCTTGTCATGCAAATATCTGACTGCCAAAAATGGAAACCAAATACCTACCCAATGAATGAATATCTGAATAGTCGACGATTCGGGTCCATCCCTAGGACATCATGTGCTGGTACTGACCAATAACCAAAAGGCAATGCCAAACTAATCTTAACTGAGATTAATTGAGATGGGTTTTATCATTAAGGGAAGCAAAACTGAATGTCTGTGTATAATATGTCATTTACTCATTCATACAACAGCCAGTGGGGGAAGAATACACCCCGGAAGAGGTCCCAGATACATGCACACACATAATTACACCCTCCTTCACACCAAGGGGCAATTTAGAGTCACCAATCCACCTCCTGGCATGTTTTTAGGAGGGGAAATGTAACCAAAGAATCTGGAGTAAACCAGCACAGACACTGTCCACACAGACGGCAAGCCAATGGATTTGACCTTTCATCTCCTTGCTGTTAGTTCTGTTAGCTCTTAGTTCCTCATTTCTCTTTTAGGTCACTAAACCTTCCACTGCAGTTTGTCAAATGATCTAACCACTTTACTCATAACAGTGAAGTCACCACTGAGATTTAAGTCTCCCAGTATCTCTGTTAGGGCTCTGGGTTGTACCTGCTGCTTTCTTCCGTCTCCTTTTCATGAGTAGCGCCTGCAGATACTGTTCACCAACTTAAAAAAAAAAATGATCAGCTATATTAAAAAGTATATTTTAATAAGGTTCTCTCTCTTTTGTTAATGTGCTAAGCTATAAGTGAAATTAGTTAACAGTATGGTTGGGCAATATCACACTATGTTACACTAACAACATAACACTAGTATTATCAGGTGTCAGTGTCCTTTGTTGCTTCTTGTAACAAGCAACTGACTAGATATTAAAAACAATTTTTGTACCAACTATTTTATTTTTCTCTTTTTTTACTTTTAATATTGTAATGACCCTTGCTAGCAAAACTTCAGCAAAATTATATATCATTATACACATCAGGTATGGTGAGGACATCAAGTATCTTGATATGATATTTGTGCCATATGGCCCACCTGTAGTTGTTAACAGACCTATCTGGTATATTAACTACACATTAATATGCCAAATCACTCCGTCTTTTCATTTTCAACCTATTTAGGACTGTTAGCAAACTGTATTTTTTTTTAAACCAACATATTTTTAAAATGAGGTTTAATTTTTCATGCATTCTGTCTGGATCACTCCCTGAACAGCCCCTACATAATCAGAGGTTTAATTATCAACATTGCAGAGCAAAGTTTATTGTGCCACAGCAGAGCAAGCACCAATTTGAATGCTGTTTTTATGAGCTTATAAAGCAAATATTATCTTATCATTAAGATCATAATGCATTATCTTAAACTGGAGTATACTGTATGTGGTTGCCTCTGATCAGTGCCCATTTGCTATTACAGTGTGGTTTATATTACAGCAAATTCCCCAGTAAGGATGTATCAGATGTTATCTTTAATGCTCTTGTTTAATGTATTTACATAAATTTACATACATATATATGCTGGAACCTGTTTTTAACGTTACTACTATTTTGTGTATTGTCTATTACCATTGCTCAGAAGAACCAAGTTTTTCAACGCATGATTTAATTCTCCCCCCCTCTCCCCCCCCCCACCTTCAGGACTAAGGCACAGCAGCCTTAGTTTTGTTTCAAATGGAATAGTTCCAGCTTGAAAAGCAGATATCAGCCATCTGCCACTGTCTTACCATAAGTAAACCACACAACTATTTCTAACAGCTGTGGAACTTTTTAGCACACACAAGCAAAAATGAGTAAGGAAGTCACAAGAGAATGTAGACCTTTATTCAAGCCAAGAAAATATGCTTCAGATGAACATGTACCAAAACTATTAGTGCACTTTTTAACAAATCTTTTTATTACACAATACTTTCAGCATCTAGAACTATTATCTCTTTAAAACTCTGCAAACTAATCTTAAGCTGAAACAACACTATAATAGTTAAACACCACACACTGTCAGACTTAAATATGTTAAATATGACACCTTCAGCCATTTACTGCTGTATATTTTGCCTATATTAGATACAAAAATCATGATTAGCAGACGAGCACAAAGACTTTAGACAAACATGTCCTTGAAACAAATATTCAGTGGGTTTAGTGATTAATATCGAATCACTTTAATGTAACTCAAATTAGCACGTAGGTTAATAAACCTTAACATACGTCTGATACATAACACTATCAACTTAATTAATATTCTGTTATTTAGTTTGGGTTAATAATGTTTGTACTTGAAGGTTTTATACAAATTTGCTTAAAAGTTTTAAAAGTGTTCTGTTATCCACATTTCATGTACAATGTTAAAAATGACAATTCATCAACACAACTAGCTTATTAGGTTTAGAAATCACTTTCTAAATGTGATATCTATCACAGTCAGTATACTTTAATGCTTGTGCAGTTTTACTTTGGAATGTCTGAGCATAAATTCACATGCTGACAGTGTAATTACTTTGTTCTTTTCCCCAGACAAACTTCCTCTTTCATAAGCTGTGTTTAAATAAATGTTTGTTTCAAGGTAATTTCCATCTTTGACAGCTCAAAGACTGAGAGAAATAATGGAAATTTGTTAGCAAGCTGAAGAGTTTGAGACTAATCCAAGTGCAAACCTTCACCCCCTAGAGAACAATATCCACTGCAGGCTGAGATGCAGCAGATGAGGGTCTGCGAGTGCCAGGATTTAAACCAAACTTCTGATAAATAACTTTACTTAGTAAATAGCAACTATGCTGCACATACTCTTAAACAGATCTCAAAAACATGCATGATCTATTAGCCTCCGTATACTCGGTCAGTCATTAATGTTAATCTATATTAGAGCAGAGAAGTATTCAAAGTGCATGTTTTTTTTAACAGAATATTAGGACATTAAGCAGTGTTTTCAAGTTTTAGTGTAGCCTGCAACTAAAGTGTTTGTCAGACTTATTAAAATAATGTAAATATACAGCTGTGAGTGGTTTTCAGTGGTCTTATTTGCACTACTGTGAGTACAGTAAAGAATTCAGAGGTCCTGGGAGAATAAAGTGCATTATTCATGTTTTTGAAACACCCTGGTTATTTAGCAAACACATGTAAGGGAATCAACCAATTTGACTATATTGAATTTAAATATAACAGACATAGTGATTGCAGGGAAAACAGATAAACACAGTGTACCCTCAGCTTGAGCATTAGTCTGAGGCAGGAGTTCTTAGATTGTACTCATGCAGTGATGTAGTGTTTCCCCCACAGTCCACATACTGGTACATCTCCTGAGAGACCTGTTCAGCATGGCCGAAATACACTGTGGTGACTGTAACCCTGCAAAGCAAGAGTCAAAACATGTGAAATGTTCTCTCACTGTTTCACTAAAGAAAAGTATTAGTGTCACTTGTGCTTCTCATTCACTTTAGGGGATATCCAAGCATTCAGGGGGGATACTCACTGCATCATGACCACAATGTTGTGCACTTTGATTTTCTCCAGGGTACAGTAGTCACTGAAAAATAAACAACTGACATGTTGACATGTGCGAGAACAGAAATGAACATCCAGCAAAAGAAAATTATTGGACTATCAGCTGTTGTTAAAAAGAAGTAACATTACTGATGCGTCATAACGTTCTGTTTTTGAGCCAGTGTTCCAGTTAAAATTGGGCAGGCCCCTTAAAACCATTTATACAGCACTTTTAAAATACTGATTACGTATTGTTGCATTAAAATCATTTAAGCAACCACACACACAAAAAAATTACAATTCTTTCAGAATTGATGGTGTAGAAACACATTTAACTGAAATTACACCACTCATTCATGAGTAAAAAAACCACAATTCACGTTTTATATGAAGCAGTATAGAGCATAGACCATAGAAAAACCTTGCTTATTGATTATCAAAGGCTAGACTGCTAGGTCAAGGTTTGGCAAAGATACTTGCATTACAAATGTAGTCAGCATTGTAATATGCCTTACATTGTATTACAAAGACTGCAACAAACAAAAGACGGAAAAAACAGTAAACATGTCAAATGTCACAGTAACACTGGTTTGCTATGGTAATGTGATTATAAATGTGAAGTATCCTATCAGTGGACTTCAGCGTACTAGTAGGTACTACTCTACTTAGAGTGTCATGGGCATGCTTATGACCTTTGCTAACTATCAGCATTGAGATCAGTACAGGCTGATTCTATGCAAGTCTCCACATGTATTCAAAAAGTGCTGTGTGAAAGGTGTGCCTAGTTCTGTTGTGTTTGTATGTACAAAAGTAAATGCATACTTACTACATGTAACTCATTTCATCAGCTATAGTGGTAGGCACCATGTAATCAATCTGAAACAGACAATATCAATATACAGCATCTTAATCCTGAATTTATGAAAAAATCTGAAATCTAAAACCAGAATGAGATGCAGAAAGAAAGTGATGTGATGTGACAAGTCTGGATAATATCAAATAATACTGCTTAACTTGATAAATGTAAATTATAAATCCAAAATTCTACGTAAAAGGCCTACCTGCTTCATGTCGAGTGGGCCGATGGTGGTAATATTGCTCACACGTTTTTTTCCGATCACAGTCTTGGAGAACTGCACTTGAGCTGTGATGTTGGCCACGTCCACAGAGTAGTAGTTGTTGTTAGTAATATTCAGCGTGTTCTACAAAAGGAACCATAACATTAAAAAAAAAAATTTTTTTAAAAAGCAACTTCATCTGTATTACTTATATTATCTTCAGTTCTTGCTTTAAGAAATGCAGCTTTAAGAATGCACATAAACAAAGAGCATGAGAGCTTTCTATAGCTTCTTTCGTGAAGATTAACCTGAAATGCTGATAGGTGCTTACAGTAATATTAAGATACACGATGTGCTTGGCCTGGTCGTAGGTGACATAAACAGACTTCACCCCCACATAGGTCACGTCGATGGAACGTGGGAAGAGGAAAAACACCGCCAAGCCCGAGAGTAGCAGGCAAACAATGACTGAGGCCGACACATATAACTTTCTGTAAAACGTACACGATGATAATTAAATAGCTGTCTTAATCTTAACAAAATACATCAACAAAAGTTAATACATAAGCTTTAATTAAAAATGCTATTAAGAATTAATCTTTACATTAAAAATAAATGTTTCCATATAAGTACATTTTTGTCTGGTAGAACTGGGTGATACAATCAGATAAAATTACAATTCAAAATAAAAATGCTGATAATAAAAGAAGGCAGTCCTTTTATGTATTTTTAAGTAATATCGAAAAGCAACATACTCTGATGTTAAAATGCGGAGTTTCTATGAAAAATGCATGAAGGTTGGCAGGTCAGGGCTGGTGATTACACTTTCATGGCTTTTAAACATTATTTAAATTAATAAGAAAAAGCATTAGCCAACAGACTGGTGAATACTGTAGAAATGAATTAATTTAATGTATGTGTTTATATTAGTATTCTGCTTTAGTACTTGTAACGGTGACATCCTATTGACACGCTACGAGTTCCCTAAGAGTATTTTAATTTCATAAAACATACTTGATAGGCTTATGATGACATATTTCTAGATAACATAGTTCATCTAGTTAGAGTATGATCATTATAGCCAATCTGTTCTTACGTTCTCCTTGGCCTCAGCCTCTGGTCGCTGTATGGAATCAACGCCACCAGTTGGTTTTCCTGGCCTGCAAGAAAAACATCATTCCGTAACTCAACCATTTCGTAGTCTTTTATAGCAATTTTTCACTGGACAGTGCAGTATGCACAGTGAAGATACTAATCCAAATCAAATACCACGTGTACCCTGGTCAAGTACCTGTGTGTACTTTCCACTGTATTTGTAAAAGTACTTTTGGAGATTTCTGAAGGTTATGGGCTGATCATTAGTCATGGTCAGGAACTGAATAATCCATTTCCGTTATTAGCGTTAACCAACTGATTAAACTGACTGAATTTCACTTTTTTCACTTACCACAATACAAAATTTAAAAATAAGCATATAGCATATGTTGAAATACGGATGATGCTATAACGTCACAGTAATGTCAGCAATCGACTCTAATAAAGCCAAGTCTGAAAACAAACTGAATGTTAACTAAAATCACCATCACAATATCCATTCTTTTCTGTGTCTGATCTCAAATAAATAGCAGTAAGGTGATGGGCCACCACAAGGGAAGACTCTAGACCTGTACTGGAGGATAACACTATTCTTCCAAAAGATATTCCCTCAATTGGTGTTTTGACGACGATGGTCAACCAAAATCTCCTATAGGTTTTGTTTGTTTGTTTGGATTCCCCCCCCAAGTTATTCATGGCCAATTCCCACCCACAACAGCAAAGGGCGAAGGTCATCACGTGCTTCCTCTGAGACACGTGACACCAGCTGACCGCATCGTTAAGGGACGACGACAACCTTATGTTGTAAAACATATGTATGTAGTCTAGATTGGAAGCAATTGAGATTTTGCCTAACAAATGTATAATCAAGCCAAAAGTCAGTGGCAACAAAACATTAAATACATAAAAATTAATCTTAAAAAAAAAAAAAAACGTTTTAGGATAAAATTGTGAGGGGGAAAAAATCCTTAAACAGTACGCTGCTACTGAAGATTGCCATATCATAATAAAAAGTGATTCTAGTTACCTAGTTTTATTTTTCCAAAATGGTTGTTACCTGACTCACTTGACTCATGATAATTCTCGGACAACTGCATTTGACCAATCACTGACAGTAATTTGACAGTAAGGGTGAACAAATTCAATTAAATATTTTTTAGAGGTTGAAATGTGAGATTATGGACTTGTTAGTGTGCCTCACCTTCTGGTGTAAATGTTCAATAACCATCAACACTGTTTTTAAAACATATGCTTACCACTGTTGAATCTATGGGCAGCTTCTCTTTATATTACGTGAAGAACTGCTAATAGCTTGTGGAGATGACGTGGGCCTTGTGTTTATTTGAATAATGTAACGTTTACCTCGTGGGATTCTCCCAGTGCCTTGGCACGTTGGGCAGGTGACACTGTCCCTGCCAGTGAACTCCACATACGGGAACTGAGAGACATCTCCACCGCCCTTGACATCCTCACTCGGCATGCGGTTGTACTCAGGGCCAGAGGTCAGGGTGGTATGGCACTCTTCATGGCATGTCTGCTTGGACAGGTGGGATAGTGCCTTCCCCATGATCACACCCTGCCTTCTGGAGCTAAGCTTTCACTCAGATCTAAAATGCACAAGACAGAGAAATAACATCCCGATAATATTGCACCCAAATCAAATAAGACATGTCAAAACTCAACGCCTGATCACCAAAGACCACCTTGATTTATTCAGCCAGTGTAAACGTAGTTCAGAGTAGTACACTAAACTTAGTACACTATTAACTGCCAGTTTCACCTGTGTGTATGCCCCAGCAGCACCTCACCGTAAACACTGTTCAGAACAGTGGGTAATAATCTAACCCCTCCTGGGGTGTCCATAACCCTGAAATGATTAACATTTAGGCTAAATTATTCAATTTTGCTGCATAACAGGACATATTTATTTTCTTTCCACCTCATCCTTATGACACAAGGCCAATTATGGTAACTTGATTCATGATCAGCAAAGGTTTGTAGTTTAAACAAGAAAAACATTTCCAGTAAGAACACAAAGACATTAAGCCCATTGCAATTCAAACAGATTTTATTATTGATTATATTTTAACAAAGCAAAAATCCAATTGTGTATTAATGTTTATATTTCATACATGACAATTAATTGCATCCAAGATTCTGTAATGAAATTCTGTCACTGTTTTAGTTTAGACATCATTCACTAGCATGTTGGTCCATTTTCAATTTGGTTACCGGTTTCCTACATTACTGCACAAATACCTACTCATAGTGGTTACCGGTGGAATTTAGCCTTTTCTACATCTCCACCTATAGAGACTGATGCAGCAGCTTTTTAGTCCTTTAGCCAGTCCAGGAAATATCGCAGTAAAAGCATATTTTATATGCTTCATTATGTGTTTCATTGTGGACTTTTCCTTTATGTTGTATACTCTCAGTGCATATTTCTTTAGATACACCTGCCTCTACTAGTGTATCTGCACTAACTGACAATTCTATCAGGTACCTCGAGCATATATTAGGTCACAATTATTGACTGTAGTCCATTTGTAGATAAGGTACAAATTGTTAGCCACCCTCTACTCCATCCATTAATAAAAAGGGATGATGACAGCATCATCACTGGCATAATTTGAGATTTTAAACATGCCACTGCTGGGTTGTGAATAATCACCTGCCCAAAAAACTCCAGCGAACAGCAGTCCTGGGGTCAGAAACACTGAAAAAGAGTTTGAGGATTCATTCATTCATCTTCAGTGCCCGCTTTATACTAGTCAGAGTTGCAGTGAAGTCAAAGCCTATCTCAGGAACAACTTGTGAAGGAGGGGCCAAATCTTTGAATAGGACAGCATGCACACAATTTTCCACAACTTGGGAGAAATTCAGCATAGCCAGTCCACCTACTGCCATGTTTTAGGGAAGTGAGAGGAAAAAGGAGAACCCAGAGCTCAGGATCAAACCAGGGGACCAGGAACTGTGCAGTAGCAACTCTAAATGCTGCACCACCATGCTGCCCAGCTTAGAGGATAACACAACACATTATACTCTTTTACTGTGCACTTACAAGGTGAACCAAAGGGTAAATATGTCCAACAGTGTTTAAAAGATACAGCAACCCACTCATACATCATAGCGGAGTGGAGCCCCATACTTATAGAAATGCATCGACCTGATTTTTGATGGCTTGACCGTACAACATTCATACGACGAACATGCACCACCACAGGGAACCCAACCGCAAATGCAAGGCAATGTATCTCAAACACTTGACCACCGGACAACGAAATTTGTATCTTTATTTACATAAG
>JAOTRR010000031.1:10747272-10768272 GCA_028570945.1 Gogo arcuatus
ATCACTTGGTGTCTTCAGTCCCTAAACATCTTTTAAGTGTTGTGAGAAGGAATGGTATATAAAGTGGTAAATGTTTTGCCGTCCCAACCTTTTTGAAATGTGTTGCAAGAATCAAAATTGAAATAAGTTTTTATTTTGAAAAACAAACAAACAAAAAAAACCCAATACAATTCATGAGGTAAAACACCAAATAATGTGGTGTTGTATTGTTTTGAGTGCAATACAGGTAAAAGATTATTTATCAATCACTGTTTTCTGTTTTAATTTCAATTTCAATATACTGTCCCAACTTTTTCTGATTTGGGGTTGTATATAATAGTCAGCTGAATCAGCGATATGAGCATACCAAGAGCATTCTCGGTGAAACCTGCATTTCACACACACTTTTTCTCTCATGAACTCCCGTTTATACTTAATATAAAGTATATGGCTGTATATGGCTGGCTATATACAACCCCAAATCAAAAAAAGTTGGAACAGTATGACAGGGAACAGGTTGTTTGAGTGGGGTTTGATTTCAGGTGTCTCCAGGTAGGTGGGGACTGGTCTAAAGACTGGTGCAGGCAGCCACAGGGAGCCACTGGAAGGAGCACAGAAATGGGGTGATGTGAGAGGACCTTTGCTGTGCAGTTGTATTCTGGGTAAATTGCAATGTTCTGATGAAAGGCAAGGTAAGATCTACTAAAACGGAATTGATGGAGTACAAGTTAAAGATGACAAAGGACTAAATAAGGACCTGAGCAGCTTCTGTACAGGGAAAACATTGATTTCTCCTGATGTCATAAAGAAGAAACTTAACTGATCATGTCAGATTAGCAAGATGAACAGAGAATGAAAGCTGCACAGAACTACATCAAGGTTGTGTGCATTGTCAGATGATGTGGGTTTTCCAGAGAGATGAAAAGATCTTGACATGGGGATGTACCTCCAGGGATAAACAGCACCTCAGTTATGTTTGGATTTAGTTTCAGGTGTGGACCTGCCATCTATGCTGAAATTTGTCCACCAGAAATGCCAAGATCATGCAGAATCATGACTGTCTGAGTAAGGAGAAAATGTGTTGTGTCATCAGTATATCAGTGGTGAGAAAAGCCATGCAAGGATATGACGCCAGTGATAGATGGGTATAAAGGGATAAAAAGCCAAACTGTGTAAACATCACAGAAACTATAGTATGCACACCTTCAGCGGGTCTGCCCCCTCTTCATCACAATCTCTGAACTAACCAGTCACAGCAATGCTCCTCACAGATGCATAAAATGTTCTCAATGATAGTTTGCTTCAAATTTTATACACATAGACTATCCTCTTGTTTCCTTTATTCCAAATTTATCTATCTAAAGTTGTTTTATCAGATAGACACGACTGAGTTGATTTACGCAGCTTGATGGAATAAAGGTCTTTTGGCATCTGTGTAGGGTTCCTACAGGTTCCTACAGGTTCCTTCCAAAAACATGCCAATACATATATATGTACAGCATTTAGAAGGTACCCTTATCTAGAACAACTTACAGAACTGCTTTGCAGTCTCTATCAGTAAAATTCTAACAGTTTATACAAATATTAAGTAAAACTCAGGCCATATTATGTGCCAGTAGGTGAACCGGTTATGCTAATATGCCCTACACATTGATAAGTGTGTGAATGTTTGTGCGCATTGTGCTCTGCGATGGACTTGCAGTATGTCTGACTTCATTGTGTATCCTAACCAGGATAAAGCAGTTACTGAAAATGAAAGAATGTATTTTGTGTGAAAACACCTGGCCATTTGAGAAAAAAAAGTTGAGATTCAGTTGGCAGTTCCATTGGTTGTCGAAATTATCTCATTAACTGTAATTTAAGAGGTTGGCCCACTGCAGTTGTAAGTTGTTTATTTTAGCATGCACCTATTCATATTTAAATGCTTGTGCTAATAAGAGCTAATAGAATTAGCTTAGAGGAGATTTTGAGTGTCACAGGCAGCTAATTTTTACCATACATGTGGATTAGCACCATTATAAAATAATGAACTGTCTGTCTTCATATGCCCCAAACCATCCAGTACTGCAGTCCAACAATAAAAGATGTTTTTATGCCCAAACAAATAGCACAAATAAAGATCCGACATGCAACAACAGCACTTCATTTTAAGAATTAGCTACATATATACTTAGCCATGGCCTAAAGGTTAGAGAAGCAGCTGTGGGCCCAAAAGGTTGCCAGTTTAATTCCCTGGACCAGCAGGAATTGCTGAAGTGCCCTTGATCAAGGCACCTAACCCCCAACTGCTCCCCGGGCTGCCCACTGCTGTGGGTATGTCAGGGTCCTGTTGTATGTCACTCTGGATAAGAGCATCTGCTAAATGCCTGTAATGTAATATAAACTTCATTTTTCATGCTTCCCTTATACTACAGTCCTGTTAAATTCTCAAATCTGATAGGTCAAAAGGTGTTGATTAATTTTCCACAACAGCAAATCACAGGTTTACATTAACACACTTCTTTGAATAATATATTGTTTCTCTAGTAAGAACTCATTCCCACAGACTGGTGGACACTCTGAATAATATAAATTGAATAGTTAACAAATTAAAAAATGTGTTGTTATTTAAGAAATTAAATGTATAATTATTGATATGTGAAGCTTTATATAAGGAGGCATTTGTTTAACATGGAAGAAGCCTGCCATGTCAGCATTTTGAAACAGAAGTACAGCGGTTCCATTAAGTTTTCCACCATGGGAAAGTCAGATAGAGGACTTTGAGTCTTGCAGTTTCTGGAATGACTGTTTATAGCTGCTACAATGTAAGTGATAACAGGAACCAATTTGTTTCACACATGTTCCCAAATTCAGTAATGTAACTGTGACTGCTAAAAAAAAGTATGATGCATTATTCTTGAATAAATGTGCTTTTTTTTTAAAATAATGAACTTTAGGGTGACAATGGCCCTCTGCTATGAAACGTTCTGTAAAAAATGTCCTGTAAGTTTTTTTTCTGTTAGCAGTTTTCACTGTTCACACTTTATAACAGTCAAAACTGTTCCTTTTAACTTTCCACCACATGACAAATACACTCATTGCTACAGAAATGATGAGAAGAGGCTATCACCTGCTGATTACCTGTCCTCCAATGGCTAAGCAGATAGCTCCCAATATATGTTTTCTCTTCTATGTCAAGATTTACATTATTGAAACAGTATTTTAAAATAGAGAGAAGGAGGAATTTATTTAGCAATGGGGAAATATGGAAACAGACAGAGAAAGATGTAGGTTAGCTGACAAGGATGAGATCCTAATGTAGATCCTAATGTTCTTGATTCAGCTTATGAGCTAACACAAGTGGGTTATAATGGGAGAAAACACAAAAATGTTCAGCTCATGGATTTGACTATTTGTTGACCTGTATGTCAAGGTCTCTCGATGAAAATAACAAATTTCAGTCCTCCCTTGGCTTTGTAATCAGTCAAGTAACAAGGTAGGCTTTGTTGTATTTTAATAATCATGTCACATATCCTATAATTTGAAAATAAGTGCTAAAGATGATAAGTGTTAAGACACCTGTTTGTGTGTATGATGTATTACAGTTGTCTTGTGTTGCTTTTGTGACTATCTGTGAGGTTTCCTTGTATTTGTTTTTAAAGCATCATCTTCTTAATTGTTTCACAGTTGAAATGCACAGCAATTTGCATGACTTAATTTGTATAAAACATTTTGTAGATTAAAACTTGGGTTAGTGGAGAATTAGCAATTATATCTATTTTTTAGCACTTCATTTGTCATTTGAATGAAATCCAAACAAAACACCTTCATTTAATCATATTCATAAAAATTTCTCACTGAGATCAGGTTCCTCATTCCTGATCTTGAATTCTCATGAGACTTCATTTGCTCAACTATATTTAAATAAGCAGCAATTATTGTGCATACATTACATGTGTACAGTAAAATGTATCTATTTCCTTTCCATAGCCTATCTTGGATAAAACTTGGCCGACATCCTTACAGCAGTCTTTGAGCATCTGAAATGATGTTGCACCAGAGACCAACAATGGCAGCTTGACAGTGCAGAGATTTAAACGCCTAATCTTTCCATCATTCTTCCACAGTATATCGGGGCAGCTCATCATGTCTGTGCACTATTATGAAAAAAAAAAAAGATTAAATCTATAACCCTTAAGGGTTTTTCAGTTGTCCGGGGGTTGTCGTCTGACAGACTTTGGCCTGGAGGTGAATATAGCAAAGTATTTCAGCAAACCTAACAGAGTACTCGAAAAAAAAAAGGAGAAAAAAATGTAGCAGAACCAATAAACAATTGCAAAAAAATTGGCCATAGGTCATTGACTCCAGTATGGCTTCTGTAGCAGAATCTCTGCCTTATCCAGACATGTGTTAATGTAAATTATCTAGCTGAAGGCAGCTCATTGACTAGCTACAGGGCTAGAACCAACAGACAGAATAGAGTTTTCTCAGACTTTCACAGATTTTTCACTTTATTTATCATCTCTTGTTTGATAAGGAAACTGATAACATTGTTTCTTTTAAAAGTGCACAAAAACCAAATGTTTAAATACATTCATTATTTATATTGCTTATCCATTGTGGGTCACGAGTGAGCTGGAGCCA
The DNA here is from genome assembly GCA_028570945.1 of Gogo arcuatus. NCBI lineage: Eukaryota > Metazoa > Chordata > Actinopteri > Siluriformes > Anchariidae > Gogo > Gogo arcuatus. The sequence continues at coordinate 10,751,875 of JAOTRR010000031.1, forward strand.
ATCCCAGATGACATTGGGCGAAAAGTGGGGTACACCCTGGACAGGTCGCCAATCTATCACAGGGCTAACACAGAGATGAACAACTATTCACACTCACATCTATGAACAATTTAGAGTAGTCAGTTGACATAATGTCTTTCAACTGTGGGAGGAAACCAGAGCATCTGGAGGAAACCCACACAGGCATGAGGAGAACATGCGAACTCCACACAGTAAGGCCCCAGTCAACTGACAGGTTCAAACCCAGGACCTGCTTGCTGTGAGGCAACAGTGCTAACCACTGAACAACAACAACAACAACAATCATCATCATCATCCCAGAAGACTGTAAGCCAATTAAAAGCCAATATGTGCAAATTTAAAATTTTTCACTTTCAAGATCCAATCAAAATAAAGCATTTTCTTTTACTTTGTAGGGAGGAATGTTATGTAACAGGACAGTGAATAAACCTGCTTTAAAGGTTCTATGCAGTGTTTCCCTGTTAGAAAAGTGTTAAGAAGCTAAGAACACCTTGAAGAAACTAAGAATTCTTAACCACCCAAATAATTTTTTGAAAAGCCCTGAAGGAGCGTGTTCCTGCGCGCTGTAATGTTGACAGTGATGAGTGACATAAAGCTCCGCCTTAATGAACATCTGCGTGTGTGTATATTGTAAATGGTGTAAAGCCCCGCCCCCGATGGCCCTGCTGATTCTGATTGGCTCTCCGCAGCGCGAGCTGTCAGTGTGCGCGTTGGCTGCTGTGTGAATGACAGCAGGAGGGCACGAGACGCGCACTGAGCCACTGATGTCCACTGTTCATTGCGCGCAGCCACACAGCCGAAGAGTATTTTGACGGTGACTCTGGAGGAGGAGCAGCAGCAGCCCTACCCCGGCATCCGCTGGACTCCTGAGCCAAAGTAGAAATGTTTTCTTAATTATTATACGAAAACGACGTACTGTTATAATTAAGCCAATAATTAAGCCGGAGTTGTAGGTCAGTCATTTGTTTCTACACATTTTCAAGCCTAAAGAAGTTTACTTCCTGTTGTCATTGGATTTACGTGAATATGAAGCCACGGATTTTGCTGACATTTTTCCTGACATTTTTCCTGACATTTATCTCTTCACGTAAGTATCATGACTTACTTTACTTTATAGTACTTAGGAGTTTAGACATCAATATTTTTAGTTTTAGTTGTAACTAGCAAAACTAACTATGCTGTCACGACATTTGTGTATGATTGTGTTCCCCGAGCTGTGCTACGCCTGAGTCCATATCTGCAGAAAAGTTTCATTTCTAAAGACATTATCACACTTTTGACAGATATTTATGATCACTATTGGCACAACTGGCCTGGAGATTCATTTAGGAAGTTGTGTTGGATTTGTAGAACTGACAAAATTGAGCCTAGATGTAAATCTACCTTGTTTGTTTGTTTGTTTGTTTGTTTGTTTGTTTGAAATAAATATAAACAGTCAGGCTTGAGTTTGCTTTAAGACTGTGTGGACATAGTAGTGTCCCAATAGTAGTATTAGTATTATCCAATAGTAGGCTAGTTTAGTTTATGTTGTCAATTATTATGCTATACTGAACAATAAAAGAACTTATCCAAAAATGATTTTATTACTTTGAATATTATTTTTTTCCATTATGATATTATGTTTCATGTAAGGTGCACATAGTGTTCTAGATGTTTCTAGACATTTTTTGGCATCCAAAGTTTGGCCAGGTTAATACAGTTTGTTGTTCATTTCTTATCCTTCTTAACCGAAACATTACCACTGTAGGCTAATGAATGACGGTACACAGATATACAACTAAGGACTTATAGGGACAGTCGACAGTTTTAACTGTTGATGGTGGTGTGTGAGAATCAGTACACTATGATATAGAATTTAAAGTTTAAACTTCTTCAAGGTTACAGACTTGTTATTTGTTAAATTACTTTATATCTTTTAAGACACTTGAAGTTCTTGTTGAACTTGGATAGAGGCACATTTTAAAAAAATTAAATGCTTTCAAAAAGGAAATGAATTTGCTTTTATCCACTAAGAATATATATTTTTTTAATATAATAACATTTGTTTACTGCCAGCCTGAACCTCTGAAAGGTTTATTGCTTTCAAGTGTGAGTGGAAATTATATTCAACTAGACATGGTATGCCTATTAAATAGTTGGCATCCAAAAATAATTTTGGACTGAAGAAGGTTTTGGAAACAAGCATTCTTTTATTACCTACCAAGAATAATTTTATTGGCAGCCTGCATCAGAATTTTACTCCTTTAAAGACCAAGTTCCAATTATATGAAACTGCACATGGTATTTAGAGTTTTTGGGGGGGAGAGTTAAAATTTAACTTTTTTTTTCAAAAGCAAATTTTACTGGCAGCATGCACTTTTACTAGCAGCTTTATATTAAACTAGACATAGGATTAAGAAGTTTATTTTAAAATTCTTGTTTATTTCTATGAATCTGGTGGTATGTATTCCAAGCCAAGAGCCATAAATAAACAGTGCGCTGAAGCAGTGGAACAGAAGTAGCTGCTGAGTCCCAGGAGGGAGGAAGGAGACTTGTGGTTTTAGAGAAAAGGTCTTATGATGACCTTGGGTGACATTAACCTCTAGGATCCCTCCGTCTGGGCAGTGGAGCAGTCCAAAGAAGGGTCCAAAAAAAAAAGAGCCATGGGGACAATAGTGGGCCAGTTTTCTCCACCCTCTCTGACCTGACCCTCACACACTTATCTACATAACACTGGCCAGGCCTTTTGGGGAGACTGACTGAGATTGAAACCTTTATTAAAGCATGTGTGCATCTGGGAGTGTTAGGGTAACCCCTTCACAGCTGCCTGTGATTGTGTTCTGCCTCCCCTCCTCTCTTGCACCTCGATCTTCAGGCAGGCGTACTAGATCCCAGTAATTCAGACAAGACATCCCTCTAGCTAATCCACCATGCTACAATAGAAGTGAATTAGACCACAGCAGTCTGGAGCAGAGGTGGGTGGGTGACGTCTCTATCACTGGTGGATTTAAGGTAATCCTGCAGGGTTCTGTCCTGTTGAAGGTACAGGTATGAGCCTGAGGTGTCCGTCACATCACAGCATGGATCTGTACATCCAGTCCCTTCCTAATATACTTTCTTGTAGGGATTTTTTGGGACGTGTAACCCACAGGCCTACACATAAGTTGCTCTCTTTATAAGGGTTGGGTCTTATGTAGAGATCTTATTTACATCCATGCCACTAACTGCTGTGATTAATTTATACTTGTGAGCACAGTCATTGTACTTCATTCACATTGAGACATCTCAACCTGAACACTGAGGTGCTGAACACTAGATGTAAATCTATCTGAGTTTATTTCTATGAATCTGAAAGAACTGTTTCAATTTAGTGAAGAACCATGAGCAGTGTAATAGTCATAAATATTTTATTTAAAAAATATTACAGTGAAATTGTAATATTATTTAAATGTCTTGTTAGACCATTCTTTTGTTTGTAGTTAACACAATCTCTAGAAGCAGCTTGGTCAACTTTATTAGGCAGTAACCTTTAGTAGTTTGTGCTGGAGTCTCCATAGGCTGCCCATGAAACTCAGTACAGCAGTTTAGGTAATAAAGAAATGAGTTATTATATTCTGCTTAACTTTTTTAGTAGCTCCCAATGTGCTCCATTCAAACAAATAGTCATAAAAAAATAAACAACTCTGAAAGTGCAGACTGAGAAATTACACACTCAGTTACATATCTCCATACATACATATCTAGATAATGGATCCAGAGGCCTATACCCAAAGCAAGCAATGTCTTTCTGATGTCTTGCAAATAATAAGTGAATTTACATTTTGGGGCTGAAACACAGTATATTCTTGTAAAGGAACACTTTGGTCCATTCTTTGGATTTAATGTGATTGCGGCTTAATGGAAGTGCAGGTCCTTTCTGTTGGCCCTCCCCCATGAAATTACAGATTGGAGACCAAAGCCATGTGTTTTCATCCCCCAATTACAAAATATAGCTTATTGATCGAAGCTAAAGGTTTGTGATTTAACAAACCCTTAACAAAGAGAGTGTCAAGCATCAAATCCAGTCCAATCAACAAAAGCATTTTAGCTTACACCACTGACACCTACTTAGATAAACTGGCATGATCAATAATATAATAATATAATTTTTGTTTAATATATTTTTGTTTTCTCAGTTGTAATAGAAACAAAGTAGTTTAATGATGTGGACACACTAATTTTGTTTTAAAACAGTAGGGAGCAATAATTGAAGCACCTCAAAGAGGTTTAACAAACCCAACACATGTTTCCTGGCCCAGTCGGAAATTGTGGGTGTTAACATGACTTTGAACTTGGCATATGCCAGCTAACGACAATTAGTACTTAAACAAAAGAAATGTTTGGCCTCCCTGCTAGCTCACAGAGGGGTGCTAATGCAGCATGCTGATAAAGAGCTTGTGGCAGTCATAGATTGGGATAGTTTAACTCCTATTATTAGGACAAAAGAAGGAGTTCCAGGCCACTTCGTTGCACGGAGCCCGGCGAGTTCCCTTTTTCTCCCAGCTCCTTTACAATTCCTCCCCCAAAGTTTGTATTCAGCCATTGTTTGTGTTGCAGCTCCTGCTGCAGTCATTGACATAATGGAAGAAAAAAAGGGGGGAAAGGAATTTGTGAATGTGCATATGCATTTGGAATTCAGTTCAAAGGCTTGTAAACATTTTGTAAATAGGGGCCAAGTTTGAATGACCAAATGTACTTACTCTTGTGGGAGAAGACCATAAAGAAATTATAATGAGTTTAACATCAGTATGCACTCTGCATATCCAAGCCCTAAGTTCTAAAACAAAAGTCTTATATATAGTATAATATATACTTTATTGAACATACTATATTTTAGCTGTTTTGTGTAGATGAATTCATTTTAAATACTCTAAAAAGCAGAAAATTGAGAAATGTTTACTATTAAATGGTTAGTAAGATGAGAAATATTAGGTATGTCTATTTTATTCAATAAATCTAGATCTAATCTAATTAGAAAAATCTTCTCTAATTATCACTCTAATTAGGCATTTGTAGCACACCACATATTCATCTTTTACAGTTAATACCTGCACTGTCTGAGTTTTTATCTATCTATTTAGAGTCCCATTAGCATCCGAGATGATCAGTTAAAAAGTTAAAATAATAAGTTCCACAAAGAATTAGGTTTCCTTGTGTAATTGCTGTTCTGTATCATTTTGTTTGTTCTGTGGCAAAAGTAGTGATTAAACTGTGACAAGAAAGGTTTTCAAAAACGTTGACAGCCAAATGCAATGTGAGTTTAATGAAAATGAAATATAATGCCATTATAAACTTCACAACTCTAACAGTAGTCATTTTAGTAAGTAACCTAAAATCAAATTTGCAGAACCTCCATCATTCTTAGCTTTTCCCATTATCTTGATTTTACTGATTGTCTTGCAAAAACAAAATGATTGTCATGAAATCAGTGAAAAGATTTATTTATGTTTGCCTTGATGGGTGTCCAGGCCCAGTTAAGATCTTTGTCTGGGGGACTGGGAAGCTTAGTGTAAGGTCTGGCCACCAAAATAGTAGCAAAGTTCAGGGCCAACTCCAAGTGGACATAATAAAATAAAAGAGGGATAGAGAGGTCTATGGTGCCTGGACACTGGCTGTTCGAAGCCCCCACTTCTACCATTCACCTATAGCCAACTCTCTCATGACCCTTTAGGGGATGGGGGTATGATTCAAGGGGTGGGGATGGGTGGAGGACTCCTGCTGTGCTGGACATCACTAACAATAACTCCAGAATCTCATTTTCACTATTCTTTAACTGTGACTGAAAATGAATTCCTCCTCAGACTTGAACACTCAATCATATAGATTGAATAGCCAATTTTGTCTGAAGGAAACTTAAAATATCACTTCAATACATGATACCAAAATACTCCTTAAAATATAATGCTTCGAGGTCCAATTTATGCAAATAACGATCACTAGATACATGTATTATTATTATTATTATTATTATTGTTATTATTGTTATTATTAAATGTTGTTTAGGAAATAAGCATTTGTGATTCAAGGTATTATTGTATGAAGTACGAGGTGGATACATGCTAGTACTACAGTGCATACATTTTAGCATCTCAGGAAACTGTGGTGTGTTTATATGGACTTACTGAATACAGCTTATGACATAACCTCCCTTCCCCACAAGGCACTGCAGAATTATATTATCTCACAGTGGGCAGGTGGGGGGTTGACCAGGAGTGGGGAGGCAGCACAGCAGAGCTGAGCAAGGCTTTCTGCATCTGCTGAGTGTGATACATCATCACAGAGTATGATAATATTTTAAAATCATGCCCAAACTGTCTGTGGCAAAGAAGATAGATCCTGTGTCATGTAGGGATAACATAATATCATACGTTTGACTTTGATATCAACACCAAGCACAGTATTACAATGCACAAAATATCACAAAAAAATCACAAAACAAATTGTGTGGAAGTGGAAAATAACACTGCATTTTCATAACATTACATTACATTACATTACATTACATTACATTATAGGCATTTAGCAGGCACTCTTATCCGGAGCGACGTACAACAAGTTCAATAATTTTTACCTAATCTGCATGTCTCTGAAGTGGGAGGAAACCCACGCAGACACGGGGAGAACATGCAAACTCCACACAGAAAGGCCCCCGTCGGCTGTGAGGTTCAAACCCGGAACCTTCTTCTTCATAAAATAGAAAATGTAAAATAACAAATAATAATAAAAAAAGAACAACTGTATGTTTTAAATACTGTATGCTAATAGGCCTAAGAATTCTTGCACCAATTCATATTTTTCGGTGTAAATTTGTATTTTAAACACTAATATTTTATCAGCCTCATTTAAAATTAGCCAATATAAAAATTAGCTACAAACAATTTACTGGCTCATTTTATTTTTCATAAATAGCCTATACACTTTACAAGGGGATCATATAAATTATTTGCATGGTTCAGCCCATGCACAATTTAGCTCATTCATTGACATAATATAACATCAAAATAGTGATAGCTTATTTAAGACTTGAATGTATTGAAAAAGTATTGAGCTTTCACTACTTAGTGCGACACTCCTGGGGTGGTAAAGCATAATGTGGGCAAATAATACATAGAGCTATGCTGATCTCAATAAAACTGATAGCCTAAAATGTGCTTTATAAGACTAAATTGTTGTTGGTAAATGTTTTGCTGTTCATATTATAATGGTTAAACCCAGGAGTTAAAGCAGGTGAATGTTTACAGGGACCAGTTGTCAAAGCTGTGATGTGCATAATGTGCATACCAGGTTGGGGGTTACTTGTGTCCAGAAGCCTCAGATCCCTACTTCACATTTTCTAGGGCAAGTTCAAGAGCACACCTCAACAACAGCTGGGGCTAAAGCAATGGCTATCTCCCTGGGTCACTTTGGGGCGTATGTGTGGATGGGAGTCTGGGGATGTCCCTCTGAAAAGAAAAGCAAATGAAGGAAAGAGCCATAGCGTAAAGGTTGACACTTAGAGAGGACTGGGGTTAGCTAGTGGCATGGGAAAGTCACCTCCAAGTCAGAGTGAAAGGGAAATGGGGTTTGGGGTGGGGGTATGGAGGGGTGGGGGTTTGCATAAGTAGGGGGCAGATGGCCCAATCTGAGAGAAGAACTGATGGCTCCTGATGGTTGATTGCATCTTTTTTTTTAGGGAGTTGGAAAAAGGGAGTTGCCCCACTGCCATTGTCATCAGGGTGGGCTTACTCAAAAGTGGCTGCTTTAACTTGACCTCGTAACCCTCACTGCTCTTTGGGCCTGTTTTTGTCTTTGTCCAGACCTTTTTGGTTCAGTGGCCACATGGCATTTGGCCTTATTGTTATAGCAGGCTTAGTCTGATGATACAGAGCTGAAGGGGATATTGAGACTCTAACACCTCAATCTAGCAAGGCAGTGTAGTTAGGAATGAAAGCTTTGCTTATAGGGCTGGTGTAGAATCTTACTATTTTCATTTATACCCCTTTGCATTGTATCAAGCAAAATGGGATTTATGGAGAAGAAATATTTTATGTATTTTCCAGTGATCTGTTTTCTGTGTTTATATACTGTATCTCAGAATCAGAAAGAACTTTCAATGAATTTGACTTGGCAATTGCTCCATTAACAAAGACTGGAATGAAATAAAGCAGTGAATTAGACAGGTACACATACTCATAAAATTATGAGTATTATATCACATATTTTGCGAATTTGAGTATTTGCACTAGTTGTGAGGATACAGTGCAGCATTTCAGTAGTTTTTTGGCTTGTGTTAATGAAGTTTGTCCAGTCCATTATTGAGCAGGGATACAGCTCAGAGGAAGAAACTGTCTAGTTTATTTTGTTTTTATGGTTGGGTATATCACCCATTTTCCATAGCACTACATTTTCCATTGTAATTAAGAACTATTGTCATCAATTAATAATACTCATGACTACAACACACTAATCATTTAATACAGCATAAGCAGTCCTGATCTCTATATCGCATTAGAATTAAAATGTAAATATACTGTTGAATTTTCACTGCATAATTGCAAGTTAACAAACTCATTTTGTGACTGTAATATTATAAGGTTCTATCTGAGCTAAAAACAAATTAGAGATAGAACCTTAATACCAATATCACAATTTTCTACAGTTGAGGTCTAACCAGCTCTCTCTTTTTCTCATGGTCAGGTGTATGTCATGGCTTAGAGCTGGCCTTTCTGCTCCAGCCCAGCGACGTGATTGCTGTAAGGGAGAGACTGCTCATGCTGGACTGCCGGGTGGAGGGCGAGGAACCCATCACTGTGACATGGCTTAAGAATGGGAAACCGGTGCCTACAGGAGCTGGTACACGGGCCACAGTTCTATCTAATGGCACCCTGCTAATCCAGAGCTTCCAAAAGAAACGAGATGGAGATTCCACTGATGCTGGAGAATACCACTGTGCTGCCCAGAACCGTTACGGTATGCTGGTCAGCCGTAAGGCCCGTGTTCAGCTGGCATGTAAGTGGGATAGACAAATATGCCATTATCATACACTCACAGAAACAAAGGCACTAAACTGTACCTTTCCTTGTTGCTGGGCTTGTACTCAACAGTGTACACATTTTGTATCTTTAGTGCATATTTTTTACCTAGAAATGTACAAGTAATGTACATATTTTTAAAGCTTTACTCTAAAAAAATAATAATGGTACATTTATGTACTTTAAGTCATTTTAAAGGTAAACTATGCACATTTCCTACATACATAGATACATAGGTATTAAAGGTACAAAAGACGTATGCTTGAGGGTACCACCCCAATGAAAAACAAAGGTACTGTGTGTGAATATTGTGAATTTATTGGTATCAAAGTGTACTATAAGCACAATTTCGCTGTTCTGTATTTTGTACATGAGTACATACTGATCATCACTGACTTAAACTCAAACTTCACAAACTTAAGCTTCTTCATAAATGCATTTATCTAATAAGCAATTACTAAAACTTATTAAAGATTATTCGGCATTACTGGCAAAACTGTGTCATGCCAAAACTGGTTTAACGAGTTATATTAGTATTGACATTAAGGCAAAAGCTATAAAGAATATCAACTTCAGTCTTAACTTCCTCAGTATTCCCTGTCTTTCCATCTCATGAAATGAATGATGCATCACACAGGTATGGAAATGTGTCATATAGGGCAGTAAGATTTTAGAATATAACATCTTGCTTCTTGCATAACTAATCATGTAATTGACCATATCACAAATTCTATTATCACCTATATAACACTTTGTAACTATAATGCTCTCAAGTTTTAAATTTAATTCACTCTGAAAAAACATGTCTTTTCCTAAAGAAGAGTGTTCCACTTCTCAAATCCCCTTTATTGATTATGCAACTATGTAGGTTGTACTCTACATGTAAGATAACATGTTTGGTTAATTATATGATGAACATGTGAAATGAAACACAAGAAAATGTGAAACTGAAAACTTGATTTGATTTTGTTTCCCTATCTGTGACTAGTAAAAATATAAAACGTTATACCATTTTTTTAATGGTGACGCTTGTCTATCTGTTCCATACAGCTCTTCCTAAGTTTCACACTCATCCAGAATCCATGATGGTGGATGAGGGAGGAGTGGCACGTTTTCAGTGCCAGGTGAACAGTATTCCCGAGGCCAGCATCACATGGGAGAAAGATCGTATGGCCATCAGCACATCAAATGAAAGGTAATATGGAGACTCATAGTTTTTTTTTTCTTGAATCAATATCTTTTGCTCTGTGACCTATTCTCCCTCTGACAAAAAGTCACTTTTTCTTCTCTCTCTCTCTCTGTCTGTCCAATCCAGGTACACGCTTCTCCCCATGGGCATCCTGCAGATCACCGGGGTGAAGAAGTCAGACGCTGGAGTTTTTCGCTGTGTTGCCACCAATATTGCTAACACCCGCTACAGCCGTGAAGCCCTGCTCAATGTCACTGGTCAGTCAGGATTTCCTATTTAAAAACAGAAAAAAATCATGTTGGTAATGGCTTTTGACATCATGACATTTCATCCAATCACTTGGTTTGAGCTATATATCCTTCATAAAATAATAATCATAGAAATTTCTCTTGAAATATTGGATGATAATTGACGTTACATGTTTTTTATTTTATGAATCTGATCATAAATAAATCATACAGCAGATGTCTGAAATGTCTTCATTTCATATTGTCATATTTGTGTCATAGTTGACTTTATTTGCTTTGACTGCTCTATTTTTCACCACATTTTCCCCCCATTTATTTTCTATCAGGTGGCGCTCCACACACCTACAAGGAACCAGTGATCCTGTCTGGCCCCCAAAATCTCACTATCACCATCCATCAAACAGCCATTTTGGAGTGTATTGCTACTGGAAACCCCAGACCTATCGTGTCTTGGAGCAGACTGGGTTAGAACCTTCAGGATTTCATCTGAACAAGCATGTTTTAAATTATCTTATAATACTACCATTATACAGCTGTATATCACCTCAAACATTGCTGTTTTTTGAATAATATAGAGATGCATACTAGATTTCAGCCGTATAGTACTATAGTTCAGCTGTGTTTCTGTGTGTGGGGGTCTTCAGACGGCAGATCCATAGGTGTGGAAGGAATCCAGGTCCTGGGCACAGGGAACCTGATGATCTCTGACGTATCCCTGCAGCACTCTGGAGTGTATGTGTGCGCTGCCAATCGTCCTGGTACCAGGATGAGACGTACAGCTCTTGGCAGGCTAGTAGTTCAAGGTAAAATAATTATAACTACAACAGCTACCATGAAGTATCACATTTAGTATAACTATGAATTTGAATTATATGCAACTTAATTGAGTTCCATGGTCCAATCCTGAGCTCTGGTTACTTTATTTGTCGAGATTCACATGTTCTCCTCATGCCCATAATACCTCCAGGTGACTTTCTCCCATACTCGTAGGTGCCCTGGCTACTCTAAATTGTCCTTAGGTGTGAATGGCTTGCTCCCAGTGTTCCACAACTTGGGTTCAGGATACACTGTGATCCCTACTAGGATAAAGCAGTCACTGAAGATGGATAACTAATTGATGAATGAACTCACTCCATGTTAACAAATAATTTATTTGGCTGTTTTAACTGTAGTTACAGATTTAAACCCTAGAAGGCCAGGGAGTGATTTCCTGTGACCTCACTGCACTTACAATATTTAAACCACAGTGAAGCATGACTGTGAGATGTTTGTACTGTATTTGTTCAAGTAAGGGTAAGAAGAATATGGACACTTCGAGTACTAAAATGCCCAGGCATGAAACCTGACTTGTGTTAAGTGATTCTTTCTGAAAGTTGATTGGGAAGGAGGAGGTGAGAAGTCAATATTCAGTTTCTCCCACCAGTCATTACTCCTAACCAGAAGGGCACAGTGTCTTCCTACTTTCTTATTTTCATGTAAACTGTAAGACCCATGACTAGCATTTTTGGTAATTAAGCACTGAAGCTAATGTTCAACTGGACTTCAGGACGTAGGGGTGCAGAGTGGGTAATGAAGCCTGCCATAAGTAGCCTTGCTCTTCGTGCCTCAGGCTGACAAGGCTCATCCATCACCCTGCCTGCTCATATTTCTCTATGACATTACCTTCACTAATTGGATGTCCTCAGGGTAAATGGACACACAACATAGCCATAAACAGTCATAAATTGTAGAGTGTATTCAATTTTGGTAAATGTGATATGTAATTGCAAACCAACACATTTTCTTCCTGAAATAAAAAAACCTTATTGCATTTGGTTAGTCTTGAAATGTTAAAATTGCAGTCCTTGAGCTCTGACACAGCATTTAAAAAAATGAACAAGGGGATAATTTGCCTTGCCATAAAAAAGCACACTGAAAATGGCACATTGGATGGAATAGCCATAATAATGTTCATTGAGACTAAAACATTGTAAAAAGATCTGATGCTCGTAAACACTAGCATTATAATCCAGTCATATGTTGGCATTATAATCATATGTGACTCTGTTTTTGGAGACAAATTCACTTAAAATTGTAATTATCAGTTTATGTCTAGTAAAATTAGTCTCAATACTGCTTTGTTTGTGCTAAATCCTTGCACCCAGATGTGATTTTTTTTTCAATCTATATCCCAAGTGTCCATCCTTAACCTGATCAATCATTAGTTCCCCCCCTATCTGTCTTATACAAAGGGTTTCGCAGTGTAGCCATGGGGATTAATCTTTAATATATTCATTAATTTATTGATTTACTTTTTGGTAAGAGATTGGAGCAAAGAGTTTATGGCTTTTGACCAAAATGAGAAATATAAAACATATAATTTGCAGGTCCAGATTTTTCCAAATAGGAAGTTCGTAATCAGTTAATAACCTTGGAATAATCAGCCACTTACAAAACTATTCAGAATTTCTAGTGTCACCTGGACTTGCATTTTACATGCTTCCAAAATATATTTCTAGCACTACATGAATAAATTATAATAATGGTCTATTAATTTTAAATGCACACTAGGCACAATCACAGCATCCCTTTTCTTTTAAGATTATTGTAAGCCTTTATTATTGTATGTGAGACATTTTGTGTTTGAAGCCAAGTTCATATCTCCTGCTCAGGTTAATGTCTAGTACCAAGACGTAGATGATTAAGAACATTAGAGATATCTATTATTTCACAAAGCTTTCTCTCTTACGCTCTCACACCTCCCTGTGTACTTGACCCATGATCTGGACAGAAATCCTGGTCCAAACATATGCATGCGTGGAAATGTATAATGAAGAATAGACAGAAGGGTCAGTCACAGCAGAAATGTGTGTTTGTGTGTTTAGTGTGAAGAGTCATCACCCCTAACCTCTGACCTGTCAGTTCTCACCTTTGACACTGACCCAGTGGCAGTTATAGAGAGGCAGGGGTAGGGTAGAGCCTGGTCTGACAGACAGCTGATGAGAGGTGGAGTCCAGCAGAATTTATGACTCCCAAATGAGAAATGGTGACCGTCGTCCCATGTCCCTGCCCCCACTTTTACCACCACAGTAGTGGGATTGGTCGTTTTTGTCACAGCTGGGAGTCAGCAGAGGGAGACTAAGTTCAATGTGCTGGGGGGACATGTGGCTTTGTGTGATGAACCCTTTGATATTCAGCTCATTTATGATTGGGGTGAAAATTTTCATATGAAAAATTATAGCAAAGTCATTAACTGACTTTATAATGCAGATTCCACAGCTGCCAGATCACCATGGTTTTCTCTGAAAATGTGAGAAAATAGTATTCTTGAATGTGAGTGCCTTAGATAAGCCATTAAGTATTTCTTAAAACCATAATTTCTTCAGTTATACCTTTTTCCATACAATATCAAAAGACTATTTCAAAACTTTATTATATTCAAAGTATTCTCATTTTCTCAGAAAATATAATACTAATTTATGACATTTAGACTGAAAGCCAAAGCAATTATAAGATACACATGTGGAATGATCTGCTCAAAATAAAGGTCATCACTGAGTCCTTGCATACAGGAAAGCTGATCAATACTCTTCTAAAGATTGGTTGATGTGAAAGGTTAGTGAAGCTGTCAGTTAGGTCTCACCGTAAAGATACAACTGATCAGAGCAGGTAACTATCCCCGAAGGGATCTCTAAGAGGTTTTTTTTCCTAATTTGATTTGTACTTTGTTTTCTCCATTTTAATTGTCATTATGCACAGTATTTGTTTTTTTGATATACGATAATTAGAATACAGGCTTAGAATGGATTAGAAATTAAAGTAACATATTAACTAATATATAGTAACTAATATAGTAGCTAATAAACTGTACAACACCTTAAAATAATACTTTAAAAGACCAAAAATTACCCACTCTTGGAGACAAGATCATTTCACAACCTTATAAACATCCTCATTCTTTGGTTTTGGTTGGTTAAGTATGCTTAAGATATAAGTAGGAGAAATTTGGTGCATTTAAATCACCATGTTTTATGGTTCTGTCTGGATTCAGTCATGCTAGATACTTATGTCTCTTAAAATCACCTGAAATCTTTATTGCCAATAGCTCAAAATGTGACAGTTTATTTTAACAGTTACACTGCATTTCTGAAATATTATTTTTTAATTGAGAGAAATTGTAAATGATCAAAAACATGTTTGATCAGCAATTTCCTCAGAATTTTGAAACCATAATCAATCAACTCAGACACACAATTATATTTTTCCCTTTTAGAGTATATGTGCATCCAGCTGATCTGTATTTTTGTCTATAGTCTTACAAAACGGGCTCCACTGAATCAACATGATGAATGGTCCTCTATTGAAATAGGCTTCTGTTTGACCCTTGACCTTTCACACCTCCATGGACAGCAGCAGACCCTCTTCCCCGGGTTGGAAAGTCATGGACCTTCTGTGGGGGTGTTGGAGGTCTGGTGGGGGTTTAGCCTTAGCTAGTGTCAATAGGTTAATAAGATGCAAGGTTCAGGGGTCTGGAGAGTTCTATATATCCACGGCTATTGTGAGGCCGTTGAAGGGATGTCATGCGGAACGGTGAACCCACATCTGCCCCACTGTGCAGACAATCCTCAAATGTCACTCTGGGAGACAGGGCAGGTTTAGAAAATTTAAGTTCAAGATCAAATATTTAAAGGTGACTTCGAAGGCTGGTAGATTCAATTGATGAAATCTTATTCATATGTAGTGCCCTTTTGTTAGAATGAGATCTTTGGCTGTTTTAACACAAACCTGATTTCAAAACCAACTGAATTCTGCAAATATGATATCATTGTCACTTTTGAACCCCTTGTCAAAGCCCCTGTGGTGAAAGTAGAATGCAAGAGCACCACCTTAATATCTGCTCTTTATTCACCTAGTCAAATTTAGGTTTTGTTAGTGTTTTCTTTATTTATTTTTTCCTTTAAAAAAAAAAAATTGCCCATATACATTTACTTAAGTGTACAGTATAATGATGTAGTATTATATAACTTTGCTAATTTAGGTGCAGATTAACATTCGACTTATCACATATCCAGACTGTGCATTTCAATGAATGTTAACAATGCAAAGCAGTTATTGCACTATTATTAAATAATCACACTATTATGTGCTCTATGCTTGTTCTTTGTATGTTGTGCCTTTCCTCTCATCCATTTCGTGTGTTCTCTGTGATTTCATTTCGTTTGTCTTTATGCCACCTGCTTGCCTGTGCAGCTCCTCCTGAATTCATCCAGTGGCCACAGTCTGTGTCTAAACCAGTAGGGGGCAGTGCAGTGTTCACATGTGTAGCTCAAGGAGTTCCTGAACCTCATCTCATCTGGCTAAAGAATGGCAAGATCCTCACGCCTGGAGACAATGTCAAACTCACCAACAACAACAGGTGCACACTGGCTTGCTGTTAATGCTCAAAAATTAGTCTAAAATGCACAGTGGGATTAGATAAACGTAAGACGAATACTTAATTGAAACCACTGTCAGTATGTCCAATTATGAGCTTAGGATAATTTCTGTGTGTCACCTCAAGATGTCAGTCTCCTCTCATTTCATGTAGCTGGTAATAAATTGATTCCCAAGTTCATACAAGGATGTGAGCTGCTACTAACTTCTTAAATAATATTTTGTGTCATATTAGTAGTAGTAGTAGTAGTAGTAGTAGTAGTAGTAGTAGTAGTAATTGTCATAATACTCTTAATAGTAACAAAAACAATAACACCAATAATAATAATAATTACAGTGGATCAACAATTGATCAAAAGTTGATCAATAATAACTTTTTTATGTTGACATTATCATACTCGTATTAAACATGCCTCTCTAGTAGTAATAAGTAAATTATTAGGGATTAGTAAATTTATTGGGATAAATTTAGTTCATATGCTTAAAGTGTTTATTTTTC